>JARYHS010013630.1:294628303-294798571 GCA_031002005.1 Vandiemenella viatica
GGGTGCGAATAATATAAGTACTGCGGAATCTATTTGGTTTGCCAGAGATAACAGAGTGGGGATGTACAGAATAAAAAGGATAAAGAGTTCCAACAATATGATTAATTCTTGGGAAAAGTAATGATACGACTTTGCGAGTGATTTTATCGTCTTTCCAATGTGCATTTAAAGAGATCAAATAGTTACAATTGGGAGGGAAAGTTGGATGCAGTCTTTCCCGAACTTTAGTTATTGTGCTGACGATGATATAAAATGCGCCGCTCATGTGTATCATAGGATTTTTTATTTGAGAGAAATTTTGACTAATTTCTGATGTGATTTCATATTAATTTCTCCATTAACTTACCTACAGTTGAAATTGAAATGGTTGGCTTTTAATTTTCGACACTATTTTTCACCTCTCCTTTATTTTACAGTTCTAATATAGCACTTTTCAATTCCACTGGTATGTAGCAAGTATTCAGGCTCAATCTAAATAATATTTAATGATAAGATACAGTGCTCCATCCTGCTATCTTTAAGACATCTGTAGTTTTAGCTTTCTTAGTACCTTCATAATATTTTAAAGATGAATTTCATATTTTTTAGTCTCCTCATTTCTAACTGTGCTTAAAAGCTCCTTCTCTGATTTACGCTCTCCCATTCCCGAATCACAGTCCCTTACGGTTGCGTTAAACCAGTTACTCAATACCTACGCCTTTTTCAAATCCTTAGTAACTTCTTCTCAGAAACTAGTCTGAATACCTATAAAACATAGTCACAGAAAATTTCTAGATACATCATTCAGCGCTCTTTTTGCTCCGATAATATTCTTCATAAACCTATCCTTCTTTAATGCTATTAATTTCTTGTTTCTTCAAGTCCTGTTACTTATTACTAGCATCTCTGACCTAATTTACTTATTACAATCATGGAGAAAAGAAAAGAGACAACGCAAGGGACTTTCACCACGCACTGAAGTGAAGGCTGGTACATAGAAATGGGGAGGGGAGGTCGCCATGTTGAATTTCCAAAGAAACGGAGAATATGCACACAAACCTCAAGGGAATTCTTCGAGAACAGTGAAACCGCAATTTAATGATGGATTATTATGTAACTGGACGAGACAAATCAAAAATGAAGAATTTTTTTTATATATATATATCCTGATTAGCTCTCGAAATATACTGTCTCCAAAGTGATGTGCTTTGGGTTGAAATTCAGAAGAATTTTTTTCCCCAAAGTCAACTTTGATGGTGGATTCTTATGTATAAAGACAAGACAAATCGAAAGTAAATAATAAAATTTTCGATATCTTAGATATACTCTCTTCAAATTGAGGTGGTTAGGTTGGGATGCGACGAGGACCAAACAATAATTTTCCCAAAGCCACAATGAACTATACGCTGGATATGCAGAGTGGGTGTTTTATTTTTTACTACCGTTTGTGGTTGGTTTCAAACGCGGCCTGAGCCTGAATAAAAACGTCACCAAAGACGTATGGAACTATATCTATAACTAATTTTTGACAGTCAATACTCGAGAACTAAGGGGGATATCAAAAAAAATTTACTCTTGACTTTCGATTTATCTCGTCGAGTTACATAAGAATCAATCATCAATCATGGTTATGATAGTGCTGCCAACTCAACACATAAAATTCATTGCGAATCACATTTCGAGTAACAACAAAATTGCCAACATCAAAATTCCTAGTTCACGTACTATCAATTATCACAATTAAATTCATAATATACCTTTCAGTATGAACTGCAATTAAAGTAACACACGCGCAATAATAAATTCACTGTATCGCGTTGTAAACTTGACCGGAAACTTATCTTGTAAGCTCCATACTAAGAGTAATAATCAATTTCTGTAGGCTTATTCCGTAGATACTGTACTAGCAGTAGATAGGCCTACACAAATTCGCCATCAACATCAGTGAATTTATCTTGTTACCATAGATCAAAAGTCGGATGTTTAAATTAGACTTTTTACACTCGTTTAGAATAGCCTATTATTTGGAAAATATAAAAATGTTTTGCTGGTTGTCTACACTACTTCAATTTTTTTGATAATAACGTCATCATACTGAGAGCTATGAATTAACTATTCTAACAGGCGTTCTAAATCTATGATGACAGGCCCTACTCTTGCATATATCGTATTAAACACTTCAAGAACAGTGATTAAAATGTGACTAACTTATGAAATGATATACGAGGTTGTTTCCTATCTGATCTGTTTGTGCAACCGTATGCAACACAAGCTGGCATTATAAAAACTTTGAAATATTAGTGAATGAAATATTGAGAGCAGCAAACACATTGCAAAAAACCAGACGTTTTGGGAAAAGCAATATGGCCACCGCACATGCGCAGTTGGCTCCAGAGTTTACAGGAGGCTTCACAGTTTTAGCGGTACGTTGTCTCCTCTCTTTTCCTGCCTCCATGATTATACTAATATGTAGGTTCTCTACTAGTCTATACTTTTTGTTTTGGTATGAACATTTCATCTCCCATTCGTATTATATCCTTGGACTGCTTCCACTTAGACTCCACAGTATCTGAGCTATCCTCCCACAGGCCTGAAATATCTCTTGAGTTCTAAAATACTTCCGTTTTCATAACTTTTTCTATTACCACCTTCAATTTTTACCAGTGGTTTACAGAATCCTTTAATATCCCTCAGAACTGCTTTATAATGACTTATTCCTTCAGTTATTTGAGACTGTAGATAAGGCCTGCGGATAATGCGGATATAGTGGATAGCAGTACCCACCCGGGAAATTCCGGGTTGGTTAAAAAAAAAAAAAAAGAGAGCAGACCAGCTGAGCGCAGAGTTATACCGTATATAATAGATTAATAGACTGCTTATCTCCTTTCATATCTCAGAACATAGATAATGCCGTCACAGCCATGTGCATCCTAATACAATTTGACTGTCTGAGAGAGACGGAATGGCAGTGGCTCTATCCCGGATTTGAATTTTTTTTTTTTTTCCAGTCAATCAGTCAGGCATGGCCTATTATGTATCCCCGAGGTACAAACACATGCACACACCTTTTTGGTAGGGTACAATTATTATTTTTTTGTTTTTTTTGGGGGGGGGGAGGGGGAGCAATCCGAAATATAATTTCTTCTTTTGAATACAAAATTACAGCAGGTTTTGTATGACATTTCCAATTCTGTCCACTCTTCTCCATGGCGCCAACGATTATTCCGTTCTGTTTATTTTTTTCCTGGAGTTGGTCTACACCAAAATTAAGGACAACATGGTTCCCTCGATTGTATTCTGTTGCGGTGGGCGGAGGAGCAAACAACAATGAAAAATCAAATTTTGTGCCTTTTTTAAATGCTCTAGCTGAAGATGTGAGTAAATGGCTCCATAATGACTGACACACTGAAATTTTTGATTTGATGGCTACCACAGTGCTGTCTGAAATTGTGGAAGAAATAAGACCACTTGATTTTTTTTCTTATTTCTGTTATTTCCTGAACTGAACAAGTGTTCGTTTACCTTAGAATCGTTTCTGAAGATTTAATTGTAAATTAATATTTTATGGGTTATTTTCAACTGCGAACACCGTGGCAGAAACCGTATTTGATCCGCTCATTGACATTTTCGCTAAGCACAATTTGCCGCTCTCAAAACCCAGGGCTACGATGGTGCTTCTAATGTTTCTTCAAAAATATGAGTGTTTCAATCATTAATACGCAAAGAAGAGCATTGAACGTTATTTGTGCACTATAATGCTCAAAGTCTTAATTTCATAGCACAAAATGGAATTGTGGTAGTGAGAAATTTCATTGGAACAATAAAATATTTGATAAACTTTGTGCGAGACACGCCGAAATGTCAGTTTAAGCAACAGATAATCGGAATAGAAAAAAGAACTAGCTATTATTTGCTTTTTCTTGTAGCCTATTGTCCAACAACGAATTTATGAAGAATATAAGTTAATACAAGAACGAAGTCTTTCTCGGCGTTGAGAATGTATGAAATGCTCTCGGGTGACTAACCGAGTCAAGAATGCGTTGTCACACGATATTTCGGCAACTAAATTCAGAAGATGGCGACAATGATTTTAGTTGCCGAAATATCGTGTGACAACGCATTCTTGACTCGGCTAGTCACCCGAGAGCTTTTCATACAATATAATATATTTTTTTTAAATTAGGGTTTTGTACTTGTAAACATATTTATTCATTTTTTACAGATGGCTAACAAGAATCAAATGTGTTAAATCAGTAAGAGAAAAATATAAGCAGCTAATGCAATTTTTATACGATCATTCTGCAGCCAGAGAAATAGAAAGCGCTGTTGCTGTTAAGGCTTCTGGATTTTACTCCTATACGGAATCGTTAAAGAATAATAGAAATTTATTTTCGAGTCGAAATTTTTAACGCATACATGATTAGTGTAGGTTTTTTCTTCTGCAGTTGCTTGTTAAAATAATAAATATTATTGAATGGGTACGCCAATGCAACTGTTGATATTATTTATTTTCGAGCGCATTTCGCCTCGCGTCGAGGTATCTTCAAGGTACACTTTTCTGCATAACGGTTTTTGTTTCCATGTAATACTAATCTTACATATTATATAGCTCACATTATGATTCAACTGTGTAAGATTAGTATTATATGTAAACAAAAGCGGTTCTGTGCAAAAGTTAAAAACTGATAACCTATTACAGAAAAAAGTGTAAGCTGATGATACCTGGACGAGAAGTGAAACGCGTCCAAAAATAAATAACATCAACAGTTGCATTGGCGTACTCATTAAATAATATTTAACAGATCTACATAAATCGAATCTGTGTATTATTTAATCGAATAAGAAGACAGAAAAATCACCAATGGTTTATACTACCGTCTAGATTAAAAATTCTAAGAAATTTGTCGGAAAAGTGTCTAGTCAATAATTGAAATGAAAAACCACAATTCCCACATCAGCATAAAATTCCCAAGCGCCTCTATAAAGATAAGAGCGAAAAACTCTGATTTAAAAAAACCTCAAGATTTTTTTCCGAAAATCTTATTCTGAAGTTCATGATCAAGTTCTGATGTCATTAAAGAGTCGATTCGACAACGATTCCACCCACGTCTTCAAATCGTAGGAACGATCCGCTTTGGGAAAGTTGAAAAAATTATACATTTTTAGAACCATGACTCTGACCAAGAAAGATTTCTGAGTGATAGACATATTTTTGCAAATTTTGAAAAGTAGACAAAAATTTTAAGAGGGGTTATTAATTATTTACAGAAGTACAAATGTACTAGAGGACTCACACCAGAGTTTCTGCGATTCGTCGTCACGATTCCTGGTTCGTCGTATTCGAATGAACGAATTTTTCGGTTTTGTGGCTACTCTAGAGTTACTTAAGATCGACAATGTTGCAAGATTGACTCAATAATACGGCAATATTACATTTATATAGTAAATAAACTACAGACAAATTTGATTTGCAAAAATTGTTGAATTAGTTGATCTCCGAACAAGCAAAGTGCAGTACAGTTTTTGCATTGCGCAAATAATACTGAGTAACAGTAAATAAATAAAAAAAATATATATATTTTTTGTACGCAATTAAAATATATTAAATAAATTATATTATACATTTTGTTGTTTATATCCCTATCGATCTGTACTGTTATTATTATTATTTTAGGTAAGATAACCAAATAACATTTTCAGAGACCCCCCCCCCCCCCTCCTCCTTGCCTGCCTACCCACCGGCCCTTACTGCTGACGATTATCATAACGCTTTATTAGGAATGTATCCAACATGTTGGATCTCCTGGTGCTCTGCTCTAACACTTGTCTGATCCACCTTTCCATAAAAAGATATTTGTAAATTTCTGTTAATTTGTGTTAGTAATATTAGTTACTTCCAGTTGACATCTGATAAATTTAAATCCCCACCAATAATGACCATTCTTCGCTCACCACTAATCTCTGGGTATATCTTTGGAGCCTAACAAAATTGTCGAAAAATTGTGTCTGTACATGAAATTTATTTTAATTGAGTTACTGAAAGATTCACTACTGATGATAGCGAAGCTAAAACGATAAAGTTTGCTTGCCTGCCCACTTATCACGTAAAAACTAAAGAACGGATTTCAACGAAACTTATACCTAATGGTAGCTAATGTCATAAGTTATGTAGTTACCAATGATACACACACCAAAGCTTTTATTTTTTACTTTTATCTGCCTGTTCGTCTGTTCACGGTTCAATCAAAAAGAAACCAATAGATTTCAATGAAACTGCACATAGTAATAATAGCTAACGTCACGGGATGTCATGTTTTATTTTGATGGGTTATGTAGGTACTGCATTGCCCATAATAAAGAAACAATATTTTTTAGTCTACGTGCAGTTGGACTAATGGATTTCAACTTAACGTTACCAAGATGATGCATATCTGGCAGATTAATATATTGTATACTTTACCACAGGCTGGCGGTTAACAGACAAAAGCATTAATTTTTGTCAACGAAACTTATACAAAGTGATAGCTTATGGCACGGGTAAACATACAGGATACTGTTTGTTCCTACAAGTTACACGTTTCCCATGATGGAGAGGACAAAACCAAAAAATGTTGGAACTTGGATGTCTGCACGCGCATTGCAAAATAACTAATAAAGAGAATTTTAGCAAAACGTATACATAGACATAGCTTATGTCATGGGATTATGTGTAGGATACTTTTATCCTCATAATTTGAATAGTTACCCAAGGAAACAAGAAGAAATAGAAGAGTGAATAGCTTATTATGAACGTCAACACAATGATTATCAATATTCATACTAATAAGTTAAATTAATAATCATCATAAAATCTGTGCAGAGAAATGCGTAGTGATTATTTTATCTTTGTTTAGGCATGTCAATTTCTTCTATTTTTAATTTTATTTATTTGGGATGCTGGTACCTTCAATGTCGTCGTAGTATATGTGTTTAATTGTTTACTTACACCTTTAGTTCGTATAACATTCATGGATAATACTCGTATTTTGACTACCTTGTATTGCGGAGGTGATTAAGTGCGAGTATGTCATGCTGTAAGTAAATTATATAAACAGAGCATAGACGCAAGGGGAATCATTCTACAGACGATACGTGTCACAAATGGGAAAATCAACTGACATAAGAGACTTTGACAAAGGGCAGAACGTTATGGCCCTGAGCCTCGGTACGATCATATCGAAAACGGCGAAAAAGGTAGATTGCTTGAGTGCTACTGTACTAAGTGAGCATCTTTGGAAATTACTGGACAATAGTTAAAACACAAATAGGCGACGAGGCGGTAGACGTCAAGTAGGAAGAAGTAGGGGAAGCTAGGATTTTAACCGTTACTCGATGACGTCTCAAGGGAGGGGAGTGGGGTGGGCACGGCGAGAATGACGTTTTTAGTTCACCAACCCGCCACCAGGCGGCAGCACCGTAAAGAGGTAACCTGAATCTATCTGAGTATTCTGTGGAGCTTAGTCGGACGCACACCCCCGCAGGCGACAACGGTTGTTGCTATTCCCAGCGCGCGTCACAGATGATGCGTCGGCGTGCAATGGGTCCCGTTATACACTATTCCTGGAGTGCGTACTTTCCTAGCGCAGCGCTATTTCCGGGTGTACTGTAACTCGGCGTGGATGACGAGCCGGTCCCCGTCTGAACATGCAGCACACGCTATTTCGAGCGTATTATTACGGATTTTCTGGCGTGGAATGTGCGCGTCATGTTATACACTGCTAGCTAGTACAAATGATAGATCCCTCAACAATCGTTATTACCAAACCTATAATTTTCTTCCTAGGACCTTCAGTAGGTGGATAAGGATGGAGCAAGCCTGATAAGCTCTTTGGACAACCGTAAAGAGACTCCACTCGTCCGCGTGACGTCACAGTTGCATGGCGGGAAATTCTAATGGGCCAATGGCGGTCACAAGATGGCGGATCGTTAGTTCCTTGACCGACCGCCCAGATGGCAGCACCGGGCGGGCTTGCGCATACGTTAGTTCCTTGACCGGCTGCTAGGGAGCATCATCTCCCAAGGGCTTAATTTCTTTGGGTGCAGACCTTCCACACCGCCCTCCCAACCCCTGAGGCAATCGCTATTTCTGTTCTGGAATGCGCGCTCTGCGAAATGTGTACACTGTTTCAACACACCTACAGAAATTTCCACTCGACTGTTATCTATGTTTGCTTATCCATTAGCCATTGCGAAATGTGTGCCGCGCGGGTATTCCTAGCGTCCTGTTAAGCAAGCACTTGTTTGCGCTGCGAAACATCTTGGCTACTATCGACACACAGTAAAATATTTTCTTCGGTTCTGTGTCGTGAAAAATACTTAAGCGTGAACCATTGCGATTTTTTTACTAAAAAATAAAAAAGTCCACATCAACGGATATTACGTGAACAGACATCGGTAGCGTTGGGGCTAGAGTGCCGAAGGTCACCGATTCGAGTCCGGCCGCGGGTATGGGTGTTGTGATATTATTGAAAAAGCCGTTCCAACTCGTCAATTTCAAAACGAAAATCAAAATTTTAGTTTCCACACCTAGAGAGTATGGCGCCAGCTTGCCTTGTTATAATTGAATAAAAAATAAGTCGAAAAGCATAAATGTTTCCTTTAAAATACGTTAACGTTCGATATGGAAAAAAACCGTCATAAACTCCAGATATAAAACCGAGGAAGAATTCTATGTGTACCTGTTTTCATGAAATTATTTAGCGTTCTGGCCTTGCATTCGGGAGGACACCGGTTCGAATCCCCTGTCCGAGCATCCAGATTTGGGTTTTCCATGGTTTCCCAAATCACTCCAGGCAAATGCCGGGATGCTTCCTTTAAAAGACCATGGCCGAATTCCTTCCCATTCCTTGCCCCCCATCCTTTCCCGTCTCTAAAGACCTCGCTGTTAACATAAATTCCGTTCATCGAAGCAGGCAGACATTAAAAATTAATTCACCGACGAAGAGACTGGAAACAAACTCACTTTTTCACATCATGATGGATTCATTATGAACAATATAATATAACTCACGAGTGTCACCTACAGTCCGTGTATTTTAAAGGATGTATTAAATTAGGGGTAATGAAACAGACCGAGAACACAGACACTTTTAAAACTCAAAGAGGCATTGAATGGGTTTACTGATGTATGTAAGTATGACCTCGATGAATTAATAGCTCCTAAACTAAAGCAAAGTTGTCGATTTGAAAACCAGTTTCTTTCCCTACAGACATTTCTGAAGTGAATACATGATGTCAAACCAATCAGCATGTAATTTTTTCAAGCCTATTTCTCAAACCTACCATACGTTATTCCTTTCAAAATTCGTAGCCTCAAAAACCCATCAATGGGTGAAATCCTTTCATTGAAACCGACAGATATTCACCGACGAAGGTAGGAAAAACCATAAATTCCGTTCATCGAAGCAGGCAGACATTAAAAATTAATTCACCGACGAAGAGACGGGAAACAAACTCACTTTTTCACATCATGTTGGATTCGTTATGAACAATATAATATAGCTCACGAGTGTCACCTACATTCCGTGTATTTTAAAGGATGTATTAAATTATGTGTAATGAAACACAGACACTTTTTGAACTCAAAGAGGCATTGAAGGGGTTTAGTGATGTATGTAAGTATAACCTCGTGAATCTAAAGCAAAGTTGCCGATTTGAAAACCAGTTTCTTTCCCTACAGACATTTCTGAAGTGATTACATGATGTCAAACCAATCAGGCTGTAATTTTTTCAAGCCTATTTCTCAACCCTGTCTTTGGACAAGAGGCCACTTGAAAATATTTGTGACAAAGCCTTTCCCACACCAAGGCTAGAAAAATCAAAGTTTCCAGTTTGACCATGGCAAAACTCAAGGAATGGAAGCATCAGTACGATACCTTATTTCTCTAACTTATCTCTGCTGCCATTGGTATAAAATATCTCATCGCACTCGTAATTGTTGCCATCCAGGTCAAACCTTTGTCGTCTGTCTATCCAGACCAATCTATGTATCAATTCTGTTATGCTTTCGTAAGCAATCACAAATTGAGTGTCCTTAGCTGTACTTTGTCTAAAATTCCAATCAATCCCTTGTGACACATCAGTGATTGACACCTTTAACTTATTTTACAGCACAGCACTTATGTTCCAGGAACGAAATACCGTCTGTTAATCTTACTAATTTTACCCCTGTCGAATCGAAGTACGCCAGTCCTATGTGATAAAAATCGAGTCACGCTAAGCACAGAACATGCCTGAGACCATCGCCTGTGACCAAGGTGGAGATATAGAAAATTTACCCACTCCCTTATAGAAGAAATCCAGTGCCAGCTTCTACTGATATTCTATTCCTAATTCTTTCACCAAGATCCACCCCTAGCCTCATCGCCAACGTACCCACAGCACTTCCTCAAACCACCTTCTGTTTTCCAATGATTCCCAATCCAACCCCTGATCAGTTACAGACAGGGTTACCTTCTGTTCGTGCGTTAAAGTAAACCAAAAATTCAAAATTCGCAAAGTCTTCTCCTAATCAGTAGCCAGGTACCAAAATGTTCACTTAAGGTGGTTCTACTGCAGTTTTCCAGGAAAATTCTCCCTTTTTCCAGGAAATTATTTTTCAATAAATCAGGACCCAGGAGAGTTCTCCATTCGGTTTAAAATGTTCCCATCTAACGCCAACCTTCGGATTCAGGGCCAAGTGTGACATTTGTTTGTAATTGCATGCTTTGTTCAAGTAACCACGATAGAGTTATCATAATGCTCTTAGCTAACTGATAGTTTCTTGGTCATCAAACAGACATCATAACCCACATTTTCATAGAAGATCCCCACACATCGACAAGTATCCAAAACGTTACCATAGGTGCAGACACTAGTTCTATTACGCCTAAGATAGTGCTCACACTTGAACTGTCGTAAATTGTTAGGTCAAAGTGGGTGTTTAGATATTTTATCCACTCAGGCCTCATCACCTAAAGTCTAGTGCGAGATTGTGGTCATGGTCAACTTAGGCTCCATACACCACTCAGAATTATTCCACCAATATCCATTCTAACAGCATTATACGCCACCTACAGCCCCTCAACACTCTTCCTATCTTCCAATGACATCCATACTACACCACACAAGCAATGGTCTGACTGTGGGTTTGTACCCAAGTCCTTCGCTTCTCTGGTACATCACCCCTCTCTGTTAAATGATTTTTATGTAGTGAGAATCAAAATTCACATGCCAACACAAACGGCAGTAAACTGTAAAGAGCACATCGAAATGGGAGATTGCCTAAGCCCTGAAACAATGGTTAGAAGCACACGTTGATGGTGAGCATAATTCTATAACCATATATTTTAGACTCAAATCCACAGAGGAATGACACACGCACACACTTGTACATGCATACAGCGAGGTCGACAGAACTAACAGCAAGCATCACGGAAACGATGAAGTGGGGGCAGAATTGTCGTTACAACTGATTAACTGGACAGAACTATCGTTACAAAAATCATCAGACAGACGAGTTAAAGTCAGGTATCGCCATACTTACGCTTACATGCACAAAGAGAGACGCAGATACACATGTCCAAGACTACAGAGAGTTCAGCACAACTACCGGTACCAATCATGGAAACAAAAAAGTGGTGTAGTACTCTCTTGCCTCATGACTGGCTGAAAAACAGAAGTCTCCTTACATATCATCAGCCTGGCGAGATAGAAGGTGTGCAAAAGATGGCATGTTTTCACCATAAACCTAAGTGTTTATACCATAAATAGTGTTCATCACGCCCCAGTTGATTATATTTACCATCAACACGTCTCTCCCACACCGCAACCCTTTCTACCATTCAGTAAAAAAGTGACGCAGGTACCATGAGTTGCAATAGACACTTGACTATCAGATCTCACCCACAAATCCATACATCTCAATACACTAGCACAAACAAACATAAGTGGAGGGACAGCAAAATCATTCGTCCAGACAGACGTGTTTATAGAAGGTATCACCATATTTACGCATACAGACACAGAGAGAGACGCACAAACACTCACATTTCCATGCCTTCAGCGAGCTAGACACAACAACCAGCCCAATCATGACGACGAAAAAGTGGGGTAGAACCCCCATGGCTCATAACTGACCAAAAAATCATCAGTAACATATGTTCCAGGCACCATACTCTTCACATCAACATCATCTCATTTATTTCACACTACAGACCTCACTACCATCCAGTATCATGTGTGCTAGGTACAAAACTGTTCACATCAGCACCAACACGTCTATCCCACACCTAAGCTTTTTCTGCCATTCAGTAACATGTGCCCCCCATGTACCACGAGTAGCAGTAGACACTTGGTCATCAGACAGATATCATAACTCCCATATTCATACTAGGTCTCACCCACAAATCCATATGTCACCTCACACAAGCATAAGTGCAGGAACAGCACATCATACATCCAGACAAACGAGATAAAGGAAGGTATCTCCACATTTACGCAAAAAATACACACAGAGATAGAGACGCATACACACGTACATTTCCATGCCTATAGCGATCTCGACTCAACAACTAGCCCAATCATGGCAACGAAAAAGTGGAACAGAACACCCATGACTGGCCAAAAATCATAGAAAGACACACATAAACACATACATACACACTCACATGTCAATGCATTCACACAGTTCCATTCATCACCACACATATGCACATAACTGGAGGAAAGAGACTGAACATGCTAGATCCAACTAAAGAGTTACAGGATGTGTGAAGTTTGAAATCACAGCCACGTCTGCCCCACACCGCAACCCTTTCTGTCATTTAGTAACATGTGACCCAGGTACCATGAGTTACAATGGACACTTGTCTATCAGACGGATATCATAACCTCCATATTCATACTAGGTCTCACCCACAAACCCATACGTCTCCACACAAGCACAAACATATGGGAGGAACAGCAATTCATACGTCCAGATAAATGAGTTTAAGGAAGGTATCACCATACTTACGCATACAGACACAGAGAAAGACGCACACAGACACATATATCCATGCCTACAGCGAGCTCAACACAACAACCAGCCCAATCATGGCAAAGAAAAAGTGGGACAGAACCCCCATGGCTCAAGACTGACAAAAAAAATCATCATTAACATGTGTTCCAAGTAACAAACTCCTCACATCAAAATCATATCATTTAACTCACACTACAGACCTCTCTGCCATTCAGTATCGTTGGTAATATGTACAGAGCTGTTCACATGATCAGCACCACCTCTATCCCACGCCACAAGCCTTTTCTGCTATTCAGTAATATTTGCCCCACGTACCACGAGTATCAGTAGGCACATGGTCATCAGACAAATATCATAACTCCCATACTCATACTAGGTCTCACACACTAATCCATACGTCACCACACACAAGCACACACAAACAACCATTAGACAGACGTTAGAGTGTGTGCAAAGGATGACATGTTTTTGCCGTACACCTCAATCCCATACGGATTATTCATTAAACCCAATTAATTACATGTTCCATCAACACATAGGTAGCCAGTCATTGTGAAATCTCAAAGTCGAGTAGAATCCTATCGTGATAGACACACAACCACATAGAAAGACACACATACACACACTCACATGTCCATGCAATACACAGTTACCATACATCACCACACACATACATGTAACTGGAGGAAAAGGACTGAACACCCTAGGTCGAGACTGAATAGTTACAGGATGTGCGAAATGTTATATTTCTTTGCCACAAACCTCGATGCTCATCACACCCAACTGATTACATCTACATAGGTGGCCACTGAAGGAGAAATCTCAAGTAGACTCCTACCATCATAATTACACACATAACCTCTCTTGCATCACATCCGTATGCAGCTGTGAGTGAGCATCCACAGTACGACATTGCAGCGTGTGTTAAGAAATGCTCTTGAATCTACTAATGCCTTTGTGGTACTAGGGGCACATGTTACTAGATGGCTTGTTGTTATGTGGGTGATATGAGATTATCCTGATGTGAACAGTATCATACTTGTGCACATGCTACTAGATGGCAAAGATGGCTGATGTGTGTGAGAGGCGAGGCGATACTAATGTGAAAAGTGTGGTACCTGGTAGCTGTTACTGATGGATTTTTTCTGGTTTCAGGGTTAATGAAACAATAGAAAAAGTGTGTACATATCCTCATCATTTATTGTTCTCACTGTTTGCTGTATATTATTTACAATTACCACTCGTGTTTCACCTACAGTGCCCATACCTACATCCATTTGCCTTATACCTACCCAAATCCTTCCTAAAACTTATCCTTTAATGAGTGCGGGTGTGTTTTTTATGTATAGAGCAACAGAGACAAGAGACGATTGTGATATTAAAATTGTTCATCCGACTGGCTGACTGTTTGCTCGAGATGCTGCGATTTGATGTTTATACGAATTCTTTCGTCCCTCGTGACATTCGAGTTTGAGATACACCCGTAAGTTGCATGTCTATGTTATTCACAGCAATGTGTCACCCACATAAATACATTTCTCATTTCATAAACATTATCTACGTTTAAAAGGTATACATGGTTTTGCATGGAATTTCATAACGTGTAAGGCAATAAATGGATTTTAAGTGAAGACTCAGGTAAAAAAGAGGGCAGGATGTGAATGCAAGAGAGGCCTATGATACACATGGAATCATAAGTATTGAATGATGTATTATATTGCAATAAAATGTATTTTAAAATTTCAATAAATCTGAAACATTTATCAAGAAATTATGTTTTTATTTAACGAATCCCCTACCTAACAATTTTTTTATATTCCTTGAGTATTATGGATTAGTATAGTATTCTTATTACGAGTATGAAATACTAGAAATAAAAAGAGAACAGCGTTTAAAACTGACATATCACAAAAGGCGTGTTGGGGTAATAAGACAACTTGGAGTGGGTATAAAAAATGGCAGCTACAAATACATGACCTTACATAATGTACAACGAACAGGACTTGTTATTTGAACCAATAATACTGTTTGCAGAAGGCAACAATATGTTTTAGAAGTTAATTTTATGGTAACTGAACAATTAACGAATCATAACGATTCGAAATATCAATAAGACATGAAAAAATGCTCCTCGAAGGTCCTAGGAAGAAAATTATAGTTTTGGTAATAACGATAATTGAGGGATCTATCATTTGTACTAGCTAGCAGTGTATAACATGACGCGCACATTCCACGCCAGAAAATCCGTAATAATACGCTCGAAATAGCGTATGCTGCATGTTCAGACGAAAATATTCTTGAAAGACGTGTACAGTGCCTAACGGGGACCGACGCGTCATCCACGCCGAGTTACAGTACACCCGGAAATAGCGCTGCGCTAGGAAAGTACGCACTCCAGGAATAGTGTATAACGGAACCCATTGCTCGCCGACGCATCATCTGTGACGCGCGCTGGGAATAGCAACAACCGTTGTCACCTGCGGGGGTGTGCGTCCGACTAAGCTCCACAGAATATTCAGATAGATTCAGGTTACCTCTGTACGGTGCTCCCGCCTGGTGGCGGGTTGGTGAACTAAAAACGTCATTCTCGCCGTGCCCACCCCACTCCGCTCCCTTGAGACGTCATCGAGTAATGGTTAAAATCCTAGCTTCCCCTACTTCTTCCTACTACGTCAACACCTCATCGCAGAACAGGAAGGCTTTCCCGCTCTGTAAAGGGGCCATTCATAAATTACGACACACAAATTTCCCTGTGATAGGTGGTCACATTTGCGTGACCCCCTACCCAGGTGTGACGTCACATATTTTGCAATTTTTAATTTATAAATTATTAAATTAAAACACCACTTCGAAAATTTATTTAAAATATGTTTTGATAAAATTAACAATAAATTAAATATTTTGGAAAATTGACAAAACATAACTAAAAATCAAATTAGTAATACAAAATTTAATAATCTTGTGTCCATGGACCTTGAAGCCACTATTTATCTAATTTTATAATAAGCAACTCTTAGTGATGTATGACGCCATCAGTCACGCCATGACGTCACTCTATGACGTCGCGTTATGACGTCACGCTTTACGCCATTGTTCTAGGTTATGCACGTTATTTAATAACATTTCTAAGCATCCGTGAATAAATTAACTGACATAACCCTGAAATAAAAGTATGTATTGCGTTTAAATCGACATATCAATCATTAGATGCTTATACACTGAAGAACCAAGGAAACGTAATAAAAGTTATTGATGCAGGTTCACAAGTAGATGGAATTTTTTTAGATTTCCAGAAAGCCTTTGACTCTGTGCCACACAACCGCCTTTTAGCGATTCTTCGAGTGTACGGTATATTGGATCAGCTTTGTGAATGGATAAAGGATTTTCTAACTGGTCGGTCGCAGTATGTTGTCGTTGAGGAGAAAGTTCTTCTAATCTAGATGTTACATCGGGTGTACCTCAAGGAAGTGTAATAGGACCACTTCTTTTCTTAATTTTTATAAACGATCTCGTAGACAAAGTGAAAAGCTTTTTTAGATTGTTTGCTGATGATGCGGTTATTTATACAGAAGTAAGAAATTTGGCTGATTGCTTGGAAATTCAGCGTGATCTGGATGTTATTTTGGCTTGGTGCGCTGAGTGGCAACTTACTCTAAATTGTAAAAAGTGCAAGACAATGAGCATAACTAACAAAAAGAATCCAATTGTTCCGAAATACGAGTTAAACAATACAGTTATTGATATGGTAGATTCTATGAAATATTTGGGAGTAACAGTACAAAGGAACATGAAATGGGACATACACATTAATTCGTTAGTAGGTAGAGCAAATTCCAGGCTGCGATTCATAGGTCGAATCTTGAAAAATTGTAATGAACAAACAAAGGAGATAGCGTACAAATCTCTTGTGCGTCCACATTTGGATTATTGTTGTGCCATTTGGGACCCGTTTCGTAAGGGGTTGATCGAAAGTATAGAGAAAGTACAGAGAAGAGCCGCTCGATTCGTGACCGCTTGCTACAGTCCTTATGAAAGCGTCACAGAACTGATTAGTAGACTAGGTTGGGAGTCTCTGGTAGATAGACGACAACACGTTTCGTTTAAACTTATTGGTAAACATGCGTACTCCCACTTTCACTTTTGAGTCGGAAGGACAGAAAAGATAAAATTAGAGAAATAAGGTGCCGGACTGATTCTTATATGAATTCTTTTTTCCCTCGTACCATTAGGGATTGGAATGCACAGCAAAGAGATTAGCTTTGGTGCTGAGCACCCTTTGCCACCCACAATTTTGTGAATTGCAGAGTATATATGTAGATGTAGAAACTGGTATCGGCATGCGTATGCAAACACAGGGATATGTAAAAACACAGAGTACGGCGCTGCGGTCGGCAACGCCTATATAAGACAACAGGTGTCTGGCGCAGGCGTTAGATCGGTTACTGTTTTTACAATGGCAGGTTATCACGATTTAAGTGAGTATGAACTTGGTGTTATAGTCGGCGAACGAGAGATGGGACACAGCATCTCCGAGGTAGCGATGAGGTGGGGATTTTACCGTACGACAATTTCACGAGTGCACCGTGATTATCGGGAATCCGGCAAAACATCAAATCATTGGTATCGCTGCGGCCGAAAAAAGATCCTGCAATGACGACTGAAGAGAATCGTTCACCGTGACAGAAGTGCAACCCTTCCGCAAATTGCTGCGGATTTCAATGATGGGCCATCGACAAGTGTCAACATCATCGATATGGGCCTTCGGAGCCGAAGGCCCACTCGTGTACCATTGCTGAGTGCACGACACAAAGCTTTACGCCTCGCCTGAGCCTGTCAACACCGACATGGACTGTTAATGATTGGAAGCATGTTGCCTGGTCTGACGAGTCTCGTTTCAAATTGTATAGAGCGGATGGACGTGTACGGATATGAAGACAACCTCATGAATTCATTGACCCTGCATGTCAGCAGGGGACTATTCAAGCTGGTGGAGGCTCTGTAATGGTGTGGGGCGTGTGCAGTTGGAGTGACATGGGACCCCTTATACGTATAGATACGACTCTGACAGGTGACGTATACGTACGCATCCTGGCTGATCACCTGCATGCATTTATGTCTGTTGTGCATTCCGACGGGTTTGGGCAATTCCACCAGGATAATGCGACACCCAACACGTCCATAATTGCTACAGAGTGGCTCCAGGAACATTCTTCTGAGTTTAAACACCTCCGCTGTGTACCAAACTCCCCAGACATCAAAATTATTGATCATATCTGGGATGCCTTGCAACATGCCATTCAGAAGAGATCTCCACCCCCTCGTACTCTTATGGACAGCCCTGCAGGATGCATGGTGTCAATTCCCTCCAGAACTACTTCAGACATTAGTCGAGTCCATGCCGTCCTAGCGGCGGTCCTACACGATATTATACAGGGATACCAGTTTCTTTGGCTCTTCAGAGTATTTCCGTAAAATTCTTTTGATATATTGAAGTATTCCTTTAATTCATTGTCCATAGATATGTAAGATAAGAGATTTAAGTTCCGAGCATCAAGTTTTGATTAGATTGTGACTTAGTAAGGATCAGAATTACAACTGACATTTAACTTTTCAGCAGAGGGCATAAATACACAGACGGAAAAAAAAATCCCAACACCAAGAAAAAATTATTGTAGAGTAATGAAATTTGGACAATGCATTTGTCAAGTTAACATGTTTAATTGATTAAATTTTCAAGATCACAGGTTAATTTAAGCTCAAGAAAATGCATTTCAAATGTGAAATACTGTTAAATTAATAGCCGGTGTAACCTCCAGAATTTTGAATGCAAGCCTGCAAACGTGAATGCATTGTGTCATACAGGTTTCGAATGTCACTTTGTGGTATGGAGTTCCATGCTTGTTGTACTTGTGCTGTCAATACTGGGACGGTCAGTGCTGGCTGTGGATGATGCTGGAGTTGTCGTCCAATGATATCCCATACGTGTTCAATTGGAGACAGATCTGGTGATCTCGCAGGCCAAGGTAACATGTCGACACTCTGTAGAGCACGTTGCGAGACAACAGCGGTATGAGGGCGAGCGTTATCCTGTTGAAAAACTCCCCCTTGAATGCTGTTCATGAATGGCAGCACTACAGGTTGAATTACCAGACTGACGTACAAATTTACAGTCAGTGTGTTTGGTATAACCACAAGAGTGCTCCTGCTGTCATAGGAAATTGCTCCCCAGACCATGACTCCAGGTGTAGGTCCAGTGTGTCTAGGCCGCAGACAGTTTGGTTGCAGGCGTTCCCCTGGCCTCCTTCTGACCAACACTCGGCCATCACTGGCACCAAGGCAGAACCTGCTTTCATCAGAAAACACAACAGATCTCCACTCCGTCCTCCAATGAGCTCTGGCTTGACACCACTGGAGTCGCAAACGGCGATGGCTTGTAGTCAGTGGAATGCACGCTACAGGGCTGGAGTCATGGTCTGGGGAGCAATTTCCTATGACAGCAGGAGCACTCTTGTGGTTATACCAAACACACTGACTGCAAATTTGTACGTCAGTCTGGTAATTCAACCTGTAGTGCTGCCATTCATGAACAGCATTCAAGGGGGAGTTTTTCAACAGGATAACGCTCGCCCTCATACCGCTGTTGTCACGCAACGTGCTCTACAGAGTGTCGACATGTTACCTTGGCCTGCGAGATCACCAGATCTGTCTCCAATTGAACACGTATGGGATATCATTGGACGACAACTCCAGCATCATCCACAGCCAGCACTGACCGTCCCAGTATTGACAGCACAAGTACAACAAGCATGGAACTCCATACCACAAAGTGACATTCGAAACCTGTATGACACAATGCATTCACGTTTGCAGGCTTGCATTCAAAATTCTGGAGGTTACACCGGCTATTAATTTAACAGTATTTCACATTTGAAATGCATTTTCTTGAGCTTAAATTAACCTGTGATCTTGAAAATTTAATCAATTAAACATGTTAACTTGACAAATGCATTGTCCAAATTTCATTACTCTACAATAATTTTTTCTTGGTGTTGGGATTTTTTTTTTCCGTCTGTGTAATTTAGTTTTTTTTAAAATAATTTAAACTGTCTTATTATCGAAATTATTAAATCATTTGTGCAGAAATAGTTGCACAATGATTGCGATCTGTGCAACCTACACTACAAATATTACTTGGCATTATGTAAGTTTATAAGATTTATTTTAATTTCCTTTGTTTTCACTGAGGCTATTGTTTCAGCAACATTTAACTGTGTCAGCTATTCAAATGTTGTAATATCGGTCTGAATCACGTATAACAAAAAAGAAAGGTGTGAAAACCCTTGAAGATTTTTGATCTGGCGGAAAGTTTAGCGAAGTATGTGGTTAGGTTGAATTGCAACCTGGACCCGGATGTAAACGGAAACATTTTTCTACAGCGCAAGGCATGAGGAACTACTTTGAATTTTATTTTATAACAATCCCATTTAGTTAAGCAATTGCTAAGAAATCAGTTGTCAGTACACTGAAAGCAAAGTATGTATTTAGTATAAATTGGCATAATAATTATCTGTTGCTTTTTTACTGAAATTATTACTTAGTTTGAATGAAAGAAGTTCCAAATTGATCGCGATTTATGCGGCCTAAACCACAATTAAAACTAATATTACGTGGCGTAGTGTAAGTTATTAAGATTTATTTTTAGCATCCTTCGTTTTCACTGTGGTCATTATTACAGCCAAATGTAAGTTGCGTCAGCCGTTAAAACATCGATCTTCATCACATGTAATAAGAATGAAAGGTATAAGAACTCTTCAAGATTTTGGATCAAGTTTATATCGTGATGCATGATGATACTGACATGCGATACAATTAATGAATTAATTCGCGTGTGATTTAAGTTTTGATTTTCTAGCGGCAACATTAGCGGAGTTGGGGTTAGGCTGAAATGCATCCTGGACCAAGTTGACAATCGAAGCTTTTTGCTACAGCACAAGTGACGATAAATTACAATGAGCTTTATTTTTTAACAATTCTATTTAGTTAAGCAACTGCAGAGAAATAAATTACCATAACATTCCGTTAACCCGTCATTTTTACGGGCTTTGGGACTAGAACTGTTTATAACTGGCTTTGCAGTCACTTTGTTCTCGATGTGTTTAGTGTCAACATCTTCTTCATCCAACCATACAGCATTGTCATTGTTTGTCAAACAAAGAACTTCCCTGACACTTCTAGCAGCAAATCTTTGAGGACGAATCATTGTGATGGGCAGCATCTCTTCTTACCTCTTATGTGATCGCTTATGTTGTTTAGTGCCTTTGTATGATTTTTTATTATTATTATTTAGCACACATTTTATAGGGCCTAGTATTTGTAAACTAAAATAGGCCTTAACAAACAGTTTTACATTTGATACTTCAACACATATTTCACAAGGAAAGATTTTATAATTTTGTTATGATTAGCTTTGGCAATATCAGTACAGTCTTTGTTTGTTGGCATGATACATAGGATTGTTTTACTGTTAAAAATATATATAATAGGCTTGTAATCTTGCCACATTTCACCGCAGTCCATTTTTACCTGTTGATGACTTTATAATTATTTTCTAATTTTATAGTGTTAGTATTTAATTAAAACTAGCTGGTACCCACGACTTCGTTCATGTTCGTAAAGAATTTGGATTGACAGCTATCGACATCTAACAACCATAGTATACGATGGGAGACTCGATGCTATTACCACACACAAACGCCAATGATCTACGCTATGTAGTTGTGACATATACGAAGACAAATGTCTTTGGTCGAAATACGAAAATATCCTTGATGGGCGACTTTCAACCACCATATCTCCCACACTCCCACAGTTACCGAAATTCAGCCAACGTTGTGATCGACGGATGACTATATGCTACTACCACACACAAACACCAGTGATCTGCGCTAGATAGTTTTGGCTGAAAAGTGATACACCATGACACATACGTCTTTGGCACAGGTTGACCACTTTCAACCACCATATCTCTCACACCTCGATAGCTACCGACATTTAACCACCATAGTGCACGATGGGAGATTCGATGTTATTACCAAACACAAACATCAATGGTCTATCCTATGTAGTTATGGCAGGAAAGAGAAGTATAAAGATACACAAGTCTTTGGTCGAAATATGAAAATGCCCTGCATCGACCACTTTTAACCATCATATCTCCCACATCCCCTCAGCTATCGGCATTCGGCCAACTTTGTGCACGACAGGAAACTCCATGCTACTTCCGCACAAAAACACCAGAGTTCTGTGCTAGGTAGTGGTGGCTGAAAAGTTAAATATAGGGAAACACACGTCTATATATATATATATATATATAAAAGATTTCAAAGGACCTCACGCTCCGGTGGCAATTTCACTACAACCCACCTTCCTCCCTTCCTGCAGCCACCTACATTTGCCCTCTACATATTTTAGGTTTAAATTCTTATTTGCACTTTCCTGTCCACTTTATAGTTACATTGTTTAATATTTCACCACATCACTTTACACTTCAACTACCATTGCCACTATTACTAAACTACAACTATTTAATATTTCTAATCTACCATCTAAACCACATTTTCCAATACAGTTTTTTTGTGTGATGAAAGATTTAGACCACATATGCCACACGATCATTTAAATAAGCATGCGGTAGCCTGAATGATAGTATTGGCCTTGGTATGTTAAAAGCGGCCGACGCGCAACACCATAGGTACAGCGGCGAGAACCCGCGCGACCCCACGTGCCAATAAGAGAAACAAATTACAGTGCAACCTTAATATAACGTACCTCAATATAACGAATTCCTCGATTTAACAAATTCTTCGTAATCCCCTTGAATTGTCCATAAGAGTCAATATAAAATATACCTTTACATTGCGAACATTTTTTGCGAACAACCTCTTTATAACGAATTTTCAACTATCAAGAAAAAGTATACATACCTCTAATTAACGAATTTTGTCAACCCAAAACCTTTATATAAAGTTCCCACCAATCGCGACATGTTTCTACACGCTTTTGTTCGTAAAACAATCATTGTTGTTTGATTGAAAGTAATGTAAACACTTCTGCTCGTCACTATTGTTAAAGATTTACTTTAAAATGGCTCAGAAGCGTAAAAGGTGTTCCTTATCGGTTGCAGAAAAGCGAAACATCATTAATTATGTTGACAAAAATCCTATGACGAAAAATTAGACATAGCTAATAAGTTCGGGATTCCCGCAAGTACATTGGATACAATTTTAAAATTTAAAGATAAGTTTTCAGAAGAAAGTGGTTTGCCTGTAAACAGTAGAAGATTAAAATCATGCGAGTTCAAAGACGTAGAGGAATGTGTGTTGAAGTGGTTAAAACAGTGCCGAGACAAAAAAAAATCACAATCGGAGGCCCTATTCTTCAGGAAAAGGCTCAGCAGTTTGCAGTAGAATTGGGACATGAAAAGTTCCATGATAGGAACGGGTGGCTTCAAAATTTCAAAAAAACGAAACGAGATTGTTTTTCGAAAAATATGCGGTGAAAGTGGTAGTGTTGATGAAAAAGTATGTGATGATTGGAAAAACAAACTGGCAGAGCTGACCACCGGATACGATCCCGAAGACATTTTTAACGCCGATGAAACTGGACTATTCTATAAATGTTTACCTGACAAAACCTTATCATTCAAAGGCGATGAATGTAATGGCGGAAAAAACAGCAAACTTCGCTTAACAGTACTGCTGGGAACAAATTGTACTGGGACTTACAAACTTAAGCCACACATCATCGGAAAGTATCAAAAACCGCGATGTTTTAAAAATGTCAATAATCTGCCAACAGATTACACGTTCAACCATAAGGCTTGGATGACTAGTGATGCTTTTTGCAATTGGTTTAAAAGTCTGGATAAAAGATGAAGAAAAAAAAACAAGAAAATTCTAATGTTCATCGATAATTGTACTGCACACGGAGAAATTCCTAACCTGGAAAATATAAAAATAAAGTACTTGCCTCCAAATACCACTTCAAAACTACAACCACTGGACCAAGGCATCATCCAAAGCTTCAAAATGCATTATAGAAGGAAGTTGTCAGACGATTTCTTGCTGATGTTGAACGTCAAACACCAATTGACGTTTTACAAGCCATGTGGATGATCGCCAAAGCTTGGAATCTAGTCACTGAAAAGACCATTGCAAACTGCTTCAAGAAAAGTGGGTTTAAAGTAACATGCGAAGATGAGGAGGACGATTTACCAGTCGCAGAACTTGCTAGGACCTGGCAAAGAGTTCAAAAAGAATTGCACCTTCAAGAGACTGAGTTCGAAGACTTCGTTACCTTTGATAATGATTTAGCCGTCTGTGGAGAACTAACTGATGCTGACATCGTCACATCTGTGTTGCCGGTTACTAATGCAGAAGCGGATGAAGACGAGGAAGAAGGGGGTGAAATTGATGAGCATAACTTCACAATAAAAGATGCTTATAATGCTTTAAATATAATAAAATCTGTGTTTCTCAAAAAGGGAGGTTTGAGTGACGATGTAGTCAATTCCATCACGAAATTAGATTGCGCTTTGGATGTGATAACTCTTACCGGTGGTAAACAGACAACTATTTATGACTTTTTTTCTAATCAAGATGAACAAAATTGAGATTAAGCTACTATAACCACATTGTTGATTCTTTACCTTTAATTCGTGATTTTTGTTGTGCGAATCTTTGAAATTAACATTAAATTACCTACATAATGTATGTACCCACCAAGATATGTACCTACTTTTACGGATTTTACTGCATTCAATTTTGATTATTAATGTAAGAAATTTTTTTTGTTACCTACCTAATTGTTTTTGAATAGAAAATACATACAGTAATTTGATAAAAAATGTGTTATCATTTATTAGTAGAAGTTGTTCGCTATAACAAGATAAGTACGTAATGTTGAGGTGAATATAACTATTTTTTTACCTCTTTATAACGAATTTTAGACCAACCTAACCTCCACATAACAAACCTTAGTTCAACGAATTACTTGATATAACGAATATTTTCTTGTTCCCCTCCGATTTGTTATATCGAGGTTGCACTGTATATATGCGACGTCACGAAGCTTATGACTCCTCTCTATCTCCTTGACAGATTCAGATGATGTCATATCTTGCTGACCCCCTCAAGGGGTTACGTAATTTATGAATGGCCTAAAGCGGGATAGAAAGAGATCTGGGCAAATCTGACGGCCTGGTACAATTTTGTCCCAGTCACAAGTATTTTGGGGCACTCCGTTGAGCACACATTGTTGAACATGGGTTCCACAGCAGACGGCCCCTGCATGTTCCCATGTTGACCCAAGGATATCGACGATTACGATTACACTGAGCAAGATCATCGAGATAGGACGTGGATCAATGAAAAAGTGTTGTCTGGTCAGTTGAATCCCATTCCTCGTTACACCAGGTCGATAACGCAGGCCGGGGAAGGGGAGGGGGGTGAGGTGACTAAGGATTGCAATCCCGCAGTGTCTTCAATCCCGCGGGATTTCCACCAATCCCGCGGCATCCAGTGGGATTGGCGCCAAGTTTTTTTTAACGCATATATTAAAAACATACTTACTTAAAGCGTTTATAAATTAAATAATAAACGTCTGTTAATTAAATTAATAAATCAATTTTAATGTTAAATGACAAAAATTAACACTTAACAACATTTTGATCGGCAAAAGATATTAATTTTTTTTTAGCGTGTCTTAAGTATATTTCGAGGTTTTACATTTTTGTTTTTTAAATCTAAAACAATTTTTAAATAAACAATCAAAAATGGAAAATATTCAATCTTAGGTCATACTATGTCCTGTGCCTTACAATACATCACATCAGTTTAGAAACATGGTATGTATAATGGCCAAGTCACCAGTTTTTCGTTTTTTAAATTTTTAAATAAACGTTCTATAATACCGAGAGAAAGCATTCCGTTTCACAAATATAAATGAATATACTCTGTAAAGTGTAGATTTGGCTCCGAACAAGATCTCATAACAGTTTTGTCATTACACAAGCACGAGACTAGGTCTATTTTTACAAGAATTGTTTTTGTGAGATTCATTATTATGTCTCCTTACTGATTTGATTCCTTGATTGATCTTATAGTTGATTTATTGTTATTAAAATAAACTACTCACCAAGCCGTAAACTGTCATATTTCAGTTTCACTTTAAGTGGCGTAACGACTTTTTTTAAAGTGGATTAAAAAAAAAATCTAAGAAAGGAGAACAGTGCAATACATCCGATAGAGACCGAGAGGGGCAGCGAGTCACGCAGACTGACACGTTTTCGCCGCATTTTGTCTAATGATGCGGGATTGAGGGATCACGCATTGCGGGATTGCAATCCCTAGTGATCACACTAATATGCTATACGGGACATTCACCTTCGCTTCCATGCGGTCTGTGGCAACTTGCAACAGGATTACTATCCTTGTCACAAGGCCAGAATCGTGCTACAGTGGTTTGAGGAGCATGATAGCTAATTCTCCTTAATGCAATGGCAATCAAATTCATCCTATCTCAACCAGATAGAACACATAGGCAAGCCACGCTGTCGGACGTTAGCTCCCGGCCCGTAATTTAAGGCATTTGCGTGACCTGTGCGTAGACATCTGGTGCCAGATACCAAAGGTGGACCACACGCTGTTAAACAGGTGGTCATATGTTTTTGATCATCCGTGTATATCCTCCACAGAACCACAGATGAGGCACATCGGCAAGTCTACTAACCGTGTGATTTATTGTTTTTATTATTTAGCTGAGTGTGTCCTGTTCTAAGTCTGTTCATTAACGTATTTTTTTTCCTGCTCACGACTAGTTGAGCTTTCGTATATATGAAAACAATTCAGTTACATGGCAGCAGATTGTAACATTGGTCTCTTTACACGCTGACCGTGTGTTAAAATCGTACAAACTATATTAGACTATATACATACTAATAAATTCCCACAGCAGTCGCTGTCAATAAGGGACAGCAGCAAGAGCTACGCGTTGCTTCTCTGAGTTGTACGTTTTTGTATTAAAAAAGCATTTTTTAATAAATGCTCCCTGATTTTAAGAAGTAAGAATGAGTTTGGGGGTGACACCCGAATTTCGAAAATAGTAATCGAAATTAGTGTGATACAATTTTTTTTTTTGGTGTCGAAACACGTCTACCTTTAATGCTTTTAATATTTGTTTTTAAGTTGATCCATCGTTTTCTCAAATACGATCCAGGGGGCTGTGCTTTTTCATTACAGTAGAGTATAATTATTGGCAACACCGCGCGCTTAAACAAAGAGAGCATCGCTCTGTATCTCCAACAATCACAGAAACTCGTTGTGCTTGACGTCCGTCACTGTTGTTTGGTTTGTTATGAGCGGCGGTGGATATAATGTAAGTTTATATATACTGTATATCTAAAATTGTTATAATCACGGTAATTAGACAGTTAAATTGTAAATCCTCGAAATTATTCCAGGAAAAATGTTAGATTTTCCTTTGAAAATGAAAAAAAAAAGCAACCAAGCGTATGTCTAGGCTTCAAAATTGTTTTGCTTATTTAGAATTCCGTTAGCTTTCAAGCTACGATTCACAAGTGCCTTGAAGTATTTTCTAGTAATTTTTGAATTTATCATCTGACAGATTCGTGATGTATATATTGAGTACATTTCGCGTTATCCGATTTACACTATGCGTACCTACCTATGATACGATTTCATGTCGAGTATAGGTGCACTGTAGAGTGCACTTATACTCGACATGAAATCGTATCATGTTCAAATTTGTGCAAATAAAATGATTCGGAAAACTCTATTAAACTAGCAATACTGTCAGGTTTCAAATCAATCCGAACGAGTCCAAGTGTTCGTTGATGGTATCGTCTGTCGTTGGTAATCAGTTTTTGTAGGGCATGTGTTTAAAACAGTCGGAACCGCGTATCTTGCTAGCGAAATCGTAACATTAGTAAGCACTTAAATTCTAGGTTCATGTAAGTTTGCTGTGTTTTCTACTGATCGAGAAATCGAGAATTTTCCATAATAAATTTGCAGAAGAAAATTTCTATTATGGGTAACCTCTCTGCCAAATACAGGTACCTAAATTCTTATGGATTCTTTAAATCGACAGGGATGTCGAACTTTTGTTCCTGAACAAAAATTGAGATTTAATCATAAATTGAACGAACTTTCGAGCCGTTTACAACATCTTCATTTATACGCTACAGAGCAGCGCTAGAAATCTAAAATTTACACGTGGAGACGGTCTTCAGTACATACAGTGTCATATTTAGGAGTCTGTAGCTACATATTTCTTAGGCGGGTAGTAAAATACTTCACTTGTTAAGTACTACATGTAAAGATGGCAGATATCGTAAAGGCATGTTCTTTTATTACCTGACCTGTTGATTTTTTAAATTATATTTTTAATTACGTTTAATTATGTTTTTATATTTTATTTATTCTTCGATGAAGGAACTTAGAGTTGCTTCTCTGACTATACAGCATACCCCAGGGTCACACAGCTTGTGGGACCCGGATCCTGGGTTTGCACCAACGGGACCGCATCTGGGTCTGGAATTGCTTCTACTTGGATAAAGCCACTTCTGTTAACTTTCAATATCCCTTGATCCTACAAATTCCGAGGTTGCGAAGTCATTTAAATACAGCCTATATTAACGCTTCTATAACTAATGACTGGGTAGCTTTTGAATTTTTTAAAATTTATAGCGGAATCTTATGGTCGTCCTATAGATACACTGGCGGAAATTAAAATCTCAACACCATACATGAATGGTAGAATTTTAGGAAAATTTTAAGATATATCCAGAGCCATACCTAGAAGAAATGGTAACAAATGGAAATGGATCGGACTAAGTTCTTACCTTTAGATACAGTTGTCAGTGAGAAATGCGCCCAACTTGAGCACCAATACATTCGTGGATCCTTGCCGGCATTGACTCATAAGTGTTCGGATTTCTTCTTGGTGTATGTCTCACTACGACTGTACCGAGCGTGGTGGTGTAACGGTAAGCGTTCTGACCTCGCATTCGGGAGGACGGCGGTTCGAATCCCCGTCCGGGCATCCAGATTTGGGTTTTTCATGGATTCCCAAATCACTCCAGGCAAATGCCTGGATGCTTCCTTCAAAAGGCCATGGCCGAATTCCTTCCCATTCCTTGTCACACCATCCTTTCCCGTCTCTAAAGACCTCGCTGTTAAGAGACGTTAAGCAGTAAAAAAAAAAAAACTACGCGTGAATGTCAGTTATTGCACAGTTTGTGCTGGGTGACCATGTGATCTAATGTGTCTACTCCTGGTATCCTAGACATGCTCTATTGGGGACAAATCTGGGGATCGTGCTGTCCAAATTGTGATCGAAACTCCTTGCAAGGCTTGTGTGAAGATGGCCGCAGTTTGAGAACGGGCATTATCTTCTTAGGAAATGCGATTTGGATGGTGAACATGAAGGGTATCACAATAAGATGCAGTACCACGTCCACATAGTGATGGGCTGTCATTCTCTTCAACAACAGCCGACTCAGTCATGCTGTGGAAACTGATTGCCGCCAAAACATGACACCAGTGGCTGCACTTGCGTGACGTTCTGAAATCACAGGAGTTAAGCCGTTTCTCCACTATGCCTGCGAACATGTCATCGATTATCTCTTTGCCACAGACAGAATCGAGACTCGTCTCTAAACACAAATGTACGCTATTCACATGTCCATTTGTGTTTTGCATTATACCAGGTTAGATGAAATTAGATTAATGGGACACATTGCACAGGGGCCAGAGAGTGTAAAGCAGCGTTCCCAAGACGTCTTGTAACGAAGGCGGGACGGGGCGAATACTCAACTACACGCCACGGGAACAGGGGCGCCTCTGTTAGCGGGGACGAGACGCAGCTACCCACTCTGTGTCGGTAAACATCACAGGCGTGCGTATTGGAGCGCTGTTGCCATAGGTTTGCAGCAGCGGTGCGCACCACTTGTGTTGCTATAAAGTGCTCTGTGTCAAACGACACTAGGCAACGTGGTGGGGAGGTAACGGCTAGGTAAGCGAGGTTAACCTGCGGCGCGCGCTCTTCACTACACTTCGTGAACTAATTAGATCCCGCCTCATCCCTCCTTCGTTACAAGACGTCGTGGAAACGCGGCTTAGCCCAGCATCAAACAATTAGTTTATAATCGTTCGGGGAGGGGAGGGGGGGGTGATTATTTGTAACCACTTCTTGGATCTGTCCTGCAGTCAACCATCTGCCAGCAACAGCTACCCACACCATTTGGAGGTTTTCACGTACTGTTATCCATCTGTATGGGCCCATGCCTGCTCTAGGAGTACTAGAGCCTTTTTACATCCACTGTGTAAAAAGTCTGTATACTGACATTGCACTACAGCCTATCCTTCGGGTGATTTCACGATATGATGCACCCTTTTAAAAACACGTCAATTCTCCGACCTCTCTCACAGTTAGACATTTTCGGTGTAGAGAGTTGTCACTCTTCGCCTTGACATACTTAGCCAACAAAAACTTGTGGACAACGAAGTGTCATGTTACACCACACTGTTCGCCACTTATACGCTAAAAAAATTTGCTATTTACGTAATAAATAGCACCGTAATACTCATATTATTACATATAAAACTTTCAATTTTTGATAATTTATTACTCTTCATGCGGACATACTTGGAGCCAAATTTCATTCATTTATCACCACACCGTCTGGGTGCTGGGATTTTAATTTGCACCAGTTTGTGTATCAGTTGTTAAGTGTAAAGGTCGAGCTGCACTTTGCCAATACTTGCCTGTACCGTCACCGCAACAACAGTCGGCCGAGTGACGGCTCGCCCCCTCGCGTCCACACTTTTCCATAGCTCGCCCGTGTTCCTTTCCGGTCTTTAGTCTCCTTTAAGGTTTTCATATGATTGTTTCAGGGAACCAGTGTTGGGGATGGAAGATAGGTTTGAGACCCTACTTTATTATAGAGTACTGTACTTTATTTTGCACTGTTTTGGTACGAAAGTACATTATAATACTTTTTTTTATCTGACTCACGAAATCACCCAACTGGTTGATCTTTTGTGTACAAAAATAGTATCTCAGCGCAGTATTAACCAATCATCACCACACTGCACCGGAATGAAAGATTGTCGCTTGTTTCAACGCAATCTCAATGAAATGTTAATCACTTCGCACTTGACGTGTTTGTTTTGTCTGAGGTTCTTTTCGATTCATTCAGTACTTTTTGTTAGTAAAGAACGAGATTATAACATATTTTAATTTAAATACAGGTCGTAAAGATTTTGTATAGTTAAAATAATAATTTCATGTTATCTCAAACATGGAGAACGGAATATTCCTTCCTCCATAATCACGGAGTTTCTTATTGTGAAACTCGCAGTGCACCTATGTCGTAGTCACCTAAGAAGACCTACAGATTAACGTAAAATTCGAACCACCGAGCGCGCTTCGCATTAGCAGATAAGACTTTGCCAGAGGTAAATGTCAATTTCAAGGCCCGCAAAAATTACAGCCGAGACCGAGATTTGAACCGGGACGTTCAGTTTCCAAATCGCACGCAGTAACCATTTGAGTCACCAGTTCGAATGTAGGTGTAATGAAAAATAAGTTTTCAAACATGATAAAATAAACATACTCTATTTTTGCTATCAAAAGACACGAATCCATTTTTATGTTTTTGAATTCATATTTTTCAGTACTTCTAGATTAGTCTTGTATCTGGTTACGACGTGCGATTCGGGTGTGGGAGGTTCGATTACAAATGCGGATCTCGGCTGCAATTTTTGTGGATCTTAAAATTGGTCTTCAACTCTGAAACTTGTCGGTGCGGAACAGTATCGGGCAAGTGAGACCCGATCTTCAGAGGAGTTAAAATTAATCTAAAACCAGTTTCGATCACCGTCTAAAATCTTGCCATATTGACTATTGAACATGAAGTAACCAAAATTGATAATTTTGAAGATGTGATTTACGAGTTTGCAGCTGGTAAAGCTAAAAAGAGGAGATTATGAAAGCAATCGTTTTTTGTTTATTTGTGTATCTTTTAAATGATGTTAGTATTACAATTTTATTAACTATAATGCTTAATAATAATAAATTTTTATTTAATTATGTTTTTATTAATATCATATTTTACCCTTACAAGATATTATGTTTTACTTAATTTTGAATTTAAGTTTTCAAGGGGTGACACCATCGATAACCGCCCCGGGTGTCACCCACGCTAGCTACGCCACTGGTTAACGTGGTAATTGCTGAGACAAGTGTGTCCTGTTCTTTTCAGCAGCAATTAGGGCGCTGAAGGCAGGCAGGAATACATGAATATTCCAAGTTGTTTAGCGGCTCTCGAAAGAATTTAGACAATGTACGTGATGCGGTATAACTCATTTGGGGTGTCTCCGCTTATGAAGTCAGTTTGGCTAAACGTGAAAGGTACCACCACACTGAATTCTGGGAGGAACAACGCACTTTGATTAAAGTCTCGGCCGAGAATCTTAACATGGTTCTTCGGTGCGTCCTTGGTCTCTTATGGGAATGCTGGGATGATTCTAATTGTTCCCATTTAAAACTTTGTACACACGTTTCGCTTGTTTGGCATACTTCTCACGGACAAAGCAAACTGAAATAAAGAGCCTCACGGACAAAGCAAACTGAAATAAAGAGCCTCAAGGAAGTGATGGAATTCGAACCCCAGACTTCTAGAAATTTTTTCCGCGCGTTACCAAACGGTTGTTCGGTAGCGCTAGAGGCGTACGAGGCAACATCAAACCAACTAACCTGGTAACACAATGGTCCAACAGATGGCTCTGGTGTCTCCTCTGGCACCTTCGTGTGAACGCTACCGCTACCAGCAACATAAACATGGCTTACCCAAATGAATCCTTTAGTCGAAGCGGAAAATATTTGTTTTTTAGAATTAATTTTTTCAAATATCATTCATCGATTGTCGAAGACACACAAGTTTTAATCTCTCCTTTATTAAATGTTGACTGATTCCAACTACCTTACGTCTATTACATCTGTCCTGAAAACGTGCTGTGTTCACTTACCTGCAATCGCTTAGACTCTTCTGATAATGACCAACCAGTCCACAAGTTTCACGCTGTCATTCAAGGCTGCCAACGTAACGCTGAGTCAGTTGCCTTGATGCGCTGTCGTCAGTGAGGTCGAGAGGATGTTTCCATTGCGATAGGCAGCTCAATGAAGATTATTTCATATTCTGTTCAGTTTAATTTTCTTAAAGCAAGGCAAAAAATGCTCGTGGCTCAGTGGTTAAGGCGCTTCCTTCCAAAAGTTCGGAGTCCGGTCCCGGGGTGGGCCGTGAATTTTTAAGAGCTGTGTTTGATCGTTTGAGCCATGCCAGGACGTTCCGTGGTTCGGACTCCACGTTAACTATAGGTCCAGGCACGACAAAGGCGGAATGCACAGCAAACCGAAATTCTGTTACGCAGGCGACCGAACAATCCAGGATCTGCTGGTCATCAATGTCATCCGCGTTTAATTTTACCTGCTCGCTGCCTTGATAATTCACTTCTGGCAGATTGTTCCGGTATTTCTACTCACCTAAAATGCATGTATCCTAGTAACTAACAGTGAATTTACGAGAGGGTTCTCTACTACCAACAAACAAAAAAAAAACAAAAACTCTGCAAATACGTTTGGTAAACATATTGACTTTAATTACTGCGACATGAAGAAAGTGATAAGGAGAGTACAAGGCGTCTATTGGCGATGGGGCAAGCAAAGATATTGGTGAAGGAATTAAGAGAAGTGTATGGAAGTGAAAAAATAACCACAACCCAAGCGAGCAGTCGATTTCAGGCATTAGGGTGGGGGAAAATTTTCTTTCGTAGTTAAGGGGATCTGTGACTGGAATACATTACCAAGAGAAATAGTGAATAATTTACCAAAAACGCTGAAAGCATTAAAAATTAACATTCGTAAGGGCAAAAGTAGGCGGGTACAAGAAAGGGGGAAAATTGGTGAAAGGGGAAATGCCAAGGAGCGTGCGTTCCATCCCAGTTAAATAAAATAGGTAAGACAAGGCATGTACTATGCGTGTTTAGCATTATGAGGTCAAGTGTAACTGGTACCGAATATGAGATCAACAATTCAATGGAGTGGTAATACATCTAGAGATGTCCTTATAAATGTCAAGCAATTAATGTAAATGCGTATCCGTATGATGCTAAATATATATGATTATTTTCGTCACATGAATAAATAATACGTTACTGATTTCACACAGTTTCTAGATCTAATAGTATAATGCGTTCAGAAATTGTAATTTAAGAGAGGTGCTTGGAAGGGTAAGGTTGACCATGACCACAAGCTGGCACTTGATTTCAGTCACAGTGGCGTAGCTAGGGGGGGGCGGTGGGGGCGGTCCGCCCCGGGTGTCACCCGTTTGGGGGTGACACCCGCATTTCGAAAATAGTAATCGAAATTAGTGTGATACATTTTTTTTTTTTTTTTTTTTTTTTTTGATAGGCTTAATTTATCCTTTGGTGTCGAGACACGTCTACCTTTCATGTTTTGAATATTTGTTTTTAAGTTGATCTATCGCTTTTTCAAATGCGATCAAAGGCGCTGTGCTCTTTAATTACAGTAGAGTACAATGATTGGCAAGACCGTGCGCTTAAACAAAGAGAGCACCGCTCTGAAGCTTCAACAATCACAGAAACTCGTTGTGCTTGACGCCCGTCACTGTTGTTTGGTTTGTTAGTAGCGGCGGTGGATAAAATGTAAGTTTTCTTGTATAAAGAGAGGAAGTTTTAAAATTAAAGAATATACTATATATATATCTAAAATTGTTAAAATCATGGTAATTAGACAGATAAATTGTAAATTCCTTTGAAAATGAAAAAAAAAAGCAACCAAGAGTATGTCGGAATACGCGTAGTCTAGGCATCAAAAGTTTTGCTTATTTAGAATTCCATTAGCTTTCAAGCCAAGATTCACAAGTGGCTTGAAGTATTTTCTAGTGATTTTTTAATTTATCATCTGACAGATTCGTGATGTATAAATTGCGTACATTTCGCGTTATCCGATTTACATTCTGCATACCTACCTATTGTCGACCTGTACTCGACATGAAATCGTATCATGTTCGAATTTATGCAAATAAAATGATTCGGAAAACTGCATTAAACTAGCAATACTGTAAGGTTTCAAGTCAATCCGAGCGGGTCCATGTGTTCGTTGATAGTATCGTCTGTCGTTGGTAATCAATTTTTATAGAGCAGTGTTTTTCATTCTTTTTGATTTCGCGACCCCTTTACAAGTTGAAAATTTCTGGCGACCCCCCCCCCCCCGACCGCGACACATCATAGAAGACAAAGAAATAATTTAATTAAATTACTACGTAAATGTTGTTTTTTCTATTTTGGTACATCTTAATATTATCCAGATCTACACTCTGCAAGAAGCCGCGAGACTTTTGAAAGTAAGTACGAGGTAAGTTGGTAAGGCTATGAACCTGGACGCAAATTTGCGCGGGTCAAACTGTGTCGGAGACGGCGACAGTGCCACACAGCAATGTTCTTTTGTTTCAACTCTCAGATCACTCAATTCAATTAAGTGCAGTCAACAAGTACAGACGTAATTACTTGGTTTTTTCGCTTGCTCCGCGCGTTTGTAAAATGGATAAGTTTCTCAAAAGATCGCAGCCTTCAACATGTGGTACGAGTGTCAATAGCGGTAGTGGTGAATCAAACCCCCCCCCCCCCCCCAAAAAAAAAAAAAAAAAAAAAATAGGCATTACGATGACAGTTATTTGAAATACGGGTTCACAGTCATAAATAATAAACCTCAATGTGTAATTTGTGGCGATGTTTTATCACGTGAGATTATGAAACCGTCAAAGCTTATGCGGCATCTCACAACCAAGCATCAAAAAGAAGCCGATAAGCCGTAGGATTTCTTTGAACGAAAGTTGAAAGCTCTTAGTCAGCAGCAAAATACTATAATTCAGGTAATAAATCGTTTTATTAATTTAATTTTAGCATGGATAACCGAATCAAGTCGAGTTTATTCTTGTTGCTATCTCTACCGCTGATGTCTTAAGATGTTTATTTCTTTGCTGTTTGCATACAAATTTTATTATACTTAATTTTGGTTTGCAAAGGTTTCGCATGCTTAATTTTTATTGACTATTTCACACTCACTTTTATATTGTCTGGTTTATTTTCAGGCATCCAGTGTCAATGAGTCAGCATTATTAGCTAGCTATAAAGTCGCATATAGAGTTGCTAAAGCAGGTAAATCACAAACAATTGCCGAAAATCTTATTTTGCCAGCAGCTCTTGATATGGTTGAAATTATGGTCAGTAAACAGGAGGCAACAAGCTAAAAACATACCACTTTCTGATAATACTATTTCAGGCAGAATAAACGATATGGCCAATGATATTCAAGAACAAGTAATCGAAAAATTAAAGAACAGCCAATATTTTGCTTTGCAGTTTGACGAATCTACAGATGTTTCCGATTGTGATCAGTTTGTAGTATTTGTGCGCTTTGAAGCAGGTGACAATATCATGGAAGAAATCTTATTTTGCAAAGCACTTCCTGCAAACACTTCTGGCCAGTGTTTGTACGATAAGCACTTGCGACTACGATATTGATTGGAAAAAATGTATCGCTATTTGTAGCGATGGCGCTAAAGCTATGACTGGCAAAAATAGCGGACTCATTGCGAAATTAAAATCGATAATGCCAAACATATCCTGGACACACTGTTTTCTTCATCGATAGGCTCCAGCTGCTAAGGTAGTATCTTCTGATTTAAATGATGTGCTCAAGGAGGTAATAAAAATTGTGAATTCTACCAAAGGTAAAGCCTTGCAAACCCGGCTATTCAGAATCGTTTGTGAAGATATGAGCTCGCTTCATCAAAATCTCCTTTATCACACAGAAGTCAGGTGGCTATCCAAAGGAAAGGTATTGACAAGAGTTCTAGAACTGAGAGCTGAATTGTTAATGTTCTTACAAGATACAAGATTTGAATATGCTAATCGTTTTTCTGACCCTATTTGGCTCTTGAAATTAGCATTTTTGGCAGATCTTTTTAGCCACCTTAATAATTTGAACAAGAACCTCCAAGGTAGAGAAGAAAATATTTTAACAGCTAAAGATAAAGTCGAAGCATTTCACGCAAAACTTCGTTTGTGGTTAACCTCTCTGCAAAACAGTATATTCGAGTCTTTTCCGTGTGTTCAGAAGATTGTTGAAGATAACGCATCAGACCAAAGTCTCGTAGTAAGGGCTCACATTCCTTGCATGATACAGAGCTTGCATAATTTACAAGAGAAACTTATGACATACTTTCCAGACTGGCATTCTGAAGCTGACAATGGGCGTAGATGGATTTTAAACCCTTTTTTAGACAAGTCAATAGATCTGGCTGATGTCACCACCAATATGAAAGAATGTCTTATAGATTTAGCTGCTGATGGCATGCTTAAAATGGAATTTAATTCGCAAAGTATCGACGTATTTTGGATGAAAAGAAAACATGAATACCCAGAGCTGGCAAGGGAAGATTTAAAATTATTAGTGCCATTCGCCACTTCATACTTGTGTGAACTAACCTTTTCTGCAATGGTAGACATTAAAACTAAAAAGAGAAATAGACTACAATTAGAAAATGATTTGATTATTAACGTTTCAAAAATAGCACCACTATTTGATAAACTTTTGAAAAATAAACAAGCCCATCCTTCTCAGTAAAATTGTGTTTTGATTGTAGTGGAAGAACCTTGAATTTTTCATTCAGCCCGCGACCCCCCGAGTAAAGCTTCGCGACCCCCCTAGGGGTCGCGACCCACAGATTGAAAAACACTGTTATAGAGCATGTGTTTAAAACAGTCGGAACCGCGTATCTTGCTAGCGAAATCGTAACATTAGTAAACACTTAAATTCTAGGTTCATTTAAGTTTACTATGCTTTCTTCTAATCGAGAATATGCAAATATGATCGCGATGAAATAAATAAGCGTATGATTCTCTAAGAATTTTCCATGATAAATTTACAGAAGATTTTTTATTACGGGTAACCCCTCTGTCGAATACAGTTACCTAAATTCTTACGAGTTCCTTAAATGACAGGAATGTCGAACTTCTGTTCCTGAACAAAAATTGAGCTTTAATCAGAAACTGAACGAACATTTGAGCCGTTTACAACATTTTTATTTGTACGCTACAGAGCGGCGCTAGAAATCTAAAATTAACACGTGGAGACGATCTTCAGTACATACAATGTCATATTTAGTTGTCTATAGCTACGTATTTCTTAGGCGGGTAGTAAAATACTTCACTTGTTAAGTACTTCATGTAAAGACGGCAGATATCACAATGGCATGTTCTTTCATTACCTGACCCGTTATTTTTTTAATTACGTTTGGTTATGTTTTTATATTTTATTTATTCTTCTATTTTTATGAAGGAACTTAATGTAGAGTTGCTTCTCTGACTATACAGTATCCCCAGAGTCTCACAACTTGTTGGACCCGGATTTGCTCCAATGGGACTCCATCTGGGTCTGGAATTGCTTCTACTTGGATCAAGCCACTTCTGTCAACTTTCCTCTCGATATCCCTTGGTCCTGCAAATATGGAGGTTGCGAAGTCATTTAAAAAACAGTCTATGTTAACGTTTCAATAACAAATGATTGGGTAGTTTTCGACCTTTTTAAAATTTATAGCGGAATCTTATGGTCGCCCAATAGTTACACTGGCGGAAATTAAAATCACAACACGCATACATGAATGGTAGAATTTTAGAAAACTTTGAAGATATATCCAGGGAGATTACCTTTAGATACAGTTGTCAGTGAGAAATGCGCCCAACTTAAGCACCATTTATTTTTTTTAACTGCTTAATGTCTCTTAACAGTGAGGTCTTTAGAGACGGGAAAGGATGGGGGGGGGGGGCAAGGAATGGGAAGGAATTCGGCCATGGCCTCTTGAAGGCAGCATCCCGGCATTTGCCTGGGTGATTTGGGAAACCATGGAAAACCCAAATCTGGATGCCCGGACGGGGATTCGAACCGCCGTCCTCCCGAATGCGAGGCCAGAACGCTAACCGTTATACCACCACTCTCGGTTGGACGCACCAATACATTCGTGGATCCTTGCCGGCATTGAGTTCGGCTTCATCTTGGTGTATGTCTCACTACGCGTGCAAGTCTAAGCAGTCAGTTGTTGCACAGTTGTGCTGGGTGACCATGTGATCTAATGTGTCTACTCCTGGTATCCTAGACATGCTCTATTGGGTACAAATCTGGGGACCATGCTGTCCAATTGTAATCGAAACTCCTTGCAAGGCTTGTGTGACGATGGCCCACAGTTTGAGGACGGGCATTTATCTTGTTGGAAAATGCGATTTGGATGGTGAACATGAAGGGTATCACAATAAGATGTAGTACCACGTCCACATAGTCGTGGGCTGTCTTTGTGTCATCAACAACAGCCGACTTAGTCATGCTGTCGAAACTGATTGCCGCCAAAAAATTACACCATTGGTTGCACTTGCTTGACGTTTCTGAAATCACACCAGGTAAGCCGTTTCTCCACTACACCTGCAAACATGTCGTCGCTTACTCACTTTGCCACAGGACAGAATCGAAGACTCGTCTCTAAACACAAATGTACGCCAATTCACATGTCCATTTGTGTTTTGCATTACGCCACGTTTAGATGATGCTGGCTGGCAATGAAATTAGATTAATGGGACATATTGCACAGGGCCCAGAGAGTGTAACCCAGCTTCAAGACATTGGTTTACAATCGCCGGGGAGGAGGGAGGGGTGTCTCTTATCTGTAACCACTGCTTGGATCTGGCCTGCAGTCAACCATCTGCCAGCAACAGCCACCCACACAAAAAGGCGGTCTTCACTTGCTGTTCTCCATCTGTGTGGACCCATGCCTGCTCTAGGAGTATTAGAGCCTTCTTTCATCCACTGTGTAACAAGTCTGTATACTGACATTGCACTACAGCCAATCCTTCACGAGATTTCACCCTTTTAAAAACACGTCAATTCTCCGACCTCTCTCACAGTTAGTTATTTTGGAGTGTAGAGAGCTGTCACTCTTCGCCTTGGCATACTTAGACAACAAAGTGTTCATGTTACACCACACTGTTCGCCATTTATACGCTAAATTTTTTTTGCAATTTACATAATAAATAACACCGTGATTCTCATATTATTACATATAAAACTTTCAATTTTTAATCATTTAATACTCTTCATGCGGGCATACTTGGGGCCAAATTTCATTCATTTATCACAACACCGTCTGGGTGTTGGGATTTAATTTGCACCAGTTTGTGTATCAGTTGCTAAGGGATTGTGCATAAACTACGTGGCTCCGTCTAGGGGGGGAGGGGTTGGCTGGGAAGCTACGTTTGAGCTACGTGGGTGGGGGGGGGGGTTTCAGAGCCAGGCAACTTAGCTTCTCTTTCGTATATTTGTCACAGTTAAAATGACATACAGAACACACAGAAGCATGTAAATATTTATTCCGTCATTTAATTATCCCCGGATGTAATTTACGATAGTCTGACAAGAGAAAAACAGTACAAAATGTCCTTCTGGAATCAATATGGAAAAAAGCTACGTGCTACGTGGGGGGCTGGGTGGGGGGGGGGGTAGAGACAAAAGCCACGTCGGGCTACGTGGGGGGGAGGGGGGGTTCACAGGAAGCCGCCAAAATGGAGCTACGTGATTTATTCACGCTCCCTAAGTGTAAAGGTCGAGCTGCACTTTGCCAACATTGGCCTGTACCGTCACCGCAACGACAGCCGGCCGAGTGACGGCTCGCCGCCTCGCGTCCACGCTTTTCCATAGCTCGTCCGTGTTCCTACCGGTCTTTAGTCTCCTTTGACGTTTTCAAGTGATTGTTTCAGGGAATCAGTGTTGGGGATGACAGGTAGGTTTTGACACCCTACTTTATTATAGAATATTGTAGTTTATTTTGCACAGTTTTCGTACGAAAGTACATTAAAATACTATTTAATCTGACTCATGTAATCACCTAACTGCTTGATCTTTTATGTAAAAAAATAGTTTACCAGCGCAGTATTAACAAATCATCATCACCACACTTTACCGGAATGAAAGATTGTCGCTTGTTTCAACGCAATCTCAATTAAATGTCAATCACTTCACATTTGACGTGTTTGTTTTGTCTGAGGTTATTTTCGATTCACACAGTACTTTCTTTTTAGTGAAGATCGAAATTATAACGTATTTTAATCTAAATATAGGTCGTTAAGATTTTGTATAGTAAAAATAATAATTTCATCTTACCTCAAAGTTCTAGTCACAGAGTATCTTATTGAGAAACTCGCAGTGCGCCTATATCGTAGCGACATTCTCATTAGCAGTTAAAAGCTTTGTCAGAGGTAATTGCAATTTTAAGGCCCACAAAAATTACAGTCGAGACCGGGATTTGAACCGGGACCTTCAGTTTCCATATCGCACGCAGTAACCATTTGAGTCAACAGTCCGAATATAGGTGTAATGAAAAATAGGTTTTCAAACATGATAAAATAAACATTTTTCTATACCATCTATTTTTGCTATCAAAAAACACGACTCCACTTTTATGTATTTGAATACATGTTTTTCGGTACTTCTAGATTTGTCTTGCGTCTGGTTACGGTGTGCGATTCGGGTGTTACAAATGCAGATCTCGGCTGCAACTTTTGTGGTTCTTAAAATTGATCTTCAATTCTGGCAAAGCTTTGATTTTTTTAATGCGAAGATGCTAGGACTCTTCCTACATTTTACGAATATCTGATGAGCATGGATGGAAAAAAAAGACTTTTTTTTAAGGCAAATAACATGAAAACAACATTTGGTCGTAAGTGAAGGGAAATTTTCGAACTCTCTCTATGCGCTTCTTCACATCCAGCAGGTCGACACTGATTCGCACCGTCAAAAACATAACCAATAGAACGCCGGCTGAGTGTCGTACGACACGCCGTGTCATTTGGACAAACTTCGATCGAGTGAGCGCCAACAAAGAAACTTGTCGGTGCGGGAACAGTATCGGGCAAGTGAGGCCCGATCTTCAAAGGAGTTAAAATTAATCTAAAACCACTTTCGATCAACGGTGAGCAACACGTGGCTAAAATCTTGCCATATTGACTATTGAACATGAAGTACCTCAAATTGATAATTTTGAAGATGTGATTTACGAATTTGCAGCTGTTAAAGCTAAAAAGAGGAGATTGTGAAAGCAATTGTTTTTAGTTAATTTGTGTATCTTTTAAATAATGTTAATATTACCATTTTATTAACTATAATTTTTTAATAACAATAAATGTTCATTTAGTTATGTTTTATTAATATCATATTTTACACTTACAAGATATTATATTTTACTTAATTTTGAATTTAAGTTTTCAAGGGGTGACACCATCGATAACCGCCCCGGGTGTCACCCACGCTAGCTACGCCACTGTTCAGTCATAAGGGCGTAGGAAAATTTTCTTTCGTAGGAAAGGGAGTGAGGGACTGGAATAAATTTCCAAGAGAAGTGATGAATAACTTACCGGAAACACTGAAAGAATTTAAAGTAAAAATTAGTTGAGCGCAAAGGTAGGTTGGAAGAGGAAAGGGAAGGGTGTAGGGAGATTGCCACCAGAGCGGGCGCTCCACCGCAATTTTATCGATTATTATTATTATTATTGTATTATTTTCACGGAAGAAATAAAGTTTTCATCGAAATAATCATCAACTAAGTATTTTGATGTGGTAACAGTTAGCTGTTCAGTTGCTTGTGTTTATACCGCCCTTTTTGATGCACTTTTAAACTTGCGAGAATTTACATTCTATATTTTCAGAATTTGTCTGGCATGAAGTGAGTGATAGAAACCGACCAGCGACGTTGTAGTTTCATTTAATGTTTGTTTCTGCATAGATTACTGCTTTCATTTTATCTGAGATCTCACAGGTATGGCGAATCATCACCGCTACAGAATTATCATACTGAACAGATATAATAAACTAGCCACACTCAAAAGCGCAGAGGAAACACGAGCTTTATACACTCTCGATTCTCCACTGTTGGCCTTCCTTATTCAACGGTTAGGGTGCAGTTCAAGGACTATTGACAGTACAACAGATCAAATTATTCCTTGATTCTGGGTCCAGAAATATAATGTAATAATTTTGAGAATGAGCTACCCGCCAGTGTAGCTGAGTTCGCTGAGAAGCCGCACACTGCATCAGGGAGGTTCAAAGGAGAATGTCGGGACGGTGTCCAATCTCCGGCTAATAAACTACACATGTCACCAAAATAACTTGCGAAATGGTCACTGCTTCGCTCCCGGGTTCGAATCCTGGTAGGCGCTGGAATTTTGACAGTTGTGTTTGATCATATGAGCTAACTTTACGTCCCCTCTAGGGATAACAATCCTAGTTGTAACACAATGTATATGTTAGGCTCAAAGACCGAAAAAAAAAAACGACCACGATGTCTTGTGGTTTCTTGAAAACGGACACAACACGTTGCGGCTTATCAATACCTAATTCCTTGTGGTCACGACGAATAGGTCCAGGCTGCATTTAATATATGTGATTATTCTTACCCGTCGCGTTACAAAGCTCTAAAAAAACGAAAAATGTAAGAACGTGACCTGGAACAAATGCGAATTTCACGTTATACACATCCACATCAAAAAAATGCTTAACGTGGTCCTAGTTGGCCCAAACAAACATGAATATATACATACCCGGAATATATTTACACGTTTAACAAAAAGGTGACAACACTTCGCTTCCTCCATTAGAGCATAGTGCGTCTTGGCAGGAGGTGTAAAATGTCTGGCATCTGCTAGGTCATGCGGGCGTAAAATCATAGCTCTAAATTTGACCATGCCAACGATAAGTAACATACATCGAAGACAGCCGACCACAAAATGATGGGAAAAGGTGCTGAAGAAAAAGAAGAATTTTGAGAATAAACTATACCTTGATATTCCAGTACAAGTAACCAACAGTTTCAAACACCAACGTGTGATGGTTGTTATGGAACAGCAAACGGACTGAGCTAACCTGCAACTAACTGCATTAATATGGTGATAGCCCATCTTCCCGCAGTTGTTGAACAATAATTTTGTAAATGAACCCGTCAAAAACAACTGGTTTTGTGAATTTTGTTTTTTATTTGATTCCCCAGACGCGTTTCGCCCTTGTGGTGTAGGTAGGGTTGCCACCTTTTTTTTTGGAAATAAAGTGTATTGGTTATTAAAGGTAAGGAAAAAAAGTACATAATGGGAAAATAAAGTACATTTATTTATTATTATGTTTAAAAACATATTTTTATTGCTTTTCGCAAGTTTTATCAAATTATTATCACTGATCAACAATTGCACAGCATCTTTACAGTCTATATTACTTTAAAGTAAATAAGTAATTAGTTTTTTATCAGATTCAGAGACGCTGTTTCTTTCGTCTCGCCATTTGCAATTCATTACAGAAAAAACTCTCTGTGAATGCTGAAGTGGTGGGAATAGACAGTAAAAATTAAATTGCTTTATACAAGTTTGAAAAAATTATCTTCAGTCTTATTAAATACTTGCTGTTATTTTTGCGCATTAGATAATTTTGGTAAACCTTTAGAACTATATATCAGATCATAAAGTTTGTGTAATGAATAAATTTCTCCATAAACATAATGCATATTTATATTAAGGTTTTACAGTTTTAAATTTTCTATTATGTTAACAATATTATCAAATACAGCATTGCTCTTTAAATTTATATTGCCAAGTATAAATAAGCAGTTTGTGTCAATAAAATCAAACCATTCATTTACGTACTCTAAGGCTTTGCAAATAAATAGAAAAAAAAAATTTCAGCGTAACATATTCACTATCTATTTGATCCGTTTAACTATGAAAATTATTTTGTAGGTGTACATGAAGTACTTTGTTTACTGAAGTTGTCCTTGTCCATGATTTACTATAACATAAATCTATAAAACTGATAAATCGTATACTTATTGCTATCAAACCGCTTTACACAAAACAAACAAAGATTTGACACGAAAATGACATTGATAATGTTGACATTTGAGGTTAGGTTGCGTTCAAAAATTATCAAAAATGAGCGTTCAATTGGCGCTCGGAACCTATCGATGCGGCACGTTTAGATAACGTACTATTTCACGCAAAACGCTTACGACCGAACTTTTTTAAATCCCAGGGAAATCAAATCATGCGAAATAAAGTATTTTCGCGTACTTTATTATTTTCACGAAGTATAGAGTACAATTACCAGAAATAACGTTCAATAGTTTATTATAAAGTACGGGTGGCAACCCTAGGTGTAGGGTATCCACAGTGGAGATATATATAGTGGTATTCCTTTACATTTCGGTCTGGAACAGCACTTCACACTCTTTCACATCACTGATCATTGCAGTTTTCTTTAGACTATTGTTTCACTAGTTGTTTTTCATGCTGCACTTGTTCTTATTGTGAATATTTTCTGTTGATTTGCACATGCGTGTTACACACGGTTTGCAAATTCCACGCTCCGACTCGTAGAATGTTTCTGTCCATTCTGGTGATTTTTCACGGAGATCCAATTGGGAGACTATTTACTACCGGAATATTATACCTAGCGAGAAGTCATTAATCCGTTTGTAATTTTAGAATATTACATAACCTTCGGATAACCTTTGGGTCTTCAATGGAATGTCTTCCCTGTTTTACCGTGTCGTTGATTATTTCTGTTCCACCTTGTGGTGGATGCCTTGGTGGGCAAACCACGTTACAATTATATTTCATGCCTTTATGATTAATAATTGTGGATTTTAATCTTAATTTTTTTATGAAGGAGTGGGAATTTATTACTTTTGCAAGAATCTCGACGTTAGTTGGAATTTAGGAAAAATTGTCACAATATGACATTTATTTTCTTATCACTGGCGATTACAAGTCTGAGCGAATTTACCGTTAACATTAACACAAATTGGCAAAATCATAAAAGCAACGCTCAGAGTTACAATTAGCCGTCATGGGCAAGCAAACAATTGTATATTTACTTTTAAATATCTCAGAATCAAAATGCAAGAAATAATGACAACTGGAAACAATGAAAAATACAAGTTATGACTACCTCAGACAAAGGCATCATAATACTGTGACTTTACAGTTAAAAAGAAAATCATGGGCGCCAGAATGAACAATATATCATTCGAAAATAACTAGTTCTGGCAAATTATGCCGCTAGCTCAGGGGTTTTTACAATTACAAAGTGAGAACATGGACCTATCCTCTCAAAGTCGCTTACGGGTTCTGTTTCACGGAATGCACAATCACATGGCTTGGTCGTAATCAATTACCATTGTAGTTCTGCGTCTGATGTCTGTGATGAGTGTAGCGGACCCACGATATGTGAGATTATCTCACAAGTCGGCTATAGGCATCTCTGGTCTGGCAATGCGCATCATCGCATTACCGGCTGTGTTGCGGTGATACGCTCGCTCCAGCAAGGCAAGCTGCAGTTAGCGAAAGAAGTCAACTTTCCAAGTCAACCTCAGACTGGTGCGATCGAAGTTAGAATCTCTAGCTCCTCGCTCCTCGGTCCACGAGGAAACTTCTCGCTCCGCCCATTTGTAGTCTCGAAGCTCACATACAACAAAAATTCCCAGGATTTTGAGTTATACGCTCATTTTGATTGGATCTTCAGGTCGGCACCTAATGTCACGTGATATCCTCGATATGTGATTTGGCTAGAGTATCTAACAGAGGTCGGACATATTCGGCTAAGTTCGGGGACGACTCTGTTCTGGCGGCCGGCCTTTCCCGCTCGGTGAGTAACCTTGTTGACCGCCTATCCCTAGGGAGCAGAGTGTGTGGTCTGGCAAATCCCAAATCCGCGACTTCTTGTCGCCAAGGCTCGGGAACACCAAGATTAGCTTCAAGCCTACATAGCTCAATAATTCTTGAATATTCGCTTTACCAAGATACACTGTATGTTCATCATTTCATTACAGTCCTCACTTGGAATCTTGCGTACTTTATAAAATTACAACAAAAATCTATTTAGGTGGTCGCCCAAGATTTATGTAAATTACTCTTATATTATTACATATATAATAAAAATGCACCTTGTAACGTGGCGACAGCGCGGCTCGTTACAACCTGAAGTAGGGGCCGCTTGTAACCTCAAAGGGAAGAGGGAGCCCTTGACCACACCCCGCTCTTCAGCCCTTCTTTCAGGACCTCCTTGGCAAGCAATGAATGACTCATTAAACCGGGAATCGTTCAGATACCACTCACCAGGTCCTCATCTGTTTAAACAGCGTGCACCATGTGAAGGAGATGTTGACATTTAGTCTCTCCCAAATCCTTACGTTTCTGTATTAACGTTTCAACTGTTAAAAAGCAATCAGAAATTCACTTGAATTTTCTTAAATTCGTTAGAGTTATTCTGATAACTTCGAGTAATCGGCCCTTTTTTTAAATGTCTAAGTTATTGACAGTATGTCCGTGGTAAACTGAAGTGACCCTTATAATACCAATATCTCACTCCTCTAATTATAGACAGTTATCGAAACAGTATGGATTTATCAGCTGTGCCACTTGGTCTGACCTCAACGTGGCGTTCGGAGTGGTCAGTGCCTACGGCTGAACGTTTTGTGGTGGCGTTTCTTTTTTGTTATCATTTTATTATTAGAAGTAGTATTTAATTCACAGGCAGAACCATCAGTGAAAAATTTCGCTTTACTTGCCCACCAAAAATCAGTAACCTAATGTACTTCTAGTTACCGCACGATTTTTGGTTAACTGACATTTGAAACGAAAAACACTGTCTGTTACACTCAGCATCGATTTACTCAATATCCATCATTTACCTTTTTACGTGTTTTAGATTTTACTCTGTTTTCTTTCTAAGTTCAGATTCAGAATTCCCTTAAAATAAGTGAATTAACAATACTGCACCGAGCGTGGTGGTGTAACGGATAGCGTTCTGGCCTCGCATTCGGGAGGACGGCGGTTCGAATCCCCGTCCGGGCATCCAGATTTGGGTTTTACATGGTTTCCCAAATCACTCCAGGCAAATGCTGGTGGGATGCTTCCTTAAAAAGGCCATGGCCGAATTCCTTCCTATTCCTTGCCCCCATCCTTTCCCGTCTCTAAAGACCTCGCTGTTGAGAGACGTAAAGCAGTTAAAAAAAAAAAAACAATACTGCCTTGCAGCTATACGGCTCACGCTAGCGAGAAAATTAGTTATTTATAATATACGACAAAAACCGCGAGCAAAACAGTTAGCCTTAACGACACTATCTGCTTGAGTGAGCTTAATTACTTGATATGTTTTATAATGTAATCTTTGTACAAATAATGAGCGTACTTTTTGTTTAACAGGACCTCAAAGGCGACTTTATATGCGCGATTGTCAATATAAAATATTATCTTAGGTAAAATGTATTGGAAGAAGTGTATATACTCGTCATCTTGAGACCAACTGAAGCCCTGTCAAATTAGTCCATGCACATAATGATAGAGCCTCCATAATCGTTACGGGATCTTCCACAGAACTTGAAGACTTCGTCGATAACCAGGTAAAGATGCTTAGAAGAATTCCAACGGGGTGCACAATGTTTCTAAACTTATATGTGTAGTAGTGTGACAACGAGAGCTCTACTCTAACATCCGGTAATTGATACTTCCGGTGTCGTGCTTCACGCCGCACCCTGACGCTAACAGATTTCCGGTATCGGTTACACGCCGCACTTACAAGCCTTCCAGTATCGCTTGGATAATATCCAACTAGCGTCTAAGGGTTTACGCCGCGTACGGCGATAATATGAAACTAAAGGTCACACTGAGCACCTCGGAATACCCTGGTACAGATGGGTTTAATAGTTTCTGTATGTCGGTGTTACGATATGTGAACATACGGTCCCAGCGTAAGGTTTTGCTGTCGGTTGAACCAGCCGAATACATCAAAGGCGCGTCACGCTGCTGCCTGTTCGGCTAGGCGGGAACCGCGGAGTTCAGTGCAATCTCTGAACGGATATCATAATACATGGCTCTAAGGTTTCACCGTGTCGCAATGTTTATTTTGTTTGGAAGCTGTTGTAGGTGAGACGTAAGTAAACACTTTGAACTCAGCAGGGTGGCAATGATTTCATAACCTCAGAATGTGTAGCAGATACCATGGATAAATGCCAACCTCCTATGCAGTGCGTATTGCAATAAATTCCTGCACAAGTGTGATTGGTAATTAGTCTGACTAGTAGAAAAGTAGGTCGGAATGAACTGGTGCTCGGTTTTCTCCCATCCCTTATTTTATATCTCATCCAAAACACTATGCTGAACAAGCAATCCACCAGTTATACACACATGCAATGAAACGAACGCTTCAGTTCTAGCAGAATATTTCCACTGCTTTCGTAGAAAATTATTACAATAATTTTCCGAGAAGGTAATATTCAGTGGAATGCTCAATTCTCTGTTCCTGTGGTAAGGTAATAAGCCCGTCATCCCCCCATGATCCATGTATCTTATATCCTCAATTATAGCTTATTGCAATTATTGCTTATCCTTATTGTATTGAGTAGTACTGTACAGAACGCTTGGGTTCAGCTGGAATCCATTAACGCTATTAATGGAAATGTTATCCCTGTTTCAGAACCATTAGCTCCGGCTGTATCTTTCAAGCCTAAGTATGCAACTGTATCCACATACCGATCCTAAGGAAGGATTGAGTGGTCAAATGAGTAAAATGTATGTTTTGAATCTTCATACGACGATGATAGAAGTATGGAGCATTGTACACGACCATAGCCACTATTCTGACAATGACTGATGGAATACAGTGGTGAGAGAGGTGATTTTACAGCGTACAGCAAGCAGAGACGTCGGCCACTGTGGAACCTCAGATGAATGTATTTGGACAACCGCTCAGGGATCTGACTGAGCGCAGCGGTTGAAATCCGGTCCCGTCTACACCAACGCGGGGCGCAACCTTAAGGTAGCTTCCCTTGGCCCGCGCATTTGCTGGCCGGTACGGTCCAGCTGCCAAGAGCGGGTCGATGGTTGCAGGGACGGCGCTCCTCTGTCCGTCGCCCAGTCGGTAAAGATCAAACGCCCAGGTAGCTGAAACAACACAGGGTAAGATGGTGGGAGGCGGCGAGGGCTAGCCTGTCGCGCGCGCTGATCCACACACTTCGGCTGATGTGGCGCGGTCTCCAAAACCACGGGCCGTGCGAACCCACCGTTAGACGTAGCTGGCTGGCCTGATGCGCCAATGACTGCTTCCGCTGCTTGCCCGGCAGTAGACTGTTATGCGGATCCCGTCTGTCCACTTATTTTAACACTGATATACAGAAACTATTACGCCCCTATGAGCACCCCCAGGTGCCCAGTGCGACCCATAGTACCGTATTACCGCTGGGTGAAACTTTAGACGCATATCAGTCAATATCTCAGCGAGATGCGACATGAATTTCGATACTGGAAGGCTGGCGTGTAATCTGATACCGTCATGTGGGACGTGTAATCCCATTACGGAAATATTATTTCGGAATCGTTCCTGAATATGACTTGTGTTCTCGAAAAGATTATTGCTATCACAGAACGCTATTCATGAATGAAGGTTACTATATTTTGCCAATCATTTAGACATTATTATTTAATAGAGATTACAGTCCTGTTGAAATATTTTATTTGCGAAAAATATGAAGTTCAGTCGAGAAACTGAAAGTCCAAGGTCGATATCCTTTATGTTCCTTGTCCGCTCTCCCGTACCGCCTCGAATGACCTCGACATCAACAAGGCGTAAAGCAATAAGTAAAAAATAAAATAAGAAATAAATAAAATATATATATCAATATTTAACACATTTTCAGAAGCAGACTTCCTTCCACGGCTCTCCAACGCCACGCTACGTAGCAGGGCGTTGCTAATGCCATATTTCATTTCCAATCAACTTTATTTAAAGAAACTTTAGAAGCAATTTGAATTTAGAAAATTTGAGATAAAAATTATACTAACATGCAGTAAAGTAACTTAAAAACAAAAATGTTTACTTATTGTGCCCACTATTACGAAGTACATTAGACGTAAAGTAGTTTTCTCAAGGGGAAGCTAGCGTGGTTTTCCCCATGACGTCATAGAGGTGGGGTGGGGACCTCCATCCAAGCCCCCGCCGCGCCATCACCAGGCGGCAGCACCGTGCAGCGGTAACCTGAATCTATCTGAGTATTCTGTGGAGCTTAGTCGGGCGCACACCCCCCGCAGGCGACAACGGTTGTTGCTATTCCCAGCGCGCGCCACACATGACGCGTCGGCGAGCAACGGGTCCCGTTATACGCTATTCCTGGAGTGCGTACTTTCCTAGCGCAGCGCTATTTCCGGGTGTACTGTAACTCGGCGTGGGTGACGCGTTGGCTCCCGTTATGCTCTATTCCTGGGGTGAGCGGACTGGGACCTACTTTCGACAACACAATTTACCGTTCGTGACAGGGTATAAATTCTGTGTCAAACTTCTTCTCAACCTCTTGTTTGTTAAACTACCATAAATTAACTTCAAAAATTATTTATTTTCATAGTTTTTGGGCAAAACTTATTGTTTCCTTCTGCAAATACTATTATTTGGCACAAATAAGTCCTTACTTGAAAATCCCCCCCCCCCCCCCACTCATTTCTTTCTAATACCTCATACACATTTTGTAAGGTCATTTCCTTCTATGGATCTAACAGCCATTTTTTTACCACTCCAATTGTCTTATTGCTCTTAACATCACATTTAATGGAATTTTCGGTGATATTTATTGGCTAGTTATTTCATCCCAACATCCTCATTACCAATGTCACTCACAGAGCTCTATTTCATCTGCTTCATGTCTTTCAATGATACCCAACGCGACTATTGTTGCCTTCTGCAAACAGTATTATTGGTTCAAATAACAAGTCCTGTTCGTTGTAAATTATGTAAGGTCATTTATTTGTAGCTGCCATTTTTTTATACCCACTCCAAGTTGTCTTATTACCTCAACACGCCTTTTGTGATACGTCAGTTTTAAACGCTGTTCTCTTTTTATTTCTAGTATTTCATACTCGTAATAAAATACTATATTAATCCATCATACTCAAGGAATATAAAAAAATTTTGGGTAGGGGATTCGTTAAATAGAAAACATAATTTCTTGATAAATGTTACAGTTTTATTGAAATTTTAAAATACATTTTATTGCAATATAATACATTATTCAATACTTATGACTCCATGTGTGTCATAGGCCTCTCTTGCATTCACATCCTACCCCCCCCCCCCCTTCTTTACCTGAGTCTTCACTTAATATCCATTTATTGCCTTACACGTTATGAAATTCCTTGCCAAATCATGTATACCTTTTAAACGTTGCTAATGCTTATGAGATGAGAAATATATTTATATGGGTGACACATACTCTCTGTCACACATTGCTGTGAATAACAGAGACAAGCAACTTACGGGTGTATCTCAAACTCGAATGTCACAAGGGAAGAAAGAATTCGTATAAACATTAAATCGCAGCATCTCGACAATGCCTCAGTGGTTAAGGCGTCTGACCGGAGATAGAAAGGTCTTCGGTTCGAATCCCTGTCTGGGCGGTGATTTTCATAAGCCCCTTAACCCACCTTCACCTCTGGTACAGAACGCTTCTGTGGCTCGGATTCCACGTTAAACTGTAGGTCTCTTCTAAGGATAACAACTATATGGTTGTGTACACTTTCAAAAGCAAAGATTCAAAACAGACGAAGGCCTAACGTGACCTAAACGAGCATTCATACTGCATTGAGGGGGAGGAGCAAACAGTCAGCCAGTCGGTTGAACAATTTTAATATCACAATCGTCTCTTGTCTCTGAGCTCAACATATTGCTCTATAAATAAAAAAACACACCAGCACTCATTAAGGGATAAGTTTTAGGAATGATTTGGGTAGTTATAAGGCAAATGGATGTAGCTATGGGACACTGTAGGTGAAACACGAGTGGTAATTGTAAATAATATACAGCAAACAGTGAGAATACTTGATGAGGATATATACACACTTTTTCTATAGTATCATTATCCCTGGAACCAGAAAAAATCCATCAGTAACAGCTACCAGGTACCACACTGTTCACATTAGTATCGCCTCACCTCTCACACACATGAGCCATCGTTGCCATCTAGTAGCATGTGCACAAGCATGAAACTGTTCACATCAGCATCATCTCATATCACCCACATAACAACAAGCCATCTAGTAACATGTGCCCCTAGTACCACAAAGGCATGAGTAGATTCAAGAGCATTTCTTAACACAGGCTGCAATGTCGTACTGTGGATCCTCACTCACAGCTATATACGTCACAAAACACACACACTGACACAGACATTAGTGGAGGAGATGAACCGCACATCCTACATCCAGACAAACGAGTTAAAGGAAGGTCTGACCATATTTACGCATACATACGCAGAGAGAGACATACACACACACACACACACTTTAGTGGAGGAGATGAACCGCACATCCTACATCCAGACAAACGAGTTAAAGGAAGGTCTGACCATATTTACGCATACCTACGCAGAGAGAGACATGCACTGAAAGACGCGCGCGCGCGCGCACACACACACACACACACACACACACACACATTAGTGGTGGAAGTTGACTACACACACTACACGCAGACAGACGAGTGAAAGAAAGATATCACCATGTTTACACTCTAGCTGCCGTCCCTCGCAAACAGCATTTCAATTCCAGAAACTGTGGACTTAACATTAACAATGGAACCAGAAAAAGCCATCGGTAACAGCTACCCCGCAGGTACCAAACTGATTACATTAGCGTCGCCTCACCTCTCACTCAACTCAGCCAACTTAACCATCTAGTAGCAAGTGCACAAGTACGAAACTGTTCACATCAGCATCATCTCATATCACCCACATAGCCACAAGCCATCCAGTAACATGCGACCCTAGTACCATAAACGCATGAGTAGATTCAAGAGCCTTTCTTAACACAGGCGGCAATGTCGTACTTTTGATGCTCACTCACAGCTGCATACGTCACAAAACACACATTAGTGGTGGAAATGAACTACACACACTACACTCAGACTGGCGAGTGAAAGAAAGGAATCACCATATTTACACTCTAGCTGCCTTCCCGTGCACACCGCATTTCAAGTCCAAAAACTGTGTTTTATATGTTGAGCTCAGAGACAAGAGACGATTGTGATATTAAAATTGTTCAACCGACTGGCTGACTGTTTGCTCCTCCCCCTCAATGCAGTATGAATGCTCGTTTAGGTCACGTTAGGCCTTCGTCTTTTTTGAATCTTTGCTTTTGAAAGTGTACACAACCATATAGTTGTTATCCTTAGAAGAGACCTACAGTTTAACGTGGAATCCGAGCCACAGAAGCGTTCTGTACCAGAGGTGAAGGTGGGATAAGGGGCCTATGAAAATCACCGCCCAGACAGGGATTCGAACCGAAAACCTCTCTATCTCCGGTCAGACGCCTTAACCACTGAGGCATTGTCGAGATGCTGCGATTTAATGTTTATACCAATACTTTCTTCCCTCGTGACATTCGAGTTTGAGATACACCCGTAAGTTGCTTGTCTATGTTATTCACAGCAATGTGTGACAGAGAGTATGTGTCACCCATATAAATATATTTCTCATCTCATAAACATTAGCAACGTTTAAAAGGTATACATGCTTTGGCAAGGAATTTCATAACGTGTAAGGCAATAAATGGATATTAAGTGAAGACTCAGGTAAAGAAGGGGGGGGGGTAGGATGTGAATGCAAGAGAGGCCTATGACACACATGGAATCATAAGTATTGAATGATGTATTATATTGCAATAAAATGTATTTTAAAATTTCAATAAATCTGTAACATTTATCAAGAAATTATGTTTTCTATTTAACGAATCCCCTACCCAAAATTTTTTTATATTCCTTGAGGTGATGGATTAATATAGTATTTTTATTACGAGTATGAAATACTAGAAATAAAAAGAGAACAGCGTTTAAAACTGACGTATCACAAAAGGCGTGTTGAGGTAATAAGACAACTTGGAGTGGGTATAAAAAAATGGCAGCTACAAATAAATGACCTTACATTATGTACAACGAACAGGACTTGTTATTTGAACCAATAATACTGTTTGCAGAAGGCAACAATAGTCGCGTTGGGTATCATTGAAAGACATGAAGCAGATGAAATAGAGCTCTGTGAGTGACATTGGTAATGAGGATGTTGGGATGAAATAAATAGCCAATAAATATCACCGAAAATTCCATTAAATGTGATGTTAAGAGCAATAAGACAATTGGAGTGGTAAAAAAATGGCTGTTAGATCCATAGAAGGAAATGACCTTACAAAATGTGTATGAGGTATTAGAAAGAAATGAGTGGGGGGGGGGGGTATTTTCAAGTAAGGACATATTGGTGCCAAATAATAGTATTTGCAGAAGGAAACAATAAGTTTTGCCCAAAAACTATGAAAATAAATAATTTTTGAAGTTAATTTATGTTAATTTAACAATCAAGAGGTTGAGAAGAAGTTTGACACAGAATTTATACCCTGTCACGAACGGTAAATTGTGTTGTCGAAAGTAGGTCCCAGTCCGCTCACCCCAGGAATAGAGCATAACGGGAGCCAACGCGTCACCCACGCCGAGTTACAGTACACCCGGAAATAGCGCTGCGCTAGGAAAGTACGCACTCCAGGAATAAGAGTATAACGGGATCCCGTTGCTCGCCGACGCGTCATGTGTGGCGCGCGCTGGGAATAGCAACAACCGTTGTCGCCTGCGGGGGGTGTGCGCCCGACTAAGCTCCACAGAATACTCAGATAGATTCAGGTTACCGCTGCACGGTGCTGCCGCCTGGTGATGGCGCGGCGGGGGCTTGGATGGAGGTCCCCACCCCACCTCTATGACGTCATGGGGAAAACCACGCTAGCTTCCCCTTGAGAATACTACTACGTAAGTGTTTTTAATATAGATCATTTAAATATGAAATTGTTTTGATTAATTATTGCGAGTTTACCGTACTGTTTTCTAAGCGTAATTCCAATGAACGTCCCGTAAACGTCTCGTGTGTTGTAGCCGCTAAAATGTTTTTCGATGGATTCCAATATTTTTTCATCTGTGTCCTCTTTGTTTGTCTGACTAATTTTGTGAGCTTTTTTTTTGAGTTTCATTCGATTTTTAGACTCTGTTTCCTGTTCCAATGTGCCTTCACATACTGAGTACCATGTTTCGTGATTTTCTTCTTCAGGATTAAGTTTTTGCCTTTTGTATGATCTTGATGTACGACTGCTCCGAGATACCTGCCAGTTATTTTCACCATTCTTCTTTTGTGTTAGATTCATGGATCCTTTTTGTGTAGAATTTCTGAAGGCGTGTTTTTTTTTGGGTAAGTTCTCCTTGGGATAAATTTTACTTTGATGCGTAGAACGCAGTCTGGAGTAAACTTTGGTACTTCTGCGGACTTGTGTATCATGGAATTCTTCCTGCGAATGGTAAGTGATGGCTTGGTAGTCCATCTGATATTCACCGAGAGATTGTATGGATGACCTTAAAGTCTTTTCCTTCCGAGGATGTTTCATCAGGGAGGTCAACATTATATTCTCCTGGCATAACTCGATAAATATCATACCATTCTTATTGGTAAATTTATGTGCTGGGAATTTGCCTACGGATCTTTGGTGTTCTTTTTCCCGTAAAGTTGTGCACAGAAGTCACCTAGTAGAATCTTTGTGTCTTCTTCCGTACTATCGTCATGACTTCCAAGAGTTCAAGTCTTTCTTGCTATCGATGTTCGTGGCTTTCTTGTTAGCCTTTCTTGACAGCCTTTCTTATTAAAATTTCCTTTTTATTTGCTTCTGATCTTATTCCTCATTGACGTTGAGGTCATCAGAGGCGTGAAAGGGTTGTGGTAAAGAAATGGGAAGGAGTTTGGCCATGGTATTTTGAAGGAACCATCCTGGAATTTGCCTGAAGTGATTTGCGGAAACGGTGGAAAACCCAAATCTGGATGGCCGGACGGGGATCCGAACCCACGTCCTCCCGAATGCGAGGCCAGAGCGTTATCGCTCACCCATCAAGCTCGATTTTTTGTTAACGGTGTTTATGGGAAACGTGTGCGTTAGAATGTTCGCGTGCCTCCGTTGTTTGCACAAAGCAGGCGCTTTGTCATGACCGTGTTGTTTACGGATGTAACTTCTTTGATCGAATCCACAATACAGCAAATGCTAACCCTCATAATGAAATGTTGTCTGTTCTGACTTCCTTTTCTGTATTGCATTTGAATAGTTGCAGTAGACGAGAATGTTGTCGTCTGTGAAGCGTGTTTCCTGAAGGGCTAGTATCTGTATCTTTTGTCGATCGAGTTCTGATACTAGGTGATGTAGTTGGTCAGATTAAATTAGGGTGTTATAATGAAAATCCCGAAATACGTAGGCGTCTTCAATGGTAAATTGCCAGAGAACTTCGACTATATTTGTGATCGTGATAACCTAGAATCCGAGTGGCTGGTTGCCGTTGGGTTACGGATGGATTTGGTTACAACCTAGCGTGATTCTGTCTTTATTCTCACGAATCGAGGTTGCTTGTAATAAAGAATTTGTCCATTGCTTCAACTGCGGATTTAGAACCATGGATTGTAAGTTCCTGGAACGTGAGACGTGCAGACGGTACCGTCTGGGTAAACAGACGCTGACCAAATCACCAGTGATATCGTAGTGGTCACGGTGCACACTGAATTCCCATTGCTCTTCGCCCCTATATGCCATCTCCTTTTTTACTACAATGTCCGTCTTCTATCACGAGGGAGGAGAAACAGGGGACCCGGGGGGGGGGGGATGTTTTGATTCATACGAGACGTTTTTTGTTGTTTGTTAACAACCTAACTTTCGACTTCAATCCATCAACACAGTCATTAGTTACAGCAATGCTTGTGAATTGAAGAATATAAATTTTAAGGAAATATTAATTCACTTCTTAAGCAACGACTAAGAGAACCATCTTTTTTTTTTCATTTATAGATGAGAAAAGAATTTATTTAAACTAGTGATCGCCCAGCGATCGAAATTCGACCGTAATTCGTTAAGTAGTTTAGTTTCTTTCATGAAAGAGTAATAATCTAGTAATTCTCTGCATTACCTATAAAATTAAAACGATACACTCCACGCGTGACTGTATGCTAAATTTTAGCTTCTAATTTAACCATAGCAAATGATGAAATGTATTTATCGATGGTTCATTTGAATTCAAAATATTCATTTTGACTTGAGGCAGGAAAACTGCTTTAGCTTTATGAAACATGCGCATTTAAATGTATCTATCAAAATAATTTCGTCATTTTGTGTGTTCGCTATTTAAATTTGGTCTATTATCATTTTGAATTTCACGCAAGTAAGTATTCCTTATTTCTTGTCTCTCTCTCTCTCTAATGAAATTACTGAAATTAAAAAATCAAAAGACACTTAACCAAAGTTTAACATTTTAAATAATCAAATGACCATATAGTATCTGGCAGAATCGCTACATTCCTTTTCAAAGTATTCCTTTCATAACTTCAAATATTAATCTCTACTTTATCCGAGTCTTTCGTTTTGCCAAAGACCACAGAGTGTCTCAATGCGGGGAATTCACATAAGAACGTTGGCTCCGATCCTATTTCACGCGCACACACATGTACGCAAATTAATTTTTTATTTTAACAATCTCTTTGTAACATGTATTTTTGGGTGGGGTGGGACATTCTCCACCAGTGAAAAACTGTTACTGACCTGTTAAAATTTGGATTAACTGTTTCCTTATAGTGTCCTCTTCACGTTTAGCACTCTCCTTTTCCGGAAAAGTCGCCACGAATTAAATTAAAAATGCCGAAATATGGGATGCTTCGCAACCGCGAAATGTTAGCAGCACTGTAAAAATGACACAAAAATTATCGGTACAGGGATCATACCAACCTAAATAGGTTCGTTTTGCCATAGTGATCATCGTTAGGTTGAAATTCGGCCTGGACCAAGAGTAAAAAGTTTACGGGAAATTCGTTCTGCGCAGCCCATGTCGCAAACCAGAGACAAACTGCGAATTTGTTTACAACTGAAGCAATCGATTATGTCTGACTGCTTATATCGATTCCAAGGTTTGTAAAATATATTATATATAACTTTAGCTTTCTGTATTTATTTAAGTTCCTCCGTTCGCCCAATATACTGGCCACTAGCTGCGCTATCTACCAGCCCTAGAAATGTTGCTTCTTGCTTCTATATAAGTTTAGAGATTATTTTAGACTGTTTTGTTTTACCAAATAAGACAAAGTAAGGCCGCTAGCTGCGCCATCTACCAGCCATCTGAGCGAACTACGTAGGCGAGCGAGCGTTTTATTTCACTTAATTTAATGTATTTGTAACGCATATTATATATAGATTTTAGCTTCCTTCACTTCTTCTCCATATAATCTTTAACTATGCCAAATCTCACACTTCTCCGTGCGCGCAATATTCTTAAAAATGTAACATAAGTTTTCGCTTAGCGTATTAATATATAGATTATAAATCATGCTACAAAATTTTAAAGGAGAATGAAAAACTTGTGAGAAGCATAAAGAACCTGATAGATAGCCGAGAACATGAAAATGCGGATATAAAATAGTCTTTCATGTTTGCCAATTAAACTTTGATGTCACTACACGACGCTCTGAAACTGATATTTGGATTACATTTCCTAGAAATGTGACTCATATTCCAACTAAGTTAAAAATACACATACTGCTTGGAACAGAAATTGCCAAAAAGGTGTGAATTGCATACGTTATGTGCCTACGTTATTCTTGGTCAAATTTTGCGTGCAATGTTGCCAGGGTCTCATGCTATCACCGGACAGAAATTTAATCCCATTTGTAACAGAAGTAATGCATAGAAGGGAAAAGATAACCATGGCCACAAGCTGTCATTCAATTTCAGGCGTAAGGATGTGGGAAAATTTTCTTTCGTAGATAAGGAGGTCAGGGACTAAACAATTTACGAAGAGGAATGATGAATAATTTACCTAAAACTTTGAAAGGCTTTAAAGTAGAAATTTACAGAGTGCAAAAGTATGTGGGCACAAGAAAGAGAAAAAAATGGATATGTATGGAAATTGTCACCGGAACGTGCGTTCCATCGCAATTAAATTAAGGAAAAAAGTCATTCGAGTTATTAAGAAATCCCAAACTAACAACAAATCATTAACTGACACATCAAATATTGACCTTTATAATTTAGAAGAGGAGCAGGGAACAATAGAAGAATTTGTTTGTTAACCGTATGGGATAAAATATGTGAACTCAGAATAAGTTGCTACATTTGTTTAAAAAAAAAAATACAAAATGAATGATAAAAAGATATGTGATTTTTTCATTATTTAACGCATGAAGGATTATATAAATTAGTTTCATGTGGTCTGAAATAAATTTATCTTTTAAAATTTTTTACGCAGTTTCAGGCTAACGATTGAAGTAGAATCCGTCATTTGCATTGTGTGACATGTTGTGTTACCGCCAGGTCCTACTTTAATTAGTATTATTTTTGTTTCATCATATTTAAATTAACTTTTTTAGCTTTTATAGATTAGATAGAAGTAACAGTGATGTATTGGTTGCTTTGCTGGAGGTATCATTGTTAAGATCGGTCGTGTTTACTCAGGGATATTTCCGTTTAGCTGGCAAAACAGCGTTCTGTAGCAAACTATAATGAACATACAGTGGCGGTATGGAGTAGAGACAGAACAGACTGATCTAATATGTAGGGAACTATGCGCAGAGCTAAGGCAAAAAGCCTTGTCTACTATGAAACGACTGGATGGAAGAGGTAATAGTTTAGTGGGAAAAGTAATTATGTGAAGATTTTTGGAACTGAGAAATATAAAGTAAGGAGTGGAGGTGAAGGAATGTAACATACCAATTATGTGTTCGAGACACCGGTAACGTTGCAAATGTGACAATTTTTTCGTATTGTTAATTATATAAAGAATCATTACACGAAGTTAGGCGTGATATAAAATTACTTTAAACTTTTTTCCCGCTGACGAATTTAACACCAACCCCCCCCCCCGCCAATCCCCCCCAATGCCCTTCCAATCCCCCACCCACACAGTTGCTCTCACTTTGGTTGCTGTTAGTATCTCACCAATGAATAGAATTAGGAATTAGTCGTATGACAAAACTACCCAAGATGCTGCGTGCGCTGCCTCTCGTACTTTCCACCGCAACAAGCAGCTTCTAGCGGCGCTCGTCACTGTCGCTGGATCCTAAAGTCGGCAGAACTGATGCAACAGACGATAAAGAAAAGGAAGTAAACTCCTAGCAGGTCGAAGCCGACACCGACTAAATGGTGAGCTTGTCACATTACATTAGGCTGGCCCCTTCAGTTAATTAACATTTTTTAATATTAAATTTATGTTATGTATTGCCAAAGATCGAATGCTATGTGTATCGGTGACTTGCGATACTTACGATCGATTAATCGATCAGTGTGAGTTGAGTCGAGCAGGAGGAGAGGTTGGTTGGTAACATCGCGCGTGTTCGTTGTAGCTTGATGTAAGTCTTGGCAGGAAATTAATAAGTGGTTTGTGTCAAAGTGTCTAGGTTCCGGGGAGATACTAATTACGGGCTACCGCGACGGTAAACCGATCACTAACAGAAAAAACTATGAGATTACATTAAGTGGAGGAGTGTTGGTGAACTGTGTTGGTATAAACAGCTACGGGAAAGTGATTACTGTTTTGCTTTTCACTCTTAAGAACTCGCAACTACGGATTATAGTTACTACCAGAGACTTTACTTGTATGTAGTTTATTTTTTTCCATTGGTGGCAGGGTACATTGTGCAGTAAAAAAAAAAAAAAAAAAAAAAAAATGTGAATAAATCTTTGACTTGTGTCCTGTGTTTATTTGAAGAAACATTTCAATATATGTATTAATTGTACCTTAGCCAGCCAATGGTGGCGACCGAGATTTAATTAAATAAAACGAAGTCTTATTGTTCTTCTTTTAGGTGGTCGATATACAAACTTCAAAGGTGATTAATTTGTGGGTCGGAAACAAGTAGAACTATTATTTATCAATCTCGTATCAATATCGATCCGAGCAAGCAATAGCGTTTCTGACCGTTCTACATGGGAATATGGCAAAATAACATTGTATCTGAGATATGTTGGCAACAATATGACCCATAAATAGTGAAAATGGATTACTCATTTGTTCCACACTGAATTAATTAGTCAAGCTAATCAATTTTTGTGTAATGTATGATCTATATAAAAAAAATTCCATGTTTGTTAGCTGCAAATGAATAAATTCTTAATTTTTGAAGCACGTAAATTTTTTCACCATATTCCAATTGAAAGGTCATTTCAATTTTTTGGCACATCATTTGACAAACAGGGTGAGGAAATATTTTTTCCAAAGTAGAAAATAAAGAGGTGTGCAGAACTTGCATTCTACAATAAGGAAGTGAGGAGGTTAAAGTGGTAGTGAGAGAGGAAGAGAACTGCGTTGAGAGACAGGAATGCAGTAGGGAATACTAAAAACAACTAAACAAGCAATTATTAAGAACAAAGAGAGGATGGGTTTATGAAGAATATAATTGGTACAGGGAGACCATTGAACAATGTATCTAGAAAATTTCTGTTGTTATGTTAGAAAACTGAGAGGATGGGAAGGTATAGGGATAACTGTAGATAAAAATTGAGTTTAAGTCCGAGGATTTAAAAATGGCAGAGATAAGTTATTAAGTGACTGGTTTAATGAGACCACTAGGGACTATAATTCTGTGATAGGAGGAAACAAATCAGAGGAAAGTCTCCGTATAAGTAAAAATGAGGAAATTGCAAAATTTGACGAGAAGTCTGGAAATGAGTGGTTCGTTAAGGAAGGTTACCAATTAGGGATGAAAATTACAGGTTCATTAGTTTTGGCATGAGTGATAGGCAAAATAATGAAGAGAGTGATATGCAACTATATCAGCAAAGTCTGTGAGTAAAGAAACTGGTTTGCAGATCGACGACATGGCTTTAGGCAAGGATATTCATATGAATTCCACATGGTAGCTATGTCAAGATATTTCACATGAATTTGACAAAGTAGGCAAAGTTGATAGTATAGCACTTGATATTTCTAAGACATTTGACAGAGCGAGCCATAAAATGTTTTTAAAAATTAAAAACTATTGGACTGTATGAAAAAGTTACTTGATGATTAGAGGAATTCTTAAAAGCCAGAAAGCAAAAATGATAGAGTAGGAAATATATTACCAAAAAAAGTAGAAGTAAATATAGGCGTGCCACATTGTAGTGTATTGGGACGATTGTGTTGATGGTTTAAAGTTGTTTGCAGATGGCCTAATGGTATGTAATATGGTCAAAACACTAGAAGACTGAACAACTGCATTGTGACCTGGAAAGAATATCTAAATGGGGAGGTCAGCATGGAATGAAGAAAAATGCCAAGAAGAGAGAGCTTGTTAGGTAAACAGTTAAAAAAAATGAAGGTTGTTTATGATTATAGGGTGGAGTAACAATTGCTTGTTGAAGGCTTAAAGTGTAAGTATCTTTCCATAACTTTTGATAGTAAACTTCACTGGCCCGGAGCGCAATGGGCAGGTACTAGGAAAAGGTTACAAAGTCCTTGATTTATTGGAGAGAGACAGATGAGAGAATGTACCAGAGAAGTTAGGGATTGGGTTACAAAACTCTGGTCAGGCCATTTTTTCGTGGTCTCAGGACCCGGTCAGTAACTGAAATAATTAAGGAGCTAACACAAAACATCTACAACAAAAAAGCATCTCCAACTACACAAAACTGAGACTTTACAATACAGTTGTTAAACCGGAATGTCTCTATGGATCAGAAACACACATTTTGAACCGTAAAAAAGATATAGAAAACATTGAGAAAAAAGAACTCAAAATTATAAAGAAAATTTTGGGCCCAAAACTCGTAGGAGACCAATACAGATTCAAAAGTAAGCAGAAAATCTTACAATATGCAGACATTCACAGTAATATTAGAAAGCGCAGACTAAATTTTAAGGACACCTCAAAATAATATACCCCAACAGACTGACAAGACAAATGGTTGAATTCTATGAAAACTGAAGTAAAGCAATATCAGATATAATAAAATTCATTGTCGAAATTAAGAAAAACCTCAAAATAGCAGAAATCGTTCTACAAGATATCGAAAATGGAGATGCATTTAAATCCAAAATTCACAAGTGGTAAGTTGACCGGGAGGAAAGACTAAAGAAAAGATCCGGAACAACATGGTCAGATGAGAGAAAAGAAGCCCACAGCAAGCGTATGAAGGAAATATGGGCACAAAGGAAAGCGATAACGTTACCCTCCTATCATTTTCAACACATTGCAGTGAAACTTTTCCTCATATGAGTAAGCCAGAAGGGCGCCAATTTTTCTGGCTTAACTAAATCATAGCTAAAACGAATTACATTCATAACTCAGTAGTCCCAAACAGGCTATAAACATTTCCATACACGCCGGAATATTTAATGACCAGTTGAGGTTTAAGCATGTGTAATGTGTTGTCACGGGTGCTAAGATTAGTTAACAGTTCTGGCACTGTGGCAGAGATCTTAACCAAAGCTGTCTTAACCAGGACAAAACACGTGTAAAAACGAAAAGTGATTTGACATCGTGAAGAAATTATTGGACATTTTAACAACTTAGTAGGTTCATTATTCCTTTTAAATTGTGAGGTTAACCAAGGCTGAAATAATATCCTCAGCCAAACTTAAGGAAATAGATTTATCAATGAATTCGCTTTTAGATCGGCTTATTCCTTCCATGTTAAGTTGGTAGATCCTTAGAGAAGGTCCAATGGTTTTAGCCTTTTGATATTGATAAACCGTTTGGTGACATGAGGATTGTCTGGCAGGCCGACTGTGGTGACTATTTAGCCGTGCAAACACGTTGCCCAGGGTGCACCACGAGGTGTGGTACACCCTGGGCAACCATGGTATGGCGAGAGGACGTGGAATACAAATTGATGAACATCCTTAAGTGCAAAAAGATCACTTGTCTGATCAATAACCGAACTTTTCAGGTTGTCTCAGATAATAAGATGAACAAAGTAAGAAGCGTGAATAACGGCCTGCCCCAAGTCTCTGTTCTTACCCCACTTCTTTTTAAAGTATATATATCCGACATCCCTCGAATAGAATCCCTCCTATGCTAACGATCTGGCGTTAATACAACAATCCCTTAACATTGAGCGAATTGAAAATAGTTTAATAGTAGACCTCAAAATACTGAGCAGAAATGGCGTCTCGTACCATCACCATTTACATAGAAGGCCCGGTGTCTACGTCACAAAACCATTCTGACGTCAGATTAGTTAGGCAAGGCGGTTGAGAGAGTCGCCATTTGTAACCAGTTGTGCATGTGAAGTGAGAGTTGTTTCTTCGAAGTTTACTGTTTTCTACGATAGTTATTATTGAATTGTTATTCTGCACAAATGGTATACACATGTTCCATTCATAGATGCAATGGAAATTATCCGAAGGGACCGAAAATTGGGATATTTTCATCTCCTAAAGAGTGTGCATTACGCCGGCGATATATTTCTGCAATGCATAGAAACTTTACACCACAGTTTATTCCAAAGTAATTATCTCTCTCCTTTAAAATATTATATGATTCTTTCGTCTTAATTTTTATTGTTAATTAGCTATATCATTAGTGGTCCGTCATTTCTATAAACATTAATACACTTCTATAACACTGTTCATTAGTGCTAAATTTTAGAAGTTCTTTGACTAGTGCATTTATATATACGATATTTGAAAGTAGTTTAACTCGTGATACACGTCGTAACTAGCAGCTTATTTAATAATATTAACCAAATTCCTCGTATATTATGCTATAAGAAGGTAATTTTGGTCCAGGATGCATTTCAACCTCACCTCCATCTCCGCTATTATTGACACTACAAAATCAAACAATACTCACATACCTTAAATGCATCAGAACTACATTTCAAATAGTAGCAACATTTTCAGCAACAGGATTTCTCGTTTGTATAGCATAAGTTATCACAATTTCATTATGCACCTTCAGTGTGAAATGCAATAGGACGGAAGCAAGCGAAATAATACATTCACTGTATCGCGATGTAAACTTGATCCCAATATTTGCAGCAGCACGCTTTTATAAGAAATAATTAGTGAGAACTTGTAAGTATTGTGTGGTACATTAACATAGATCTACTGAAAATTTGCTGGCGAATTAAAATTCATTTCAACCTTTGAGATGCAGTAATTGATGATAGAGAAATGAAAGCATAACTATCACAATTCACAGTTAAGTAGAAGGGCAGTTTAATGTTATGATTGTGATTGTTAATACACTAATATTTTAGTGCAGTATATTCTCGGAAATGTCTTATTTTATAAAGAATTATTAGCAGTTAATTTTTGTAGTTACTTCTGAGGTGTTAAAATTCATGTTATGCTTTCCAATATTAAGTGACTGCTCTTGATATACAGGAACTATTTCTGTTATTGCACAGGAACAGTTCTTTTCTCCATCACAATTATTTGATTTTCTTTAGAATGTTTATAACTGATACTGTTATCTCTTTGTGACAGGTTTTCAACTACATTTTGCAAAAGAAGACCAATTTGCAGTGATAGGATGGATATCACCATCCAGATACAACTAGAGGCAACAGTTAAATTCATCACTACTTACAAACTGCTCACATACATTTTGACTGTTAAACTATCAAGAGAAGAACTTGAATAAAAAAGCATTAGATTGTATGGGGCCAGGTATTCACGGAAAGCCCTTCTTTTTGTGGCCTCTGATATTTCCAGTGTATAATGATTCAATTTCAGGCAGACTAACTACCTCCTAATTGTTTTGGCTTACTTTTTTAATACTGTGCTCATGCAGTGCTCATAAGACTTAAATGTGTATTAGTTGTGAGAAGCTATGCCTGTTTAGAGTGACAAAAACACTAATAAACCCTAATATTTCCTCATAGAATCAATAAATATGAGAGATATTAATTACATCAAAGTTTAAAAAAATTAATATGTGGTGATAAAAATAAGTATTTTAAAAGTTTTCATTTGAGAGAGATGACGACAGCCTGGGCAACTCAATATTGAAGAGGGTTGGTTTTTCTCTCAATGGTTCTGGATCTGAAAGCAGCTATTCAAAAAATAATGTTTTGTCGTTCTTTTCGTCAGTATCAGTACTCTGTTCAGTGACTGAAATAAAGAATTATAGTTAATCTTCAGTAACATAAAAAAGTCAGACTGTGAAAAATTCAGTAAACCCATCTTCTAAAAGTTTAATATGATCCATTTAAATTTGTTTTATTTCAGTGACTAAAATGGATTTGCTGTTAATCAGTTATTTTTGTTCTGCACTGTGCTCATGTGATATAATGCATTTCTAACTAACTGTGAAATTCTTGTTAATTAATGTTGCACTTCCAATATGGTCTGAGCCAAACTCAGTTGCTCGTAGACTTACTGTGCGAGAGCGTGTATAAAATATGAAGAAAAAAATGCACTTGTTAAATTTTATAATTATTATTTTAAAAACCGATGTTAGCCGTTGTATTTGGTAAAACATTTGTGCCCTCATTAAACTAAACAGATATTTTCTATATGTCTGCTGAAGTTTCATTTATATCTGTTAAAGTGCAGGCTGATGAAAAACAAGATACTGATTTTTCGACAGCATGTGGAAGGGAAAATCAAGTTTTTCTAATGGAAAAAGAAATATCACTGAAATTGTCTTTATCAATAAATGTTGATAATATTTTCTAATTGAAAAGAAATATCACTGACATTGTCTTTATCAGAAATAGTAAAAGATTCATTTATTAGGTTGAAACATTGTAAAGTTTATCAGAAGTTATAATGATATTTTTCAAACACTTTTTCTTCTATTTAGAAAAAATGCGAAATAGTGCCTACCCAAGATATTTTGAGATAAAAAGCTAAAAAGAAGTCTTTGTAGTACAATATGCAAACAATTACTGTAATATTTTGTTCGTACTGTTCTGTCGCGTCCGACGGGAGATTATGCCTGACATGCGTGACGTCACAAACTCAGAGGCCAGACCTTCTGTTCTAGCCTCTAGGTCGTGTTGCTCGTACCCAATTCCAGCAAGACGGAAGCTATTGCCTTTCATCTTAACAGTTTGGCGGTGAATCTCTCGCTTGACGTTCTTCTTGATTGTACTCCCCTCTGACATAACCCATTACCGAAGTATTTGGGAGTCATAATGAATCGAACCTTGTACGATAAACATCTGACCAACCTTGCAGCAAAACTAAGAACTAGAAATAATACTCTGCAGAAGCTAACTGGCTCCTCCACACTTCGTACTTCAGCACTGAGCCTTACCTTATGTATTCTACAGCTGAGTACTGCTCATTTGTCTGGATTAACAGCACCCATACCAAAAAGATTGACTAATTTTGAACCAGACAACGCGGATAATTAGTGCATATATCAATCAATTCCACTGCATTGTACTGGCTGTCCGTTTTGAGTAATATTGAACAGCCTACGATAAGACGATGCAATGGCCTAATTGCCCAATATAGTAAGATCTGTAATAATTTGGACCTCCCCAACCACGACGACATGGAAACCCAATCCAGAGACTCAAATCGAGAAAACGAAGCTTAAAAACTGCTAAACAACTTATATCTGATGATTTTAATGGGAGAGAAGCATTGAGACTGGAGTGGATAGCCTCAGCCCCAACAGAATGGCACTCCCTGTTTGACAGTCAACATGTACTAAAGGGACTCGATCTTCCTCCCAAGACCTGGGCAGCTCTCAACGGAGTTAGGTCTGGCCATGGCAGATCTGCTTTATGGTAAATGAGAGATTCACCGAATTGCGACTGTGGTGAGGTAGAACAAACCATCCGTCACGTGACCTTCTATTGCCCACTTCGAGCCTTAAAGAGATCGCCGGATGACTTCATACACATATCGAATGAAGCGTTACATCGGGTGCGCTATGTCGATTTTGAATGTTAACTATAATTTAATGTAAAATTTTAATAGCGTGAAACAGTTGTATATAATTGTATCATTGACTATGTGCTATGACCATAAGGTAAATAAATAAGTAAATCACTAAATTGTTTATCTGTCTGATACAGCTGTAGCTGATTGAATGCTAGTACATCCAAATTATTTTTGAGGAACTTAATTCTTATGTTGTGCTTCACCGCTTTACGTCTCGTCGACATCGAGGTCATTCGAGACGGGATAGGACCGGAGACAAGGAACGGGAAGGTTTTCCATCACGGCCTTTCGAAGGAACCAGCCCAGCATTTGTCTGATGTGATTTCTGAAAACCAAGGAAACCAAAATCACGATGGACGAGGATTTGAACCAGTGTCCTGCCGAACGCTAGAGCCGAAGGTTACCACTCACCCTTCGGGATCGGAATGAACTGAATCTAACAATTAATGAATCAAGTTCTTCCCCTGTTTTAAGCAAAGTTACGAATTTGAAACTTCATCATTTAACCTACAGCTCCATAATTTTAAAATTAAAAAAGGTTATAACAATAACTGACACGATTGGTGAAGTCATAAGTTTCCTATAATTGTTAAAATCATGTACAATATTGGAAGTGGTATGCTGGCTGAAGACACAGGTGAACAACTACCATACTTTACGCCAGAAATGTAATTGTAAGTGGCACTATTATAACTTTATATAAGTGTAATTGTATAACATTCAAACAAACATGTTCTGTACAAAATTTAAAAACTGCAAACAAGTTACAAAAAACAATGAACGCTGAAGATACATAGACGAAAGGCGAAACAGGTCCGAAAATAAATAAAATTCCAATAACAGTTACAATGTCGCTTTTATTAAGTAATACTTTATTAATTTTACAAGCAGATGCAGAAGAAATGGCCTATTTCAATTACGTAACTGTAATATCGTTTAATTCTTGGTTTTTGAGAGGAGGGCAGTGTATTATCAGTGCAAAGACCATGAGCTGCGTCACCCTGACTGATAGACTGATATCTCCGAAACTGCTGAACTCACGACATGTGCTGATAACCTAGAAATTTTTGTACTTTTAATTTGTGGAGTCGAAAGATCAAGGTTGCGGTGACCATTATTCAAATGCGACTTTTTTCGTATTTAGAATATGAACGAAAATCTTAAGCTATTAGCCCTGATTTAACAGAAGAGCTTTCACGGACAGAAAAGTTAAGGTAATCAGTGTGAGTACATAAGGTATTAGAATTAATGATGCCGTGTTGGTAGTCGCGACCTAAAGACGGAGATAGCCTAGTATTAACGCAATAGCACTGAACATTTTTTTTTCCTTACGGCTTTACGCCTCGTCGACGGCTAAGGTCATTAGAGGTGCGATGGGACTGCGGACAAGGAACGGAAAGGAATTCGGCCATGGCCTTTTTAAAGGAAGCATCCCGGCATTCCCCTGCATTGATTTTGGGAAACCATGGAAAACCCAAATCTGGATGCCCGGACGGGGATTCGAACCCGTGTCCTACCGAATGCGAGGTCAGAACGTTAACCGTTCACCCACCACACCCGGTCTTCAACTCTTATTTGGCTGAAGTATTCCGCAACTCCTAGTATCCCTGTTTGATGTAACATAGATGGCCTCAGTGAACTGAAGATTTGGTCGTCATAGTTTTATTTCTTTATTTCAATTATTTCTTTATCTTTGTTTATGACTTTGCGCCTCGCTGGCGTTAAGTTCAATAGAGGCAAGAAGAGTCTGGAGGCAAGAAAAGGAAGGGAATTTGCCATGGTATTTTGAAGGAACCATCCCGGTATTCACCCAACCGAAATCTGGATGGGTGGACGGTCGTCATTGGTGTTTGCCTCGTCTTGGAATGTCCGTACTCTACAGGACAGCAGTCAAGGCTCAGCTGCATGAACACAAACATATTTTCGGCCGGACGCTCAAATAATACAGTAGTTGTCTTCTGAATAACCTATTTAGTAAGGAGTAATTGAAACGATTTTTTGTTTAGAACTAGCCGTTAATTTTCTCTTAAATACTTTTTTTGATAACATGTACTTACTTAATTACTTACTTACTTATAATTTAGACATATAATTATTATGTTTTAATGTTGAAGAACAGTAAAATCATTGTAGTTCACCCTGCTTAATCGCTTTAAAGCTGTCAGTTAAAAAAGGAACATCATTAACGTAGCTTTCTCATTTCTGAAATATGATTACATCAGGTGGTGCTAAATAAATAACATGGATGACATTTGTGTAGTTACAGCGGTAGTCACATTAAATAATGTAGAATGGTAAGAAGACAATTTAGAGTTTGTGTATGATGGTATTTATTCACTAAAGGACCTGTGAGTGGCTTATTATGTCATTGGTATATTAGCTTGACAGTGTAATTAGTAAGTTTTCCGCCTATTTTTCTTATGTTTTCGTTTCACAAATACAATCTAGACTCATAGGATGCACACTAAATTAATTGCACATAAATTGGTAGCCGACACTATACAACTTTACCCTCCGGTTGTTTTACCAAGAAACCAAGTACATGATTTGAAATTGTCCACGGCAAGGTAATGGAAGGTACAGCGGCGATCTCTCCTCATGGATATCCCCCACGCAACGGCGAAATCAGGACTTTACTGTCAGGAGAAGTTACACTGCAATATACCACCGTGGCGAATAACAGTTTAGCTAAGGGTAAACTGTGGTTGGAATGTAACTGTATGATCATACCAGCAGCGACCCTTTCGCGCCGACTGCCTCAAGCCGTCACCGAAGGGCCTTGAGTAAACAGACAGGAGAGAGCGACAATGTTGTCCACATAACACGTAGGTATTGTCGATAAACCGGTGTTGAGGAAGGAAGGGAGCGGACATGTAACGAGCACTTTTGCCTAATTTTGCCGTCAGCGGCTGCGGCTGTGCTTTAGTCGTCTATTAGTTGGGACCTTGATGGAATGACGACCTCGGGATAATTAATGCCATTGTTGCCGAGGTGGAGGAATAAATCCCCTGGAAAGCGTGGAAAATGAAAGATGGACGTATCAGACTTCGAATCGTACGTGACTCCGCCAGAATGCAGCGGTCCTACGTTACCTATCGACTACTGGCCCCTTTTACGTTTCAGAGAATTGTGTGGTACGAGTCTAGCAGAGGCTAGGTATGGATTTTTTATAATCTTTGAAATGACCAATTCCAAACACAACACAGTTCCCAGTGTGGATCTGATGAATCTTTCGAAGTCGCGAAAGATTTTAAGATTTTTTTTATCGCTTCTTTACCCTTCAATGATATGTAAAACTCAATTTTCCTATTGTAATCCTAAATTATTATAGTTATTTAATGCTTCATATGAGTTTTTCTGTTATTTGAATGTCTTGAGAGGGTTTCATAATAACTGTTGGATGTGCTACTTACCTCTACGTATTTTGTACTTTAATGATAAGGCAATGTACTGCTGTCCTGCAACAAATAATGTTTAAAGGTTTGATTTTGTTTATAATTTATTTATTTGATTGCTTCTTTTCACTTCCTAGATAGCTCTTTTCAACAGACACATGTGACGAAACTAATTTGTTCCTTGGCACTAGTGTTTATTTGACTAAGAAGCAGTTCAGGTCCTTTTTATAGCCATTGGCAGTTCCTTCTATATTCACTTACAGTCCACACGTTTAGTATTTGATCTGCAGGCTGCGGAACATCTGCACGGGACGCATCACGAAAGCAGAGGAGCTACTTCTGTTTGTGCTTCCTTATCGCTTTGAAAGACTCCCACACGTCATCAGCGAACAGCTCTGGTTCTTCAAACGCTGCAAAGTGTCCTCCTCTTGGCAAAACAGAGTACCGCACCAGGTTTACGTGCTTATCACGCATAAGAGACTCTGGACTAAAGATTAACTCGTTGGGATATTGTGCACATGCCGTTGGTACTACATTCGGAATCCTGAAAAGAAAAGGAGAGATAGCATAAAGTGGTGTCTGCTGTATTCTGGAATCAAATACGTCATATACATAGCTTCTGTTCGGCAAACATGCGTGAAAATATTTCCATTTAAGATCATAATTCATTGTGGACGCTGGTAAAAGGAACGCTTGAATATGACTAAAGATTTTATAAGATTACGTGGTGGAATAACATATTTCTGCCATAACGGATGGTAGTTCGGAAGATTCCCTAAACTGCGTCGTAGGTTAATAAAGTGGCCGACAGATTGATGTGGACTGTGTGTGAACAGAGAGTTTTCACTCAGGTATCGCATAACAGCTCATTCGGCTCAACGGACCAAACATCTGCACTTCATGTAGTAATGTGCCTCAATCACCGGCGCTTTTGGCGCTATGTATGTGGTTAGTGCATACTTTCTGGAAAGATTAGTTAAAAGTCTATTAACAGGACGCTAAAACTGGAACTGACGCTAAATCGGCACTATGGGACGGAAGCAAAACGAACCAGCGGAATAGGACGGTAGAAGATTTCATCACTCAACTCAGGCTTTTGGTCTCTACTGAGAAGTCGAAGCATACAAGCTACATATTTGCACATGATGAAACTAATAAAGAAATAACTTTGTGCATTCAATCCGCAATCCGCATGACCACCAGTGGTCATGGATGCATCAAATACAAGATCACAAGAACTAAGGTAATTAAGGATTGCGTCACCACAAACCAATATAATGTCTGAAGCGCAAGGTATAAAACTTTCAACGGACATTAGGCTAAAAAATTCAATGAGGAGTCGCTGGTGGAGTGCAGGCTACTTGATATCGATGAAATGGACTTTTGAGTTCAAGAATACGTCAACGAAATCTGCGATGCTTAAGTGAGAGGAGTATAGGAAACACCCCTCTCTGTACCAAGGTGGGCCAAAGAGTTAACCAACCGAGGGAGATGAGCGATGACGCTGTAGCCTCGCATTGGGAGAACACAGGTTCGAAAGACTATCCAGCCATTCAGATTTCGGTTTTTAATGAAATCACTCCACGCGAATATCGTCATGATCTCTTTCCGCCTCTCATGACGAGGCGTAAAATCATAAAACAAGTGAAAATAGAAAGTCAACTCGGAAACACAGCAGGGCGTTTCAAACGACACGAAGCAAAGGTGATGAACAGGGTTCGGATCTTTATGAAAGTCATATTTTTTTCCTGCCTTCTTTTTGAGCTGTTAACGCTGACTGAAAGATTCTAATTGTATTTAAAAATATTTTATATAACCTATAAATGCATATTCAGGCCAACTTCCGAGTTTTGGTCATATCACGATGATATTTATGGTAATATGGTCATATTTAAAATAAAAATCTGGTTATCACTAGAAATTACAGACGAAAAGAAAGTAAGATTCATAGAGATGTACTGTTATACATTGGAGGGTAAAAAACAAAACTAATTGTCACTGAGTTGGTCAGAATTCACCGGTCAAGAATTAAAGTTATACCTTACTGTCACTCTAATCTTTAATGTTCCGCTTCCCTTGTAATCTCGAAAATGCAGCTGCACCACGCCTGTGCCGAGCCGAATCAATCAATGTCTCAATACTATTTCGACAATACTTTTGAAAGTAATCTTCAATCGCTAATAATCTGCAGTACATTAGTGAGTATTGCCAGGTCCGGCGCTAGGATTCTCCCAGTTATGCGTGCTTTGCTCCTACGCTCCCCCCTCCCCTACCATGTCATTTTTCTTTTTTTTCTTTATTGGATTAAGTAAAAAGATTATATTGCTAAAATGTTCAAAATGATAGTTGCAGATTTTAAAACTTGCATTTGATTTCTATTTAACAAGGGCCTGGTTTACTTTAGCCACGCTTTCCCTCACCCTCCCCCCCCCCCCCCCCCCCCCCTGGCTCTTACTGCCGGTCCTGAGTACCGCCATGCCGAAAACAACTTCTGAAAGTTCGAAGTTACGGAATTACGAAATTACGAAAAGGAGTTAAGAGAGGAGTATTTTACTACAGACGAAAGAGTTCTTTTCTGTAAATTAATTGACTTCAACAAAACGATTTCATGTGCTGAACATCGGGATACAGCAAAACAAGAAAAATGTATCAAAGCATTCTGCACGCAGACAACGACCTTTTTTCGATGCATCTACAGCTTCGTCATGTTCTACATCGTTAATTTTTTCTAAAGAATTCTGTGAAATGATGCTATCCGCCAACATCATACTTAATAAAGTGAACAATGAATATTTCAAAACATTCTTGGAGAAATACACAACAGGGTGGCAGGACGGATAAAATACTAGGGACGCGCGGTCGGAAGAGGCCTCTGGCATCCAGATGGAGGCTGCTAGGAAAAACTATTTACGGTCTTGTTATTAGACAATCAGAACTAAGATTGTCAAGAATAGGATTTTGGTATCAATGGATGAAAATAATGATACTTGTGGGAGATACGTTGTAAATATTATCGTTGGAACCCCATTTGCTGACAGCCCAGGTGATATATTTTTATTGGACTGTAGAGGTCTTAAATCAACAAACTGCTCTACAATTGCAGTCCATTTCAATAACGCTATGAAACTGTTATGGAACGGTGATGTTAAGCGAGAACACTTACTGTTTGTGACTGATGATGCGCCGTACATAGTAAAGGGTGGAACAGGTCTTAAGATGTTGTATTTTTCGATGGTGCACTTAACTTGTCTCGCTCAAGGATTACAGTTACCGAGAAAGTAAGACTAAATTTCACTGATGTTAATAGGTTAATATCAAAGGTGAATTTTTGTTGTTGTAAAAGCTCCAATGAGAGCGCCAAAATATAGAGAAGACGCATCTTCCATCCATCTTTCACCCCAACCAATACTTTCTCGTTGGGGCACTTGGCTCGATGCAGTAAAATGTTGCTGTGAATATTGTGAAAATATAAAGAAAATAGTTTCTAATTTTGATAGCAATGAAGCATCTTCTTTAAAAATTGTCCAATAGCTCTTTTACAGCTATTTGTTCAGAACTCTGGCGTACATAAAGTCAAATTTTTCAGGCATCACAACTGCAATTTCCCTTCTTGTAGAAATAGGTCTAGAACTGAACGAAAGTTTGTGGGCCGTTAAAAGTATGGGAACAGAGATAGGTCAAGCAGGAAGCAGGGTGGCTAGTTCGCTAGAGAACACACTTGGTAAAGTGTTGAGTGGGAATACTGGATGTAAATCAACTTGTAAAATTTGTTCCATTTTACTTGGTGATTAATCTGTTTTGACAGAAGAAAACCCACAGTTAAATTACAGCCACTTGGTTTTGTTTAAGTAAGCTCCTGTGCCATTATATGGTTTGAACGAAGCTTTCTCACTGTACAAGACAAGAACTAGAAGACGTATGTGTTGATATACTACAAAGCAGGCATCAAACAAGAATACACAATGGTATGTACATTAAACCACAAGAGATTTATGATAAATTCCCATTTGTAAATGTAAAAATATAGTAATCTACTGTTTTACTGGAACATAAAAATAGTGAGCGCACGGAAGCAAATTACGCTGTATGTAAGAAATCGACACAACTAAATCAAATAAATTCAGCTCGTTTTGAAGTATAGTAAATTTAATGTTTCGTCATGTTTTGTCATTTTAGGTCATTTTTAAGGTCACATTTGCATACACATTTTTCTAGTTTTTTGTCAATAAAGATCCGAACCCTAGTGATAGGGCAGCAAACAATGCATAAACTACCTAACGAAATAACATTAAATGGTAAATCGAGGTGAAAATGGAGAAATTGTGGGGAGAATCCGTCATCGAAAACGGCAACTCGGATCCATGCGGCGCTGTAAGCCGTATGTATCTTTAGAGGCAAGCTAAGGGAAGGCAGTGTCTTCCACACTGTCAAATATGACGCAGGAGTACAATTCGTTGACTGTACAGCTATCAGATCTGTTCATAAACCTAAAGATTACACCAAAGAATAGCGGCCAATATGTCTGCTTCCCATTCTGGAGAACACTATGCACCTTAAACTATTCGGGGATGCAGGGATGGTATCGGCGATGTAGTAGGGGTTTTCAAAGAATCTGAGAACTGAATCGGCCCCCAGCATTCTAGCTGAGCACTCCCTGGGAGACTGCAAGTGCTAGATTGAAGTTTTTATAGACATCGCCGGCGCTGTCGAACATGCTGGTAGCCGAGCATCCTGCTCCGGTTTAAGCTTACTAATTGCTGCGACTATCTCTGCGCAGTTAATTTCAGAACAATTTTTTTCCTTATGGGTTTACATCTCGTCGACAACGAGGCCATTAGAGATGGGGAAGGACTGGATTAATGAATTCCACCTGTGGCCCCATTTTCTGGAACATGGTATTAGATGAGATACTAGAGGAACAGGAAAACCAGCCGTTGAAGATAACATTGCAGTTGTAATTCAGGCTAACAGCTGATGGGGATCCAAATAGAACCCTAGACTTAGTAAACGACCAGACCAACCAGGCCCAGGGATACGTGTGGCCAGCATGCGTGCCTAAGGGCGCAAGTACACTAAACCATGACAGTTGGCTCGGGTTATGCCTTCTGCTCCATCAGTGGTGGCACCGTCCTGACATGACTCCCTGCAGAAACCATAAGCTGGCTAAAGGCACATGTGTTCAGAGATCCGTCCTCCTCACAAAAAGGGGAGGAGTGATTTTTTCACGATTGCTCTCTCGTAGGTAGTCTGAGTTACGTTACGAATATTCTTGGGTGTTTTTTTTTAGGGATGAATGAGCACAAATTCGGACAATCCCTGCCAGTATTAACTCCAACTGAATCCTGAGGAACTTCATGTCCAAGTAACAGGTGTGGCAAGGTAGGTAAGCTGATCTAGACACTATAGGCTGATTGGATTTCACAGTTACAAATGATGCGAAATGGATTTTTACTATTTCTCTTGTTACGAGAGGTATTTCAGAGGTATGGACTTGTTATCTAGGATCCACAAATATCCGGCCAGTCCTATCACTGTAAAGAAATAACAGCCGAAGAATAGTAGTTCTCGGAAAAGCTGAGTGAAAACCATAACCACTGCCTCATGTGAAATTTTTATAAGACATTACTTTCTTGGCAATACTTCTTTTGGTCACTTTTAATGCTGAGCACTTGAAATATTCCCTGAGTTGAATTGATTAGTAGTTAAGATGAAGAAAGCTACCGTCATTTGTCTTTTTATACTAATTACTGCATTTATCAACTCCGAAATTTTTTAGCTGTAAGATTTCTAGACCCATATTTTTTCATTTTAATAATTTCTGTTAATTATGCATTTAAAAAAATTGTTAGAAGTCTGAAGGAACTTAGCTTACCTGTCAAGATTAAGTGCAAGTTGTGCTTTGTTAAAACTCTCACTGTACAGTCTAACTGAGGTGGTAATAGAGTTGGTGATCCAGTATATCATGATATTATCCAGTAAGTTTGTCAAAGTATATTTTCGTGTTATTCCTCCATCTGCAAGAGATTTCCAGCCGTTGTTGGTCCACGTAGAAAACTTCTCCAGAATGTAAGCAGCCAAGCCGGCAGGGGATGTTTGCAGTGCAACACCTATAAGAAACATTGTCGTCTAATTAATTGCAACAAAACATTTAATGGTAGTAATCAGTGTACACAAAATCAGTTTAGTCAACGATTTCAACTCATCAGTCAAATATTGTCACTAGTTATGGCGCACTATAGGAAATTTTCTGTCAGATCGGTTTAAGATGTAGTGCGTAGACCCTATCCGCGCAAAACCTCGGTCTTTGTTACTTCCAGCTACCTTCAGACCAAACAAATTTTCATAAAATTTTCAAAGTGACCCCTTAGGATGAAACACAGATCAAGTTCTTATTTCGGTCAAATCAGAAATAACTCATGAAATTTGACCTCATAAAATAATGGTTGCAAAAAATACAAAAAATAAAATAAAACCTTTATACCTTGCTTAGAAGGAAAAAAATCTAAATTGATAATATTTTACATTACTGTTATTGAAATTTTTACATTAATCACTTATTTCTGGATCCCGTGCCAGCTATGACATCGCGAAGAACGAATTACTAGACTTTATTTGCTGTTCCAGGCGACACGGGGAGTATGAACGAAAATTCTGATTTTTTTAGGCGAATAATGTTTTTGCGGAAGATAGTTTAAGGGTACAAATTAGACGGTATTTTAATCTGTGACTCAGCCTCGTTGGTGGTCGAGGCATATCTCTGGCACTACATTGTCAGTCGGTAGGCTGTATCATGCGGTTAACGCTTTACAGTTAGTAAAATATGGGTTTTATCATCTGTATGTTTCAGTTTTGTTGAAATATGTTTCTAACATTAATCATAGGTAGAAGGTGAGATGATTTTTTTATATTTCTTGTTGTTCTCATTTTTTATTTTTCTTGCTGACTCCAAAAATATCCGATTAATGTAAAAATTTAAATAATACTAATGTAAAATACTGTACATTCAAATTTAATTTTGTCTGTGCACGGAATGAAGTTATTTTAAAATTTTAGTGTTTTTCTAAGGCGGTTTATTTTCAACAATTATTTTTTTAATTAAATTTTTGTGGTATTATATATTTTGTTTTGTTTTTGAAATAGGGGAGAGCAGTTTTCATTTGGCGAACTTCCTGGCAGCTCAGTAGTTAAGGCACTTGCTTTAAAAAACCTTTGGCTCCAGCCCCGGGTTCAAAACCGCTGGCGGCAGGAATATTTAGGAGTTGTGTTTGATCATATGAGCTACGCTAGTCCGTTCCTTAATCCCAGAGGTAAGCAACTCGCCGTCCGACCTCTGATAGAAAGGCTCAGTGTGCCTCCTTCGGGCGGATCCAACCACCCTTCGGATTGTGGACTAAATTTAACAATAAACATGCGACAACGCTACGATATTTGAGTTCCTTGACCTCTTGAATTGCTTGCGTGTTGGTGATCGACGATTCAGCTGGAGTTATTCAGTGAGTGGCTACATGTATCCTTGCCAGATGATTTTGCTGATGGTGCTACGATAGGTCAAATTGAAACCTAATTCCAAATGGGCTAAATATAAGTATGAAACAACAGAACATTGGTTTATTCCAACTTTTCGCAGTCCCCGAATCAAGGAATGATTTTTCGATGTTTAGATCTATACATGTACATATATACTAGCGGACTAACCGGCGGTGCCTGGTACATTGGGATTATTTTACCGGTACACAATTTTCATATTTCCGATGTGTACCAAGTTTCATTACTTGCTCTATAATTGAAACATGTACCATACGGGCATTAATACATACCACATACATAAATCTGTATCTAAAGCATAAAATCGAACATTTTAACTGTGATTAATGATATTAGATTTATTCTAGAAACTTACAATAATTAAACTGAACATTATAATTATGATTACTAGGTGCAATTGTTGTTGAAGTTTGCCAATGAAAATTATAAGCCACGACTTCAATTACTCATTGATTAATTTGGATCTGTAAATATTTTTTGTAAATTTCATTTTTCACTCAGATAATAATGCCTAAAGCGAGGGAAAAAAGAGATTATGAAATTTATGCTACTGATCAAACTAAATGAATGGAAGACTCTTATAAAATTGCTATGAAAATATCGCACCATTGCAAATCAATTATTTACATTTGAAGTTATAGAGCAAGCGTTTTGTATATCGTAGTTCAAAAGATTTTTAAAAATCTTGATCATTTGCAATTTCATCAGAATCTACAAAAAAAGAAAACAAGACTCAGAATTTATTTTCTAAGCACCCAAAGCTTCAATTGCGTAATCTATTGGAAATGGAGTCTTAGTCTGCTGGGTAAATGTTTGGCACATTTTAAAATGCCTGAAATTTTTTTGTTCAATTGAGGTTGAAACGAATTTTTTTTGCCTAAAGTGTATAAATGGTTTCCTTCTTCTAATTTCAAATTAAGTTCATTCACATGTTTAGGAGAATACGTATAAAGGGATAACTGCCATTAACGCTTTTTCTGTTGTAACTCAGCCAGAGGACGATCCCATTGTAGAAAATTTCTTACTGCACGCAGTTCAAAAACATCAACTTAGAATTGCAGTATAATATGGTAAGTCATTTTACCCAATCTCTTCAGTAAAGTAGTGGAACTGACGATGATTCATCAGATATAATTAACATCTGACATGACTGGCCTTGATTTATTCAAGCATTTTTCGCACAAATACTGTTGATGAACGATTCAATGTACGATTAATGGTTACCTTTATTTTTCCACACTTGTTTTTGATACGATTGGCAATGATAAAATTAAAGTTTTTACACTGATGATTGTTTTTCTGAACAAAATTTTCATTCCTTTACAAACATCTTTTCCGTTATTCGCGCCGTGAATGGTATGAATCTCAAGAAGCTTTACATACACGTAATTATTTTTTATTTATCTCTCTAGTTAAAAGTAACACCTGAGCAGTAACTTAAATATCTGTTAAGTCATTCAGTATCAAAAGGATCACACACATTATCAATTGTCTATGATTCTTTAAAAATAAAAAAATATGAAATTTTCTCCAAAATTCACAGGTTTCATCAATTTTCATTAGTTTTGCCCGTTTTCGTAATTTTCACCAAAGTTATGTATTTTTCAATGAGATTAAACGTTATTGCCAATTTTTGCAAATTTTTTAACATTTATATATTTTTTCGCAAAATTAACACTTGTTTAAAATCTCATGACCCGTGTATGCCATGCAGTTCTTTTCCTCCGTGTGTACTGATGTTTATATAATTATAATTTAGTGAAATCTTGGATAACTGCGATGGTATCTGTTCGATATAAATGTTTTTATGCCTTGTTGTTTTGTTAAGTAACTCAGAGATGACGGTTCAGACCTTCTTACAATTAATTTACATATGCAATACTGTAGGAAAGTATGAGTTAGAGCCAACTCGTAATAGAATTGTATTCCATTGCAACTGCAAATGATACACCAATGATGGTAGCAATCAGTGTGGGGTTCAGGGCTAGGGTGTTCAAGCTCTCCCCCGCGAAAGTGTTTAAGGTCCACACCCCCAACATCGGAATTTTTTAGATTTGGAGACCTTTGTTTTTTTTTGTTTTTGTTTTTTAGCCCTACTGATCTTTTAAGGCCGGCATGACTATTAAAGCATACCCTTACCCGACTCAAGGCCCCCCTCCTCCACCAAACGAAATCCGCTCAAACCCATCCCCAAACCAAACCAAAATCCGCTCGCTCAAGCCCCTCTCAAACCAAAATCCTGGATCCGCCACTGGTAGCAGTTTTAACTTATGTTATGTATCTTCCGACATTTACCTGACCATCTTACTGTAGACTATCCTAACCTGTAACACTTTGTATTGTAGTCAGTTGAGGAGATGAACATATCACCAACTGTTTGTCATTTTTTCAAAATTCTTGTTTTCACTCAGATTCATGTATTTTTTTAAATAATTTTCATGATTTTGCCAACTTCCGTGATTATTATCAAATTTATGGAGTTTCTCACTAAAATTAATTATTTTAACCAGTTTTGGAGATTTTTCAACTATTATATATTTTTCGCAAAAATTACACGACTTTTACACTAGTTCACAATTTCTGAGTGTAATCTGATTATTGAAATATGCCACGCAGTTCTATGTGTGTACTGATTAGTGTATGTAAGTGAGACCTTGTATGACTATGTTAGTGTGCCTTATGTCGATTAGTCTATTATTTGTTGTCTCCGTATACGATCTGCAAGCACCTTTAATCGATAACATTGAACTCTATGAAGCAAACACCTGTACTGTCAATCCTTTTCACTTCTTAACTCGACTGTCATGAAGTGCGACTGTAATAGTCTGATAATATAATCAGAAATTACTCCATGTTCGGATTAATGGAAACATTCGCAGAAAAAAAATCTCCCAAAGAAAGAAGGCAACTACTAAGTAATGAATCTTATATTGCCTTTAAATAGCACATATTTTACTTTCACCTTAATTTATATAAGCTAAACTGTTCCATCACATATTTCGAAAAATCTAATTGCATAGATCTGTATATCAATTAATTGCAAACGAGTGTGTGTTTTAAATTTTTGTAGGATATGTATTGAGCGAGTAACTGTCCGATAAATATTTCAAATATTTATTCATCGCGATATGTGATCAATAATTCACATCCTGCAGTGCACCTATTTACGTGTTCAACTATTCAAAGCGCCCTTATTGGGGACGGACAGTAAAAGTGGTACCATGATATATTTCGAGAAAATCTCATGAGAAAATTTCTTTTTTAAAGTGACATATATAATTTTGTTTTACCTTCTCCGGGTGAGTAGCTTTCTTAATGCAATGTTACATTCTTAATGCCTGTTTCTTTCATAATAAATGTACTGTCTTTGTGGAAGGTTTGCGCTAAATCCACTGTATAGTGCTAATAACTGATGGTGAACACACATATTTTGAGCTTGTAAGTGAGGTTGTCATTAATAAGCTCCATAGAGCCTTATTGGTGCTAGACATGAGAAATCTTGCTTGCTGAGAGCAGGTGCACTGCCAGACAAAGCTCTATTCACTATTGTGATAATACCCGACAAAAACCTGCCGCAATCTGGTCAGTATGATATTAATAACTTCCTTTATTATCCAAATTAGGTTTAGTGAGGCAACATGTCTTGTTATAGGCCTCTTTTGTTACCCTGGATCCACCGAATGGTCGTTTAGAGGTGGGAGGGGTAGATAGATAGATAGATATGTTCACTTTGATCCCATGTGAGAATAATCTTGGGGATGTGGAACAATACAAACACTTATTCATAATGTCAATATTACTATATAATTGATAATATTATTATATATTGACAACAAGTTAGCTATAACCAATTAGTATAATCAATATCTCCTGTAATCTACAAATACAATCCCGAGTTAATTACTACTTATTATGTGGTACAGTGTATACACTTGTTACCAGCATCTAATAACCAGTTATTTTTTTACCAACCAGTTACCATAATAAGTTTCACTGTAATCTACAACTACATATTATATCATGTTAGTTACTATTTATGTGGAACATTACACAAACTTATTAACAAAATATCAATTATATTACCAACAACTCATAAGCAGTCAATTACTTAAAAACCTGTTAGTATGATAATTTTTGAGTGCATGCTATTCCATGTTAGTTACTATATATGAGTGAAATTTTGTAAACAGTGTAATTACTTCATTTGTCAAAAGTTTCAATAGAAAGAAAAACCATATATCATTTTTGTAATTTTGGACAACTTTGTCACTTTCTCCTTCTATACATCATATATACTATTTTATCAGTCATTCTTAGTTTCCAAATTTCAAGAAGAAAATTCTTTTACAGAGTAAAATGGGTTCTGAAGAAGAAACTCTTTCAGTTTGGACTTATAGTTGTGTTTTCGTAGATAACATTTAATTTCTGTTGGTAAGACATTGAATAAGGAAGCTCCAGTAAATGTTATCCCCTTCTGTACAATTGACTGATTTGTACTCCTTGTGAATATTATATTAGATTAAGGAGTGAAGAGTGGTGAGGGAGGAGGGACGGTATGATTGACAGTTCAGTAATTGGTTTTTGAGCCAGTGACCTCCTCCCTTAACTACTGAATTCCTACGCCTCTAGATACATATTTTCTCTCTTGCTGCTCAAAAATCAGAAATAATCTTTCTTAACAAAAACAGCTGTGCAGCAATGTAGTTAATTCAGAACTCAAGACATCTAATGGGTGACACGTGGTAGCGTCATCTCTACCACCTAAAAGTTGGTGGACATAATTTCTTCCATATATGGTTGCAGGTGGAATATATTTGTGGAAGTTAATTATATCGTTACCAAAAGGTTCTTGTTAAAGTCATCTTTTTTACATTAACGTAAAATTTTAGATTAAAATATAGACGGACGTCAGCTTCCTTTACTTAACTCTGGTAAATCTGAAACAGTAAGGTTGAAACATTTATTATGATAAGGTGGCTTACCTATAGTGTCTGGTTTGGTTGATTGTATATGCATGTAGCCGCTCTCTTCTATCAAATCTGCGAACTTTTCACTAACAGGATATACTTTGTCTACATATTGTTCCTCAACTAGAAGTGAAGGCCAGAGACTGCCAAGAATCCTCTTAGCAGTGCTTGATAAAGTCATAGAAGCGCACATATTGGAATGCATTCCCAGAATTCTGTAACAAAGGATAATATGTGAGTGCGTCTTCTGTCCATGAATCATTCGCATATTCATACACAAAATATAAAGAGTGTCCTATATAGAAGATATGCATTTATCTTTTACGTCATTTTCAGCGGCATATAAAATTACAAGACTAACTGAAGGAAAAAGTGATATGCGTATTATGAGACAAGTGTGCAGTATGAAAATCTTTCATAACGCTGTTGTTACGTAAATAATTTCCTCATAAGAAATTATATATGTTATTTCTGTGTTCCCCAGTCTCGGTAGCCCAGTTGCAGGGGGAAATGATGGAATGTAATTATGAACATTACCTTAATTTTTACGATTAAAATAAAAAAAATGCAAATGCGTGGTATTCCCCACCTCGTAGAGTAATGACACGCATGATATGGGGTAATAACACGCAATACAAACAATGAATAAAAATGGACAATACATGCTATTTTTATTTTCTGTTAGTTTATTTTATTAATTAGATGTACTAAACAGTACATTATTGAAGAAAATAATGTTTTGTAACTTTTCTTTATATATGGGTGTGTAAATAGTGCATTTTCTTGTATAGCAAACATCACACTTGTAATGTTTTGAAGTGTTCCAGCCATTACATTCTTCATGGCTCTACCTAATACCCAAAACACATCGGTACCCTAGTTCTCCATCTTTCCCTTGGTATTTTTCGTTTTCATTCTTGTACGCAGAGTAGCTTCGACAATCCTATACTTCTCTTATTTTTCTTCCTGATTTTGTGGCATCAAGACCCTTATGAAGCTCCTCTTAAGTCCTTTTTACTTTCTGGTTTTTTTATTTTATAATATCTAGTAATCTGAACTATAAAAAAATTCGTTGGAATTGAAAATATAACTAAATAGTTTTATTATGAAGGGGGAATACCACGCACTTGAAGAGCCGCGTGCCAATACCCCAAAGTGAGTTCGAGGACTAACCTAAGCAGAAGTCGGGTCTTAGTTCAAATACCTAGACAGATCTACAACTAAATGAAAGGTTACATCTAGGGCTAGTAGTTGATATGCAAAAAATTGCATTAAAGCAACTTATGGTATCACTTACCTTTGCAAAATATAGCTGACAAAAATTACATCAAACACATTGAAAATAAACCTAACTTTACTACCGCCACAACGCAATCAGAAAATGTCTGGCGTGGGGTGACACTAGTTTTTACGCCTGCCAGAAGGGTTTAGCACCAACTGGCCAAAGCCCGCGCCATTCAAAATGCGTAATTCAGCCTGCGTGTGATTACCCGTATGCCTATATTTCCCCCGCTCTCCCCTACTATCGTTTGAACGCTTCCACGTCAATAACTATACTTGAATGGAATAAAAGTTGCGTTTAAAATGGATGATTACTCTAGGTAAATTTTTAATGGACCTAGATGTAGAAATGATGATATCAACATAGGATATTTTTTGGGTTATTCAATTAAAAACTGTTTTATGGACTTTTGATTATATTCGCCTATGAGAAAAATCGATCACGGAAAAAGCGCTTTGCAATTGCTAATTAGATTTTCATAAGAATACATTATACTTATTTTTTTAAAAAATTTCTGGATAGCACTATTACAGCAAAAATTTTTAAAGCTTAGCTCATTGGTTTATTTATGTTGTACTTTTATTTTACTGCGTGTCAGTCGGTTCATGACTGATCTGGAATCATCATTGGCTGCTAAGATACACACATCACACCGAAGGGCTAAGACTTGTTTCATTGAACAAATGGCTAAATCTGGTATATTACCTCTCTGAAAATATGAAATTATGACAACCGTATAACTCTAATTGAGATTACGAGAGAATATAACTAATTCGTCTCTATAGTAAACTAAGATTGAACATTCAAAGCCCTGAATTAATCTTGATATACTTTAAATTATAATTTATTTGTGAATTGTTATTTTCAATGTGATAATACGATCAACTATATCGTTGTAATTACTGATTTTGATTGAAAATCATAACTCCTACCAGCCTGGTAAATGATTAACAATGTTAGATTAGAAAATAAGCTTACCGATCGGGGAAAAGAGTAGACATATGAGCGACAATTATTGATCCCCAGTCTCCGCCTTGGATATAGAACTCTCTATGTCCAATCCTCTCCATGAGGTCCCTCATGACGACGGCGACTTGGGCGGCACCAAGTCCAGGCCTGGCCGCTCCCTGTGAGAAGCCGTACCCTGGCAGTGACGGAACCACCACCTCGAACACGAAGTCGGTGCCAGGGCGCGGCGTCGTCAGCAGCGGTATGACGTCATAGAACTCTCTGACGGAGCCGGGCCAGCCGTGCAGCAGCAGCAGCGGCAGCACTGTCGTGCCGGCGGGTACCGAGCGCGGCTTCACGTGCAGGAAGTGGAGGTCCAGCCCCGACACCACCGTCTTGAACTGCGGGAACTGGTTCAGGAACTTCTCGCGCTCCTGCCAGTCGTACTTGGTGCGCCAGAACTCCAGCACCTCCTGCAGGTACTTGGAGTTGAAGCCGTATTCGAAACCAATTCCTTCCAGAGGAGCAGTTAGTGATGGAACTGATTTCAGTCGTTGTTTGAGATCCTTAATGACCTGAAAATTAAAAAATTCAACCACTCATCATATTAAGTCTTCTATATATATATGTAATGGCCTGGGGCTTGCTGGTTGTTTGTTCTGGCATTACGCCAGAACTACCAAGCCAATTTAGAAAGGGTTTTCACAGCTTAAAAGCTTATGTTCTACCTTAAAATCTGCGGTATGACTCTACATGGTGGGCGCCGGAGCTCTAATCTTTTCTTAACCTCAACATTTTTAGCGTTATTTTCAATTATTTACACAAGTGCCTGAGGAGATTTCTACAGTAAGAATATGGGAATAGTATAATATCTCGGGTATCTCTTGCTAATTCTACTCGTCATGGTTAAGTCTTCACTTACGAGAAATCGCAGTTTAAAAATGTGATTTACTCATTGTAGCCCACAGTAATTTGTTTTCTTGTGTCTTTTGTTTTTGGATATTGTATGAGGTATTTTTTTTATAAAATTTCCCTTGAGATTAATTTATTGTTCACATTAGGAAAATTTGATGAATGTATATTTAATTAGTGTAAAATTCATCATATTTCATTTACTTTTCTATATTACAGTTTTTCCTAAATAAATTTCGAACCATACTGCACACATATTAAATTTACCCATACACCTAGGTCCACGCCTACTAAGCAGAGGGAAAGCTAGTATATAATTAATATTAGAAATTGCGAAAGAAAATTTATGATGCAGAAAGCAGTTGCTCAAAGATGCTTGGTAGCATATTCATTATGGTCTGGATGAGAAAGACTTTAGCTGGCATCTTATATAGATATATAGAAAGTTTTTGAGGATCTCCATTATAACTGACGTTAAACATTATGAATGAGTATCTAAAAATGTTTGCCATGAGCAAAGCAGATGTTTACACCATCATCACAAAATAATTTTAATGGCTCCAATTACACTGAAGAGCCAAAGAAACTGGTATAGGCATGCGTATGCAAACACAGAGATATGTAAACACTCAGAGTATGGCGCTGCGGTCGGCAACGCCTATTTAAGACAACAGGTGTGTGGCACAGGCGTTAGATCGGTTACTTCTGCTGCAATGGCTTGTTATCACGATTTAAGTGAGTTTGAACGTGGTGTTGTAGTCGACGCATGAGAGATGGGACACAACATCTCCGAGGTAGCGATGAGGTGGGGGTTTTCCCATACGACCGTTACACGAGTGCACTGCGAATATCGGGAATCCGGTAAAACATCAAATCTCCGACATCGCTGCGGCCGGAAACAAAAACCTGCAAGAATGGGAACAACGACGAATGAAGAGAATCGTTCAACGTGACAGAAGTGCTACCCTTCCGCAAATTGCGGCTGATTTCAATGCTGGGCCATCAACAAGTGTCAGCGTGTGAACCATGCAGCGAAACATTATCGATATGGGCTTTCGGAGGCGAAGCCCCATTCGTGTACCCTTGTTGAGTGTACGACACTAAGCTTTACGCCTTATCTGGGCCTGCCAACAGCGACATTGGACTGTTGATGATTGGAAACATGTTGCCTGGTCTGACGAATCTCGTTTCCAATTGTATCAAGCGTATGGACGTGTATGGGTATGGACACAATCTCATGAATTCATGGACCCTGCATCTCAGACTGTTCAAGCTGGTGGAGGCTCTGTAATGGGGCGTGTGCAGCTGGATTGACGTGGGACCCCTGATACGTCTAGATCCGTCTCTGACAGGTGACACGTACGTATGCATCCTGGCTGATCACCTGCATCCATTAATGTCCATTGTGCATTCCGACGGACTTGTGCAGTTCCGGCAGGACAATGTGACACCACACATGTTCAGAAGTGCTACAGAGTGGCTCCAGGAACACTCTTCCGAGTTTAAACACCTCCGCTGGCCTCAAAACTCCCCAGACATGTACATTATTGAGCATATCTGGGATTCCTTGTAACGTGCCGTTCAGAAGAGATTTTCACCCCCTCGTACTCTTACGGATTTATGGACAGCTCTGCAGGATGCATGATGTCAATCCCCTCCAGCACTACTTCAGACATTAGTCCAGTCCATGCCATGTCGTGTTGCGGCACTTATGCGTGCTCGCTGGGCCCTACACAATATTAGGCAATTGTACCAGTTTCTTTAGCTCTTCAGTTTATATGACTTTGTTGTAGTTAGTATACAGAAGTTGCAAGTTCGCTTGTGCTCTGTGGAGAAAATAAAGCCGTATCTGTTATTGGTGAACTCACGTCGTCGGATACGTTGATCGTGAAGGGTCTGATGGTGACGTCATCTGGCCTCGGCTGACCAGGTCCCCACCACTGTGTGTCCAGCCGGGGTAGTGGCGGCGTCGCGTTCAGCCAAACCCACAGGACAACTGCCACCACCGGCACAGCCAACACCGCCAGCTTCAGGACAGGCATCTTGAGGGGCCAAATTAGTACACACTGTTCACTAACCTGTAACTGTTAAGTTTATTATTTTTTAAACTATAATAATCAGGCATAATTCGAATCTTGAGATTACAAACAGTCTGCAATGATTATGTTGGTATTAGAGACATTGATACTACTTTTTAACATAACCATGGAAATTACGGGTATATTTTTAGTGTAGATTGTGATCTGAGAAGTAGATATAACGTCTTTGGCGTTAGGCGATTGTCTAGCGTGCTTTGGAACAGTCTGGTATTGGCGACGGTCGAGTAAGTTACGGGCAGCGGGAGCTAACTTGCCGGGCTGCGTGCGTGTGTGTGCCGCTTAACCGATGTTCCGAGGTATAAAACACTGTGTGGACATTGCTGAGGCATTTTGTGGACTATGAAGGTTGTTCGGAGTGAAATGATTTCATATAAACTGTGTATGGTGAATCGCTGCTGAGTTGGACCATGTCGATTGTGTAATAATTAATTACGGGGCTTGTACTAAATGTTTCCAACTTTAATTATACTCGAATCTGCATTCTTTGGTGAAGAAGATTAGTTTTTTTTAGTGTCTGCTGGCTTGCTTAGAGATTTTGTAGTTCCAGATGAATAAATTTGAGTGAACTGTGAAAGCTAAAACGTGTGTGTATTTCTCAGTAGTTTCTTGCTTGTTTTCTGTGACTGCAATTCAATTAGTTTATCCAATTAGCAAGATCGGCAGACTGGCGACCGCACGGCAAACCGAACCTTTTTTTATTAATTATAAGTGATAAGTAGTGGAGAAAAGAATTGAACATTGTGTTAAGCAGTATAGTTTCACTGCTGCATCGGCGAACTGTAATTAATTTAAAGCCCCAACAAACCACATATGACGTTACATGGCTCAACGTGACAGGACGTGGTGCAGTTAAAATTGTTAAGGACGGACAGTGATTAATACAAAAACAAAAAAGTGCTGGAAATAATAGGCAGTGAGTAGTGCGGAAAGTCAACAATCAACGACGATACCGTTACTTCGAAGCGGCGAGTTAACGACAATGCTATAAACGACTGATCCCGAGCATACACGACAAAAGCCGAGCTGCACAGTACTTCGACAGACGCGGACCAAGCAGCAACAACAACGCAACGCGAATCTTCGGTGAACGGCATATACGGAACATTGAATCGCGGGCAACACGACGGCGCGGAGGCATCGCGGTCGGCAGGATAGCAGACGGCAGCTGTGATTCGACGAAAGGGAAGTGCAAGAAACTTTTTTATTTAAAGAAAGACACAAACTGACATTAAAATAATAATTTAAAAAAATACTGTTTCAATTTGAATTACAATTCCGTGGTAGTGATTATTTCTTTTGCATTAATGAATCTTCAAATGAGCCACTGGCTATGGGGATTGCAAATTTTATGCATGTAAGCATAATGTTATTCTGATTTGGGTCAAGTTATGTCAGTTTCCGTTACCGAATCTATTGGTAGATTTTTTTGTCGATTTCCAAAGAAGGCATACGCTTAGTAGGATTAATAGGTGTCTTCTATACAATTTCTTGTTGGTTGGTAAGGGAATTTCTTTTGCCACTTGTTGGTGAATTCTGGTTTTGGTGCCTTTTGCGTGAGTTGGAAGTTTTAATGCAAAGGTGTATATCTTGTTTGGTAACGAAGTTGAGAGATTTGGAAGCAGAAATTTATTATTTTTTCTGTGCTAATGATTATCTGTGTATTCTTTTGCGGGCTCGACTGTTTTAGTTTTTTTTACTTTCCTTTTCTACTAAGGAATATTGAATCGATTGTGTGAAATAATTTTTGTAATATGACATCTGAGGGCGATGTTGGTGTGATTGGAGGGGTGGTGCTGGGGGATGAGTCCTTTGGTGACGAACCCTGTGTAGCCATTGGTCAGTCCTCCCTTACTTTGTCTAATCATTTACAGTCGATGACGAGTTTTGCTAGTGAATCAGAAGTTGACAAGAGAAGTGTTTAGGGAAAGTAATGAGGCGTCCATGTCGGAAATGTTTTGTGCTTTCCAGGGACAATTTGTCCTGTCAATTCAGTCCCTTCTTGAAGCTAAATTCAATGAAAACAAGAATTCGCTTGAATCTAAATTAACTTCACTTAAATCAGAATTAAATGAAACCCTTGCATCTAAATTAAATGAGAATAAGGAGAGTATCGAATGTCTTCGGGATGCCGTTGAATCGAGACTAGGGCAGTTTAGGGAAGAATTGACCCAGTATAGGGAACTTTGTACACAACAAACTGCTGAAATATCTTGTAAGTTGACTCAGTATCGTTCAGATTGCGAACAGGTAACTAGTGTTTTGCACCAAAATATGGAATCCCTAAAGAAAAAAGTCAAGCTTATAGGAGACAGCCATGACGAAAGATTGTCGAAAGTGGAGATTTTAGGAGAGAACCTTGCCGAAAAATACACAGTAGTGAAAGAAGACGTTGACCAATTAACTATAGGCGTGGAAAAATTGTCGTTTCAGGTGGAAAAAGTCAGGGCTTCCACTGCAGTATGGGTGAATGAAAAGTTACAATTACAAGAGAAGCAAGTTGAAAGAAGTCTAAAGGTTCGAGTTCCGGAAGTTGTGCGAGAAGAGGTCGCCAAATGTCAGATCGTGACAAATGGGAATGCACTCACGGCGTGTATGTTGGAAGAGAAAGTGGACTGGGAGAACTTTTGTGATAACGGGGGGATACATCCAGTGGATTTTGTAAAGAAGTTTGAAAACTTTGAGCCTTTCTGTAGGGCTGCAGAAAGAAAGAAGATATAAATGTTTAGCAAACACATCAAAGGGGATGCCCGAATGTGGGGAGAACGGTTTACAGATAACTGCGAGACGTTTGCGGAGTTGAAGTCAGCTTTTTTGGAACATTTTTGGTCTATCGACCGACAAATTGCTGTTCGAAGGAACTTAATGATGGGAAAGCCATACTCGTCGGGTAGTGGCACTCAGCAAAATTTTTTCTTGAAGTGTGTTAACTCCTGTAAGCATTTAAGTTCACCTTTCAGTGAAGGGGAATATGTGCGAATGATTAGCGCACGTTTGCCCGAGTCGACACAGTTTGTCTTTGTCAGCCATAATATATGTACCATTGACGAGGCGGTAAAGATGTTGGGTCGGCTGGACGAGCAAGAGAAAAGTATAAGAGCAAAAGAATATGGGGGGAGGACACCATCACATTTCGTGGAGAAGTCGCAGTCGGAAGGGGAGAGAGGTAACTCCCAACAGCAACAGGAGAGCTACCCTCATTTTGATAACAGGAATCGAGGCGGATACAATAACCGTGGACAGAGAGGAGGATTTGGACGTGGTCGTGGAACCGGAGTCGGAGGATTTAGAGGTGAATATCATGGACCAACTGGAGATGATTGGCCCCGAGGAGAGTCACTAAATCAGGTGCAGGTGGCCGTTGTGGAGAGTGCGCCACAGGTAAACTAGTGCCTGTCACTGCTTCAGCCTCGGCGGGGACAGGAGACGATACGAGGCTATCAAAAGAAGAACCAGAAGACAATACGAGAAGGCGAGATGAAGATGAGATTTCTAATGAACCAATTACAAACGATCAAGGAGAGGAAAGAGTGATCTGGACGAATGTCGGAGATTATGCTAACATGGTCATCGCTAAAGCGCGCCTTCATGACGAGGAGAGTGATGACTCGTCAGAAGAGTGGTCAAGCTGGAAGGAGATAAGGTGGTTCGGACAAGAAAAAGCAAAGATAATTTCAGAACTAACTTATAGTTAAAATGGAAGAGAAACTGTGCATAAAAACGATGTTTGTGAACCAGAAGAGCAGGAGAAGACTTGTGTAACTGACGACAAAATTGTTAAGAAAGATACTGTAGTAAAAGAAGAAATAAGGTCAGTAGAAGAAGATGGAAGACAGCGAGAAGCAGTCCTTGAGGCGAAAGAAACATTTCAGGAGAAGCCTGAAACTTTGCCGGAAGGGAACCTCGAAGTGAAACATTGTATGATGGTAGATGAGCACTATCCATTATGTAAAGATACAAAACAAAAGGTAATTAATGGGAAGAAAGAGACTATGCAGAATAGAGGATACTATGTGAAGCCAGAAGGATGGTATTTGCTGAGAAAAGATTTGGAAATAAGTGGAGGAAGAGCAATGAGAGAAGAAAGTTGGAAGAGGCGCAGGAAGAAGTTACGGTTATATGATGAAGTAAAGAATGTAAATAAGTAGAAAGGAGGAAGAAGAGAAGAGAGTTGGAAGAAGCGTAAGAAGAAGCGGGGTTTAATGCTGTTTGGTGAAGGAAGGAATATTGTGAAGAAAAAGAAGTAGGTACATTAGGTAGAGGGGGTGAGGTACAGTCTTCAGTTGCCTCACTGCGCATGATGCAAACATCCATGCATAAATTCCTTAGCGTTATGATAGGTTTAGGTTTTCCAGGTTTGTTTTGTCTTCACAATTATTTTACTATGGTATTGTGCAGGGGTAGTATCGAATATCCGTTGTGGTTGTGCGCAGATGAGCGACCCGCATGTTGTTTGGTTGGTAGAAGTATCACCGTTTTTCTCACAGACGAACGAGTTGGTTATTGTGACTTACCTTTTCCTTACATTAAAGTGTTAAGACGATTTAAATGTGGCGCAGCGTAATGTCAGTTTGCGTCTTTCCGCGTGAGAAGTGACCAGTGTTGGCGTACAACAGTGAGTGAATGAAGCACTTGCCTGTGCTGGGCACACTGTCAGTGGACTATCAAAGTAGTCAAGGCACGAGCCAGTGCTAAGTATAGTGTCATACATCAGAAAAAAAAATTGAAAAAAAAATATTGTAATTCAGTTTGTAATTTCTTTGTTAAATGTCATGGGTTTAAGCAAGGACATATGAACATTGGAAGGTTTGATGATATGTTTCATGTTGTTTCAGTTTCTTTGTGTTTCGTACTTAATATGTATTTTCTTTTGTAAGTGTAAGGGTAAGCAAGCAGCCAGCCAGACTTAGCGTTATGTTTGGTAAGTCATTAATCTTGTGTTTGGTAAGATGTATTTGTATGTGCCCCATGTTTCTATGTAAATGTTAACAGAAGTGGTCAGTGATGACAAAAGTCGGTGCTTTTTCAATGCCGACTTTCGCCACATTCCAACGGTGGGAGTGTAACATAACCATGGAAATTACGGGTATATTTTTAGTGTAGATTGTGATCTGAGAAGTAGATATAACGTCTTTGGCGTTAGGCGATTGTCTAGCGTGCTTTGGAACAGTCTGGTATTGGCGACGGTCGAGTAAGTTACGGGCAGCGGGAGCTAACTTGCCGGGACTGCGTGCGTGTGTGTGCCGCTTAACCGATGTTCCGAGGTATAAAACACTGTGTGGACATTGCTGAGGCATTTTGTGGACTATGAAGGTTGTTCGGAGTGAAATGATTTCATATAAACTGTGTATGGTGAACCGCTGCTGAGTTGGACCATGTCGATTGTGTAATAATTAATTACGGGGCTTGTACTAAATGTTTCCAACTTTAATTATACTCGAATCTGCATTCTTTGGTGAAGAAGATTAGTTTTTCTAGTGTCTGCTGGCTTGCTTAGAGATTTTGTAGTTCCAGATGAATAAATTTGAGTGAACTGTGAAAGCTAAAACGTGTGTGTATTTCTCAGTAGTTTCTTGCTTGTTTTCTGTGACTGCAATTCAATTAGTTTATCCAATTAGCAAGATCGGCAAATTGGCGACCGCACGGCAAACCGAACCTTTTAATTATAAGTGATAAGTAGTGTGTTAAGCAGTATAGTTTCACTGCTGCATCGGCGAACTGTAATTAATTTAAAGCCCCAACAAACCACATATGACGTTACAACTTCTATTACAATGACCCTGCAACTGCGAGGAGTTTTTGTCAACATGCTATTTCTTTGTTTTCTAACGTCTTGTATTTGGTTATCTTTATAATTTTGTGTTTTGACACTTTATTTATATAATTTATCTGTATATCTCTCTCATTATACTTGTTGCAGAAAAATAAAAAACCTTATATTAATATGAACTGCAGGAGTAGAAAATATCCGAACAGCGATCAAATGAAATTGATAGCGCAGTACAGTTTATTACGACAATAAATGGTAATTTTTGTTATTCATGGTAATACACAAAGGAATCTGCCTATTTCAATAAATTTTGTATTAATTAATTTCTTTTCGCGTTTTAGATTTAAAAGTTTTTGTCGTGCTGAGATGTTTAATAGAGACATAAGTCATACAGTAACTTATGATGAGTTTCGTATTAAAATAGGAAAATTTTTCATGCTGTTGCGCATCTTGAACGTATATTTCCCAAGTAACAGCAAATGAAAAATTACAACAGAAGCTGAATAAACTGGTGTCGTCTACCGCCAGGGTATGTACAAAGTCCTGTGTATTTCATGACTATTAAAAACTATAGTGGAAATGCAGATACAATCATTCATTGTCCAATCGACTGGTTCGATGAGTTAATGTCTTGTGTTACCCAGTTTAGTTAAATAACTTAATCAACTTAGGAGAACATTATTGCTGAACATAACAACAGTAACCGCTTATTCCACTTTAATGCAGAAACAGACAACGCTGTTCATTCTACAGGCTTCAAAGATATTTGTCTATTCTTGATTGGTTCTTTACTTATTACGTCAGCTTATTAGAACCTAATACCTAATACTAATTTAACCTACCTTTCTGTGTAGGTTTCACAGCTGCTTGTTCATGATCGTGTGGTATGGCTGCTAATCAACGACGGTTAAATAACGGATTTTTTGAGTCAGCTTCGGATATGAAAGTGTACGCCGTGTTTTTTCAATCAAACAGGACAAATTTTATGAAGCTGATGAACACTGGCAGTGTTTACTATTTAGGATATTTTAACAACTTCTAGCGCTTAACTGACCCTTCTGCCATTGTTATGACAAGAAAAAAGGACTTATTTCCATCGTCAAACGACTAAGCACATTTTGTTAACAGTGTGGAAGATAAGGAACAAATACTAATAATAAAAAAATGGAAAATATTCTCGTTCATGTACCGGTAAACTGAAATAGATTTTTTAAGTATAGCCTTTTTGTATATAAAACATGAATGTATGTGGCTTTCGCTACAAAGTTCTTGATATTAATTTCTTTAGAATTTAATCGGGTCCCCGTTTAAGGTCCGACATGGTCTCCCTAAATCGTGGCCACGCCCCTTCGGCCCTGAAAACGGTTTGTCTAAAGCGAGTTCCTGGTCCCGTTTTTGCCGCGAGACCAGGCAGGAAGGTCGCGTGGAAATTCCATCCGATTTAGGGCGAAAGGGTGGGGTAAGTCGGGCCCCCCACCACTCTGCCCTGAAAACTGGCCGTGTAAAGCCTCACCCGGTTGTGATCACACTGCCTGGTTCCCCGTTTTCTATTATTTTGGGATGGATGCATCCGATAATCAAGAAAAGAAGTATAGACAGAGTTGCTTGAGGTGTTAAAAGACCTACAAATTTTTATGGGACATGTCACTTATTTAGAAAAAAAATCATATTTGTCTTTTGAAGAGGAAAATAAGAATCATATGAAAGGGGAAACAAATAAAATAAAATTTAGTTATTTATTGCCTTAAATACATATATTTTCGGGCTTACTGGACTATCTATTAATTGTTGGTTTCATTTCAGTTTTACAACTGGAGCCACATTCAATAAAAAATGAACTCTCATTTTTAAATTTATGGACGCTCTGTTTTTCCCTTCCAACCATATTGCATTTATTTCGTTTCATCATAAGCACTAACATGTCGTTTGCAAATTAATTGAATTGTATAGTTTACCAAAAATAAATTGTTTCCGCATACTTTATGGTTATGTTCAAAAATAACGTCGAGCGGACATAGTCGCCTGGAGTACAACAATATGAATGGTCCGCTATTATTGCCTCAACTCCGATGCGGTAATCAAAGGATAAGAGCGAACAAAAAATCGCTGGCCGATAAGCACTTTTTCTTGCAGAAGGTTGTGAAATTAGCAGACGAACGGTCAGTTAAATGTGTTGTATTTCGCATAATTTATTGGTAGGAAAAAGTATTACGGCCAAAAATAAAATATGATACTTTATATTACAATATGGTTGGCAACCCTAACCTCACATGCTCTATGTCATAACAAAGACGCGAGAAATTAGGCATTTCAGCTGTCATCAGCTAGAAATTCCTGAAATCTTCGCCATTCAACACACCTAAGAGTCTAAAGTGACTGAATACATGCCTTTGTAAATATAATTGCTTGTCACACGTCTTTTTCGTAGGCTTTTCGTATTGTCAAGCCGTCAGGGTTACACCAAGAATTTGTGGTTTTGATAAATATGGGGCCAGACATATTTAATTTAAATATTAGAACTTTAATGAAATTCGTAACTAGCTAATTTTATTACTAGTATTACTATTGAAGGGAACGTGCAGAGCAAGACTGATATACCTACGCGTGGTGGTAGGCCGCTAGTACGGTAGTACCAGATCGGCCGGCCGATGGGTCGTCAAAATGCAAAACACTGTCGACGGGAGCGAAGTGAAATCGGGAACGGGACAGCGTGATCGGTAACGGGTTGTCTAAATGGGCCTTTAGATAGGAACAGTTGTATTTTAGATAAAAATTATGCTGTATAACATATTTACATTTATATATATCACCTCTTTTAAGATTATTAATTCAACTTTGGTTGAAAATCACTACGTCATAGTTGGACAGTCTATATATAATGTCTCTGATCGTCGGTAAGGTGGAGCCCTCCTCTACCCCCCGCTGCGAGCGCGGCATGGCCACCGTGGCATCTTAAGTTTGAGAGAAAAAACTGGTATACGCCAATTCCGTGACAGTAACGCTTAATTCCTGGACACGGGACAAGACACAAAATTCTGGGACATTCCCGGATTTCTCGGCCATCTGGCAACCCTACTCCAACAGTATCAAACCTGATTTCGTGAGGGGCGGTCGTGTCGCACGAATAATAAAAATCCGTTAGAAGCAACCGTAAGTATTTTTACTAATTTTTCAGTTGCTTATGTATACCTTAGCTCTATTTAACTGAAAATTCACGGTCTTTTTAAACATTAAATTTGAATTCAGTATTGTAGATGAATAATTTTTTATTTTATTTTACTTATTACGTGGGAGGAGGATAATAGGGCCTGTCAAATTTTGTCATGGGCCTTATTACCCGCCTTTTTAGGAAATGTTAATACCACATTTTATAAGTTTTAATGTAAATACTAAATTAATATTATGCTTTATCTTGTTTATTTTGGATTGTTTTTTGTATCCATGGCCAAAAATGCCTCCGAAACCGGCATTATGATTTGGAAAAAAAATTTTGTGTCAACTGTTCGATCAGTAGAAATTGATATGCTGAGTACGAATACTGCTTCAGAGAGGTATAAGTTCCCTAGAAGAACCATAATCAACCATCTACAGAGTGGCAGTTTGTAAAAAACGTCTGGGTCAAAAAGTCATCCTGAATGAAGAACAAAAAATTGATCTTGCGAGAAGTATAATCGTTTTCCGAAATAGGACTTCCTGTAATACCAAGAAATCTACGTCACCTGGTGTTCAAATTTTGTGAACAGAATAATATTAAGGATAATTTCAAAGAAACCACCAAACTAGCAGGCAAAGGCTGGTTTAAATCATTCATGAAGAGAAACCCTGTAATATCTAGACGAAAAGCTCAGTTCATGAATTTCGCCAGAGCTCAAAAACTCAACATGACCATCTTGCGAATGTAAGGCAACTGTATGATGACCTGGATCTCCACAATCATCCTGAAAGAATTTATAACACTCATGAAAAGGGTTGCTGCCTCACGATCAACCACAAACAAACTGTTTTGGCTCAGAAAAGTGCTAAAAGTGTGCGTTTACAGGCTTCAGAACACGCTGAATGTGTGACCGTTGCAGGATGTGTAAACGCGTTGGGTACTGCTAAACCACCTACGCTCATATTTAAAGGTAAACGACGGAAGCCGGAGCTGTTCGACAACTTGCCACCGGGAACGTTTGAAGAAAAATCATCGAAAGGAGTTTGTGAAGCACCTAGCCAGATAAAAAAGCGCTGGAAGATGTCTTTTTATTTTTGACGGAGCAGCCTATCATTTGAACGACCATTGTCGATTCCACGTATTTACTGTACAGATCTTTATACTGCTTGCCACTAAGACACCACGTATGAACTCCAGCCCCTCGACAAAGCGATGTATCGTTCTTTGGAGCACCTATGAATGCTGAAGTCCTATAATTCTTGGATCAAAATCGAGACAAGAAGCTCACTAAGACCCGATTTAATGTCATTCTTTAGACTGTCTGATAGAAATGCTCGAAGCACAGAAACATTATAAGTGGCTTTAAAGCAACTGGTTTGTATCCATTAAATGCCGAAGTTATGTCGGAAACTGCCTTCGCTCAATCTTTATTAACAGAAGTTCCAGACCCAGTGCAGCTGATACCTGATAGTGCCGACCAAAAACACATCCAGCCGTCTAAGTTGATCATACTATCATCTCAGAGAATGGTTTATGTGTCTTCTGACTCGGATAACGAAGATAATATACCACTCTCTCAGCTGATAAGAACTTAATTTCACGAGCTGACGCTAGTAAAAACACTTGACGCCGAAACTCCAACAATAAGAAAGAACGCCATCAATTACAGGGGTAGCCGAGTTACAAAGAAACTTTTCGATAAAAAAAAAGAGAGATGAAAAACAAAATCGACGCAGAAAACAGTTCTTCAAATTAATAGCGGTGCTTCTCAGAAACAAAATGGATGGTACTGTCATGGCTGTGAGGAGGAGAGCATGGCCAACAAGCGAAAATGCGGTAAATGGTACCACGAAGTGTGTGTCGAGTTGTGTGAAGAGTGCTCTGGCGGCTGTTAGGTTAAGTTAATTTTTCATTTATTTTTATTTTTTCACGTCAAGAGACAGCATTTGTCACAATATTGACCTCAGGTTAAAAACTTAACTTATTAGCCTACAGTGGTAAAATAAAGCCTACTCGCATTATTTTAAAAAGTTAATTTCTGTTTTAGTTTGTGGAAGAATTTTCAATTTTAAGTTTAAATATTTTACTAATAATTTCTATTAAAATATATCGATTTTATTTGACATTTTTCGATTTGTTTCAAATGTACCTGAGCTAGGCTTTATTACCCGCAGGAACCTTGTTGCATATTTGAAGAGTAGTAACTTAACTTCGTGGAGCTAAATAACAGCACTAATCACATAATTGATGCATCGCCTAAGTGTCATGGCCATTAGTCGGGTGATAAGCAAGAAACACTACCATAAAACCTCCTGTAGGTTACCCTTAATAACCTCCGGAGAACTAATATCTATTCTGAGACGGCTTTCTGCAAATTCGGCTTAACTTCGTTCGAAGATCGCATCTATTTTACAGAAAAATTCACGAAACATTTATCTTTCCGTTTTTTAAACATGGAGAGACAAATTCGGGTTTTCATATTTGTTTTTTCATTTCCTATAAACATTTAAGTGTACCAAGAAGTAAGGGACTTAATTTTTATTGACATACCATAACTGATAGGTGGATAACGAAGAATAAAAAAATCACAATCGTGTTTTGTAGATTACTTTATTCTAACATTACGCTGATAAGGAGTTTTTCGCATAAATAATTCTGAAGAAAAAAGCATTGACATAACATCGTAAGATTTTTATTTCAAATGATCTTTCATTCCTCATACATGAGGGACCAGTGGATTAATTATTGCAAGCAATAGCTGTAAACCTTAATTGGGACTAGAATAGAAAGCTGAAACTATAAGAAAAACACAAAACTTTTTCTCCCTCAGTTTAGCTTAAGCTAAAAGATAGAGGCTAACAAACAAAGAATCTAAAGAAATACCTCAAACTGCTAAACATTGAATAAAGAAGATTAAAGAAACTGGAGATAGTATTGGCTCTTAAATTTAATGTCAGTTACTGAAAAGCACGTTCTTATTTGTGAGACCGACGTCGTGGATGTGTTATCTCAGGAGTGATTCATATCTTCCTGCAGCGTCATGATGATCCAGCTCTGCGTTACCTTGTAGTGAGCATAATATACCGCACGGACAAGCTATCGGAACAGAATTTCCTTGTCCGCATTTTTTTACGAACATAAAAAAGTACAGGATTGAGTCTGTACGATTGAACAATGAGACCCCAAAATAAGAAACTTGGTTCAAAAACAAATTGAGCGCATTGGTTGCCAGGCGTTATTAGGACAATGTCAGAGGCTCTCTTCATTGGTAATAAGTATTTAAAATTTCATTGCTGGTCATTTTGACGAGTCTCAACCTCAGATTTAGTGACATAGAACTGACGTACCCCGATACCCACGAACATTTTTAATTAGTTACTAGCATCAGAGACAAGAGTTCTAGATCACATGACTCAACTTACTGCTCGAGGACGTTTGAAATTACTGTGATTTTTGCACCATCAGGTTAGTTTCAGACCCTAACCATCGCTTTTTTCGCTTGTTTTCCCCCTGGACTCATGCACACCTAAAAATTGTCTGCTTCTTCTGTATACGATCGTTCATTTCAGTCAGATTTACAAGTTAACAAACGTGTGTTGAACATACTGTCAAAACAAATTTTTGACAACTACCTCCAACAAACACCAATAATTTCTTACATAATCAGTAGTTGCAAAGATTTACCTTCTTACAAAATGTTTACCATTAAATACCACATAGCATAGAAGCTAGAGATAATTTGCTGTGGTAAATTTTCACTTTTTTAAAAGATAACTTCAAATCTCGTCAAACATGAGAAACCTATGACAACAATTTCACTAAAATACCACGAGTTTTAACAACAAAAGTATTGTACTTTAACTTTCACAAAATCATACCTGAGTTTAAATGATGATAAGCACGATAGGCATAGTAAAAGCCTGTCATCTGAAGCACATAGAAAATCATCTCTTTGGACTCAGAAATGTTCAAACTATGAAACCGAGGCTGGTGCCTAAGTGATAACTTTCGGGCCTGGCAAACGGGAGGAAGCAGGTACAAATGCCTGGCCGGCCATCCGGTTCCTTGGTTTTCCGAAACCGCTGCAGGCGTATGTAGAGATGGTACAATGCAAAAGGCCGTGGTCAACTTCCTTCCCGTTCCTATCATCTCCACTGCCAGCTGTAATGACCTCGACGTCGACGAGCCATAAAGCCCGAAGTAAAAAGAAACAACTATCATACATTTAAAAACGTCGATGTGAATGTTCTTCTTATCCCAACAAGTTATAAATATTAATGTTTGGCTGGATTCAAATTTCAAACAAAATCCGCAATATTAATTGTCTAAAAATTTCGCATTAGGGGAAGACTATTGTAATGATCCGCGAGAGACAGAGGTGCGCGTGTTTCTTTTCTCGTCTGGTGTGTGTCGGTCCCCGGTCCCAGGGGAGGTTCTGCTGCTGTTTGGGGAACGCCAGCCCCTGAGTGTTTCCATTAAATGTGACTTATGGCATAACAGCCTCGTGACAAGGCCTGCGACTCAAGATGGAGTGGGAGCCTGGGCTGTTTTAGTAAACAAACAAAATAAGAAATAAATCGGTATCCTAGAACGAAGTGTAAGGGGAAGCCAGGAGTACAGCCAATGGGAGCAATTTGTATTTTTATTACAAAAAAGGGTGGTTTTGTTGCATGTCCTGAGCCAACCAACGGAAAAAGCTTCCCTCCAAAGACAGTGATTGGCAGACGTCATGAAGAGGGGGCGGAACACGACGCTTCTTCGAGGCAGCGCGAGAAGACGGGAGGACTTGTTGACTACCGACGGAGAGGTGTGGATCGACCGAACAGCTGACTCCTGGGGACAGCAGTGAGGCAGCCGGCCGTGATGGAGAGCTGGTCAACCCACCGACTGCACAACGTAGATACGCCTGCACGGTAACCACCATTCAGAAAAAGGAACTTTTGCATCATCGTCGTTTTTTACCCTAGTTATCGCCCCGAGACAGACTCTCTTGCTCCACCGAGAAAGTTATGTACACTTGTGTTTCAAAAAGAAAATTAATCCTTGTAAAATCTTGTTAAGGAAACAATTAAAATACATAAGTAAAACGTAAAGTCAGATTGTGAACCTTGTTTTCAATAGATCCCATCCAATCACGTAATGTGTCATTTGAGTTTATTAATAATTCTATTTGTCCAATAATTCATGTTTAAGTAACAATACTTTGAGATCTGGATGTCGCTTCCCTCAGAATAGGGTACACTCCAATCTCTGGCGCCCACCTGATTGTTTTTATGCTTAATATTATTTGGAAAGTAATTACTGGTAGTGAACGGCCACAGTAAGGTCGAGAAGTCGCTTTCCTAACATAGGGAACACTTCAAATTATGACGCCCAGAACGTGGGGCTAACGAAAAAAATAAAATAAACGGGTGGATGCAAAAGTTTCAATTCCATTATTATTATAACATTATTTTTTATTTCAGTGCAGTGCCGAACCAGATGGAGATTTTTTTTAAAAAAATAATCATAATGATCTATGTTAAACATACATGTTTTGTTATGTCATGTGAATTTTGTTTTATTTAGTTTGGAATGCAGATGAAAGCAGGATGGAGAATATTATATGTTTGATGCTTTGCTGATTTTTTTTTTAAGTCGATGTTCAAAGAGTGTTGAGTTGGCATAGGACTGAAATTTGATTTGTTGGTTTCTGTTCACCTTTTGTGTTGTCTTGATCTTTTGTGTGATGGTCGCATATTTTTTGTTGTTTTGTCATTATGATGGAATATTTTTTGGAAAGTTATGTTGAAGCAACTTCCAAAGTTCATGTCTGAAGGTAAGAATTTTCATCTGACCGGCGTTGAAAAATTCTGTGTTTGAGTATAGAATATCCGTTTGACTATGCTGAGATTTGTATGAGTTTTTTTGCTTTCATTATATTAATGCGGTCAAAATCTGTATGCATTTTGGTAATCAGGAAGTTTTTTTTTGTGTGTGTTACTGATTTTCCGGGTTAAATTGCGGTGTGTTTGCATTGATTAAAATTTTAATGGTCGTAAATGTGGTTTACGGAGAGGTTTAATATAATGTCTTCTGTAAAGAATTTTATAAATCAGTGAGCGGGATTCGAAAATTGGTAACGCGATCGTAGGCTAATGAATTAAGTGAATGTTACTCAGGTCAGGAAAATCAACCAACATGTCGCAAAGTACAAATGCGTCAACTTCGGAAACGATAGGATCTATGAATGTAGAAAGCGAACATTTTTCCAGTTGATGCCGTGATAATGGAAGCTGAAAAAAATCCTTGTCAAACCGGAAGTGAGGACACAATCACGTGCCCTCCAACTAATGAACCGATTCAACAATCGGTAGCTCAATCTGAAAGTGATACTCAGAGTACGGGTTGCGAAAATGTTGCATGTAATCCCATGATGTTGATGTTTAAAACTATGCTGGAACACCAGTCGAAGATTATTTGCGAACAAATGAGCGCGAGCATGAACGAAAAATTTGGTTTAATGCATGAGAGGCAAAATGAAACCGAAAACCGGATAAGCGAAAAATTTATGGCTCTCAGTGAAAGCTTGAAAATTGATATAAGTCTACAGTTGAATGAACAGCGAATCGCCATTTGCGAACAAGTAAGATCTGATTTCAGAAGCGGGGATGCCGATATGAGAAATATCGAAACTGAAACTGCTCGTCAGTGCATGAAAAAAAAGTTTGGAGAGACGGATCGAAAAATGACGGAGCATTCGCGAAAAACAGTAGACCAGGAAATAAAATCTACAATGAGTGTAGTGGAGCATGAAGACATTAAAAACACTGTAGCTGTGGTTGTTGATAAGTGGAAAAACGAGGTGAATAATTTGAATGAATTGAGGAGCAGTACGAGGGAAAATCAAATGATTGAAGATGAAGTTTCTAAGGAAACGGAAACAAGTGATCCTGGAAGACAATCTGAGGATGATTTGCGAACTGTAAGTCTTGTGGAAAATTTGCTGAAATTGAAAGTATTATCGGAAGAAAAGAAGAAAACAATGCGTGTGAAAATAGTAGCTTTTCACGTTCGATTACCGAACTCGAAAAGAGTATGTTGAAGGATGAAATTAAGTCGATTCGGCTACAGCTGTCTGTCAGTAGAACAATAACAAACAGAGAAAAAAAGATACAAATACATCAAAGATCAACAGTCTGCAGCGAACGAGAATACATAAAGTATGTCAAGTTCTTAAAGGTAACTGAAACATCTGCCGGGATAATGGGAGAGTTTCAGAGGCTGAGAACCTTGCGGAAAAACAGATGTGTGAGGGGGGCTGCTTTCCTCCGGGTGCCTGACCTCACAGCTGGAAGGGCGGGTGACACAAGCGAAAAAAAAGTTCTGGATCAATGGCCAACGCTAGAAAAGGTATTCGACCGGGAGTCCTTCAGAAATATTATGACAACAAAGAGAAAACAAAGCTGTACAGGATTGCCGATCGTAAATGAACAGCACTGCTTGGAGTATCGAGCGAAAAGGAACAATAATAATTTGGAAAATGAAAAATGGATGACGATTGTGCATGGCCGTTTGAAGTTTTAAAGAATATATGAAGGATTTTTGGTCGCCCGATATTGGAAATTTGACCATGCAAGATTAAGTTTGTAGTTAGCAATAAGTGAGTATAGAATAGTAACTGTAAACTTAATTTTTCGTACTGATAATTATTCGAGCATTGTAGGATCCATTGGAAAACATACAGATGTGGTTTCATCAAAAATAATATAGAACGGAAGTTAATGTAGCAATTTCGTTGAAAAAGAAATAATAATAATTGAGATGTATGAGTGGACAGAATACGGAAAAATTGATCGATTGATGTTCCAAAGTTAGAAGATTTCCATAAAAAAAAAAGGAAGACCCCATTTGGCATAAAAGAAAATATCCTCGACGAATTATAAAAAGAGAGAGATCTGGTTTAGTTACGTTATGTTATACTAATTCGAGACGGGTTTGCTGAAATGTTTACAAAGGTAATCAAATCTAAAATACTACGTGACATTAAGATGTAGTTTATAATCGGAATGATAATAATTGGCGGTGTGTTGATGTTGAAAATCGTAAGAGACAAGAGAAAGGAAGTGCTCGTGATAGTAAGAATGATGACGAAAATTTGCGAGAAATGATATTGAATGATTGGTAAGGATATATGCTGACCAAAGACCGTTGAAGGTAAAAGGGGCATAAATGATTTGTTGACGGAAAAATCGTCAATTAGAATTCAATGATGACAGAAAAAGTCATTTAATTTCGTCGTGGAAGCTAGAACGAGCGTGGAACTATTGTCGCATTACGAAAGAAGAGAGTGGTCCAACACGCTGAGAATTTTCCGAAAAGAGGATTGTAAACGCTTGATAAAGAATATACATAGAACACCGGTTAGAAGATCTCACGAAAGAAGTAATTGTGGCTTGATAAAAATTAAAGTGGTTTGAAAAGAAATGTGAATAATCATGAACCCGTCATGAAAGATTGCTCGAGGATGCTAGGAGAAAATATTTTGAAGATGTGGTATAAAACAATAAAAGAGAATTATATTTACTTGAGAAGTTAAAAAGTAACTGGTCGTACTAAGATTGTTTTGCTGTCTCAGAGTCCGGGAATTTTAATTATACTGATGGGAAAACGCCGATATAGAACATGAGTTGGTTATAAAATAGTTTGAAAAACGTAGAAGTAAAAATGGTTAAGCACTAGAATTAAGCCAACGGATCATTGAAGATTTAAGTAGTTGACGATAATCTAGAACCTATTTTATTATTGTGATAAGAGATTTTAGGATTAATAAGATTAATTTTCCTGCTCTAGCAGTAACGAAAACTATTCAGTTTTGTTTCACCGGCATTGTTTGAATCAACTTCTTTAATAACGGCGTGGTAAGTGATACGGTCGGTGACACACAATAAAAAAATCAAACACGGGGTATCAACATGCCTTAGAGAGGGAAGGAAGAGTTATTCCCGAAAAAGAAACCAAGGATCTTACAAAACTCAGCTCGTTAATCATTAGAAAGACGCGCTTCTGTACTGGTCAGAGGATAGACATTCATGTAATTACGCTACACATTGCTGTGTGAGAACTTAAACTGTATACTAATCTTGGAAGTTGGTTCAATGAAGGTATGTGGTCATAGAAACCACAGGTAAAATAAAAAAATAATAATAATAATAAAGGAATAAAAAAAAAAAAAACTTATTTAGTAAGGTTTTGTAGTAAGGAATACGCTCATCACAAATGATTGTGTGAAGGATTATAATCATTGAAAAAAAATTGTTTAATGAATATAGAATTGTTATAAAACATTAAGAGAATATGAATGATAGTGTATCTTCAGTGATTTAAGAATTTTCAAAGTTATATGTCCATTTATTTTCATGTTTCATTGTTTAATTATAGATGCAACATTGTTAGATAAGTAATGAATGTAATATGTTTATAAATTAGATGACGTACTCCATCTGGTTTCGCTCCACACTTGTTCAGGGGATTGAAACGGATGCTCAAGGATAATACGCTCTTGAATCATGTTAAATGACATATTAGCTGGGATGATTGAAAGCAGGGTATTTTATTACTCAATTTGATATTTTGTTAGTAGGTATGTGGAGTGGTCACAAGGGACAGAGCAAGACAGGGCATAATTAAATAGTGATGCTGGCTATCGCGAGTGTGTTTAGTGAACAATTATTAAGGAATTTAAAATTATTCAGTGAATAATTTTAAATTATCGGAGTTGGTGGATAAAGTTGTAATGATCCGCGAGAGACAGAGGTGCGCGTGTTTCTTTTCTCGTCTGGTGTGTGTCGGTCCCCGGTCCCAGGGGAGGTTCTGCTGCTGTTTGGGGAACGCCAGCCCCTGAGTGTTTCCATTAAATGTGACTTATGGCATAACAGCCTCGTGACAAGGCCTGCGACTCAAGATGGAGTGGGAGCCTGGGCTGTTTTAGTAAACAAACAAAATAAGAAATAAATCGGTATCCTAGAACGAAGTGTAAGGGGAAGCCAGGAGTACAGCCAATGGGAGCAATTTGTATTTTTATTACAAAAAAGGGTGGTTTTGTTGCATGTCCTGAGCCAACCAACGGAAAAAGCTTCCCTCCAAAGACAGTGATTGGCAGACGTCATGAAGAGGGGGCGGAACACGACGCTTCTTCGAGGCAGCGCGAGAAGACGGGAGGACTTGTTGACTACCGACGGAGAGGTGTGGATCGACCGAACAGCTGACTCCTGGGGACAGCAGTGAGGCAGCCGGCCGTGATGGAGAGCTGGTCAACCCACCGACTGCACAACGTAGATTCGCCTGCACGGTAACCACCATTCAGAAAAAGGAACTTTTGCATCATCGTCGTTTTTTACCCTAGTTATCGCCCCGAGACAGACTCTCTTGCTCCACCGAGAAAGTTATGTACACTTGTGTTTCAAAAAGAAAATTAATCCTTGTAAAATCTTGTTAAGGAAACAATTAAAATACATAAGTAAAACGTAAAGTCAGATTGTGAACCTTGTTTTCAATAGATCCCATCCAATCACGTAATGTGTCATTTGAGTTTATTAATAATTCTATTTGTCCAATAATTCATGTTTAAGTAACAATACTTTGAGATCTGGATGTCGCTTCCCTCAGAATAGGGTACACTCCAATCTCTGGCGCCCACCTGATGTTTTTATGCTTAATATTATTTGGAAAGTAATTACTGGTAGTGAACGGCCACAGTAAGGTCGAGAAGTCGCTTTCCTAACATAGGGAACACTTCACTATTTAGCTAAAAGAAATAAACTGACTATATTCTCTGCAGTCATTGCAAAATCTGAGAAACTTTTCTACATATGGCTCTGTTTTATTTTTATTTCCGAGCTAAGACTTTACTAGTTTATGTCCAAAGTTTGGTGGCTGAGAAGTAACTGTCGAAAGGAGCACTGAGGAAGACGTGTGTTCTAGTTTCAGTCTTTTTTAATTTATGTAGTATTTTAAAGTATTCATGTAACAAGGGCTTATTCCTGTATGGAAGTTAAGATGGATACCCTACCTTTCCCGTGGCAATAATTGCATAATAATCGTCTCCAGTAACGCAAAGGTCCACAAAAATAGCTCCAGAAGCTGATTTTTTGATGATCGTAAAAAAAGTAATTATTTTCTTGGTTTTTCTATTTGGATATTGCTTATTTAAAAAATTAATAGTTTAGAAGGTTTGATGGTGATGTGAACAAAAGATTCGATTATCATCATTATAATTACAACAACAAAAATCAACGTTGGCAGTATTTAAACTGTTTTAAGCGACCGTCAAAATTTCTAAGAACACTACGATCATCTGTTTGATAGCAAGGCATAAAGCGGGAACAATGTTATTGCCACTGAATTATGATATAATGAACTTGCTAAATTTGAAGAAGACACATTATATGAGGACCGTTTTCGCAGAAGATTGGTTTCTATTAATAATAATTTTAGGCTGATAAATTAACATCATAAAACTTATTAAAAATTATTTTGTTGTTTCAAGCTGTTTCTCATTTTGTGCGGATAGCTATAACTTACCTCGCAGCTGTCTTTCCGTCTTGTGATACTGTCTGAATAGCTACCAGCTTTTATCTGTTTGTTCGAACTTCAGGCTCCTCTTATCTTTATTCGATGCTTGTAGTAAGTTACCAGTGCATGATGCGTAATATTATTTTCAATATTCACAGTTTATTCACCCGCTAATGTAGCGAACTTAAAATATTTTTCTTCAACAAAGATATCTAAATTAATATTAAATTGCAAAACGATATGCAATAAATGAACATCAAATTTTTAATTTCTTCGTATATCTCGTCACACAAAAAATATTATAACCGCAGAAAATTACGGCATCTAGATTTATGACACTTATATTCCGATGTGAAAGTTTTTGTTTATATTGGTCGAGGTGTATTTGTAACAGTTACATTCATAATAATATTTCAATGAAACTCCGGGAGCAAACAGCCTGATAGCAGTTCGGCATTTATGAGCTGAGATTTTTATTCGTGCTTTTATCGTTACACATTTTACTGAATATACAGTCTGAAAAAAAAAAAAAAACTAAATAAGCACCCGGAAGTGGAGGAGGAAACAAAACGAATCTTCACTGGTTGAGAGGTTATGTTAGTTCTATAATTACAAAATCTAATCAAATTTGTCAATGTGAGGACAATTATCAGTGTGTGTTTGTACTCCCCCCCTCCTCCTGGCCTGGATGCATGCACTGATTTGGTTGGGAATCTCCTGAGGCAAGCTGGCTTACAACTGTTATAACTGATCCTCGATACCCTGGACAATGGCGTTGACGTCCGAGCTGGTCCCACACATTCTGTAATTTGCGTGAAATTTATTTCCTTCCTAAGCTTTGGAATTGCCACTACAATCGCTTCCTTCCACGCTTCATGGAATCGACGCTGCCTTATGACTTGAATTTTTGAGCAGCCTTGCGATTGCAGCGGCTAATAGCTGTATCAGGATGATGTTACAGATTCCAACCCTTCCAAACGCCTCCTTTTTTAATTTCGTTGATAATTTCAGTTTCATAGATTGACATAAAATCTTAAATATACGATTCACAGATTGCTAAACACATTGGAGCAAAAATGGCGCTTATAGAGGACTGATGTCAACCGTTCTGATTGGTCACTCGCATCATAAAACTAACGGCTGTGTTTTTGCGTTTTTATTTTATTGAAAAAGTTGATTTTAGGTATCCTCACAAATTTCTAAGTTTTCTTTTTAGTGTCAAGTACCATATTCTTGTTATTTTGTGGAAGTTTCCATGACTGTAGAGTCTGGAACAAATTAATAGTTTTGTAGCAATCACCGAAATCGATATTTTTGTTTCCTGTTTTTAGTTGATTAAAGTAAATTTTAAAGATATTCTTGAAATACCATTTACCGGTTCATACCAAACGTTCAATGTGGAATATTTGTAGCCATTCATGAACAGCATTCAAGGGGGAGTTTTTCAACAGGATAACGCTCGCCCTCATACCGCTGTTGTCTCGCAACGTGCTCTACAGAGTGTCGACATGTTACCTTGGCCTGCGAGATCACCAGATCTGTCTCCAATTGAACACGTATGGGATATCATTGGACGACAACTCCAGCATCATCCACAGCCAGCACTGACCGTCCCAGTATTGACAGCACAAGTACAACAAGCATGGAACTCCATACCACAAAGTGACATTCGAAACCTGTATGACACAATGCATTCACGTTTGCAGGCTTGCATTCAAAATTCTGGAGGTTACACCGGCTATTAATTTAACAGTATTTCACATTTGAAATGCATTTTCTTGAGCTTAAATTAACCTGTGATCTTGAAAATTTAATCAATTAAACATGTTAACTTGACAAATGCATTGTCCAAATTTCATTACTCTACAATAATTTTTTCTTGGTGTTGGGATTTTTTTTTCCGTCTGTGTATATCTCCAAATCATGGTCGGGTATCTCTTCATTTTCTTTTAGTAGTCGAAAGTTTGAAAAATATAATCTTTACGTGCCAGTGAAGATTATAACAGGTCCATTTTTAGTTGAAAGGCCATTATAATTGTTCGAGCTTGAACAATTGTAACATTTTTCCCTTGGAAACGCTTCTGTACTTCTTTAAATTTCGAATAAAGATCTGCCAAATAGAACAGATGGTTCTTGCACTGTTTTAACTCGTCACATAGTAATGGATCCACATTCTTAAGAAACTCTGCAGACGAGTCGTACAAGTCAACAAGCCTCTGCAAACTATCACCTCTTGGCAACCACCTTACCTCAGGGTGCAAAAGTAATTGATTGAAAGGTTCATCATTTTCTTCACATAACTTCGGAAACAGTCGGGAATTGAGAGGATGAGCTTTAATTTTATTAATTGACCTAATGCACACTTTTAGAATATCATGCAGTTCGCCACTCAATTTTTTTCCTACAAGATGCTGCCTGTGAAGGGCACAGTGGATATGTACTTAAATTTGGCCGATCTCTCAATTTCTCTTTTAGCATTTTAAAATACTCAACATCTTTGTTTTTCTTATCAGAAAGTGGTCTTTCATTTTCGCCGGCTTCATAGCATCATTGCTGAAAGTTTTTTCACATAACAAGCACATAGGAATAGTTTCATTAGCAGAAGATGGCACAAAACCATATTTCAAATACTCGTGTAAATATTGTCTGCATTTCTTCTTATCATTGGTAGACGACATTGTAGGTATTAAACTCAGATTTATAATATGAACAACACGATACGATCGCAGCACAACAAAACTGCAGCAGTAAGAGACGTAACTTATTACCGCACGAGCTATAAAGTACTGCCTGTTCTTTCTCAGAGTGCATTGTTGCTACTTTTTGCTAACAATAGATATCTAGACTTGGAAGGAATAATAATTACATCTAAAAGTAACCTATTCAATAGAATTAGATAGAAAAAAGATAACAAAAGAAGTATCTAAATTTAATGGTTTTCGGTATATTACGATATTTTCTATGTAAAGGACAAAATCTACATTTAGATATACAATACATAGAGTAGAAACCATACTAGAGTTTAACAATGCAACTTGTGTATAATGAACCAGCAGCGTTCACTCCCCCCCCCCCCCCTTGTGGCTTTACGTCTCGTCGACAGTGCGGTCATTAGAGGAGGGATGGAACTGCGGACAAGGCACTGGAAGGAATTCGGCCATGGCTTTTTGGAGGAAGCATCCCGGCATTAGCCTTGAGTGATTTGGGGAAACCATGGAAAACCAAAATCCGGATGCCCGTACGGGGATTCGAAATAGCGTCCTCCCGAATATAAAATGCTTAAATACCCGAAGTAAATAAAAAATAAAGTTTTAATATTTGTTGAGTTCATCACGTGGCTTAGCTAAAATAAAATAATTGTGATGTTGAACTTCTTTCTTATCCCAAAGACAGACCTTAGAAGAGACACAATTCGTAAATTGGTCTACATTCGTTTCTCACAGGAATAACCACAATGCGAGTGAAGAATAAAGCGGCAAAATCAAACAGTCTGAACACTAAGCTTGACTTCATTATTACCTCAATGCTTTGCGCCCCAGTATGAGTCACCGCAACAATCCAATTGGTTTATTTGTTTTCGCTGCTTTGTTCTTCGCTCTCCGCTCCAGTATGTTTTCTCCTTAACAATAAATAAAAATTCAGCAAAGATAAATTTGTAATTTATTTACCTCGCAATCACTTTCTTCCTCATTTATGTTGGAATTCGATCTTCTTGGGTATCTTGATCACCCAGAAAATCAAATAACTTGTAGTACCAAAGTGTTATTTTATAAATTGCATCTGTCGACGCTCCAGACTTCGACGAGGCTTCATGGTATTTTTTTTCTCCTTTCGGACGTTGCTTCTTAGGTTATTTATTTTTTTAATCACAGTCTGCTTATTAGCGTCAGATTCATACTCTTGTAATTTTTGCAATAACTTCGTATACGCGGCTTCTCTCTTGGGGCGATCATGGTATTCCTTGCTCTTAACACGCCACAGACAAGGTTCTGATTTATAAATTTCAATAAATTCTTCTATAACTTTATTAAGCTTGCGATCTGATATGGTGTACGTTTGTAACTTGAAGCAAAACAAAGAAGAAAAACTGTTACGACACTGCACACAACGCGATCTCTCTTCCACAAAGCTATAAATGAGACTGAAACCTGTACAGGTCTACCGCAATACCCCCACACAAGTTCCGGTCTGTAGTCTGGCGCAGGTAGAAAGAATTGATTTTTCATTCTTCTCCGGTTACCTGTACAGGTCCGCATACCTGTGCAGGTTTGTGGCACACACGCTCCGGTCTACCTGTACAGGTAGACCTCTCCGGTATACCGTAGCTTGTGTGGCCGCCTTAAAGCGACGCAGCCTCCGGTAAAACTCAAGTTATAACGGGGGTAGTCAGTTATTTTGGATTTTTGTTGGAATATTCCCATTTTTTTCCCCAAGACCATTTAATTGATCCTCTTTATTATCAATCGACCCCCTTTCGATCCCCGGGTATTAATCGACCCCCGGAGAACTCTTATCGACCCCCAGGGGTCGATACCGACCACTTTGGGGACCCCTGGCCTAGACGAAGGAAGGTCGAAAAAGCAGTGCGGTTTCAGACCACGGGTATCAACAATACAGTTAACATTTGCTTTAAGTGAGACAGGAGTTGCTGGTGTTGCTAGGTACTAAAAACGTGTTTGATAGTGTACACAGAAGCCTGTAAAATAATGTTGTCCCAAATTACACAGTAAAAAAAGCGAAAGAATGTACTTAGGGAGAGTGAACTTTATTAAAGCATGCAAGAACGAACAGACTGAGTACAGGAAAATCGTGAGTTAAGACAAGGAAGGACCCCATCAGCTCTAGTCTTTGATGGAGGACCCCCGCTACGAGGTAATTGAGAAGATGACGGCGAGAATTGGAGAGGAAAGTGTAACTTGATGTCTCTGTGGATGATATAATGATGTGGGAAAATAGGGAAGTTCAGCGGTAATTAGATACATGAACATATGTTGTGGCATTAATTTTAATACAAAGAAGAACAGGTATATTGTATCAACGAGAAAGAAGTAGGTACCAGGGAAATTATGTTAACAGCTAAAGAAGGTGAACACTTTTAAATACTGTACCTCGGAAATGTTGCCAGGCAAAACATTTCTAATAAGTTTCAGAAGCATGATTTGCGACAAGGCCGTGGCACAGAGAAGTAAGGAAATAATGTTTCTACTCTCACGTATGCTGCCGAAACCTAGACAGTGAAGAACCGGGATACAAGTACGATGTAGGAGAGTGATATTTCTCAGAAGTTGGGTTAACAAGACAGGAGAAGGAATAAGAGGGATAGACATACAGTGGAAGAGGAACTCTTGCAGAAGAGCAACGAGAACACAAGGCTCAGATGATATGGACATGTGAAGGAAATGATTCATGAAATGGAGGTTAATGGCCCAGAGTAATGCCATGGAATAGATGACAGATAGGTTAAAGGAGTGCGTCAGAAAAGAGGAGAGGACCAAAGTTGTGGTGAAGAATTGGTGGAGAGAGAGAGGAAAATGCATAGTCTTGTGTGCTAAGCAGTCCCGACTATTGGCTGGAAACAATAGCTGATGATGCGCCTTAATTGTGCACTCACACAGACCAATATCACTGATTTCCTCTTTGCAGAAGTAAATGAGCTTCATTATAAAACAAACTGAATACACACATCTTTCTGAAGTAGGCTAGTACATATGGTAAAGAAAGCTCTTGATGGATTGAACAGCCACACTGGTATTAATCGCATTGCTCAGTGACGGTGGTAACTCATGACTACAGCCTTATTTATCGATATTTCAAGTTACTGTAGACATATTTACTCAATTATCGATTACTGCAATCAAAATTTTACTGTCAGGGAAGCTAAATACTTTTCCACATCTCGCTGAAGCCTCTAGAAAGCACGCAAATTATTTTAATCTATTCTTTTCAGCTTCTAAAATGGAATTATCTCTGTTCCTACTGCAAATTTTCACGCTATAACTTAATGAGATTACGCCGTTTTTATTACTCTCCTATACATATTGATGTTTAACGTTATGGGACTAAGAAGGTGATAAAAATTGTATTTTGGGTTAATACAGGAAACATTCAGAAAGGTATTGTTCATTCTGGAAAATAGCAAGGATGCAACTTTGGCAAAAGAAATACTGTCCTCCTGTACAAGATTGTAAGTGTTTTGTATATTTGACATTTTACAGCAAATCAGAAAAATGATATAAAATAAATTTCACGTAAAACCATCATTTTCAAGCAAAAAGATTAATTTTAGTTTAAGAAATTTTATCTATATGCTACTCGTCGGTTCCAAACTATGTTTTTATTACAAATTAAAATATTATTAATTTTTTCTGTATTCCAATCTAAATGAACTACGAATTACAAGATTTAATTTTTTGCACGAATTCGCACTTGATTGCTCACCTTGGTTTTGACCAACAGCACCGTAATATGGAGGCTACAACCAGGGCGGCAAATCGAGTGATCGACAGCCGCCCCGCGATAGTTGCAACGATAATTTGGGACCTTTTTTTTATTTTTTTTTAGTTCAACTGCTGCTTCGAGTGGCCGGCGACACTCGGGGTGGCAACAATGAATGGGGGCGGCAAATAATGTTCGAAGGGGCGGCAGTCTTTTGACCCGGTTCGGAAAATTCCTAGATCCACTACTGGCTGTAGGTAGACGGGGGGGGGGGGGGGGCATAATAGATATTGCTCAAGGGCGCTCAAGCAGCTAGCGGCGGTCCTGGTTACAACTGCTAGTCATCTTATGAATGTGCAAGTCACTAAGATTGCTTCTCCTTGATCGTCACGTAACTCACATGATGTAAGTACCTGTATATCGTCTTTAAAATTTCTACTAAGTGATTGTTGACGTCAATTTTTTGTGTAATTTCGTGAGAAGGTATACATTTTGTCAGACAAATACTAGAAAAGTAGAAAGTGTAAAGTGTATTGAATCCTCGTTTCTACAGAGATCTGTTCAGTTGTAGTTTATAACGATCCTTTGCAGTCCACAATAAATTATCAAACTTCTCACTAAACGACGAGACAACCGTGGTGTGATATATATTTTTTCGTGGTATGATTTCGCTTCTGCATTGTTGGTTTCAAGTGATTAAACAATCTTACTTCAAGACAAATATACAACAGATATTTATTTAAAGAAAATTGTTTAAATTCGAAAACAAAATTTTTCATTCATCTTTCACTGTTCTTTTTGTAAGCAGTTGTTAATATATGAATAATGCAGTGCGTATTGTTAATTCGACCAGCCTAAACATGTCAACACTTTCAGCAGATAAGAAAATATTGTAGAAACGAATCTTGGCTTACCACAGATTACGGCAATGCGGTGCAGATACAGAGAACCACGATCACAGAACAATAATACAGTTTTCTGGCTTACGATGTTCGACAGCGCTAGAAGCCGGTTTCTGCTGCGTGTGAGTGAGGGAGCCACAGTCAACACACTGCTTAAAGGCGGCCGACTAGGCGAAAGATAGCACGTGTTGGGAGGAGGAGACAGGCAAGGCCGAGAAGTGACGCCGAGAGAGAAAAGAAAACAGTAGGTCAAGTGCAAATGACAATAAAACCGTTTCAACCAAATAGCAATGTGCTATAGTGACTTGTCACTTCAATGTGCATGTTCTGTTCCACATCCTCGAGACTATTCTCACACGGGATCAAAGTGAACTTATCTAACTATCTACCACAAGAAACAGCTCTAGTGGTGATCCAGAACAAGCAAAAAGGAAGTAATTTTAGTCTGATTGATTCTGCTAGCGATGTAGATAAATTTTTAAGTTTATATAAATATATGCTTTTGACTTTTGTTATTTACAGAAAATGCGGGCTATTTGAGAAAATTAAGTTAGATTTTGTTAATGTTTCTTCTCCATCCCCAGTGATCTTTCGTGGTGATTATTCTTCAGATTTTAGTTCCTATGCTACGAATTAAAGCTGTGAAATTCCAAACAAAATCCGTAACTTTATAAGGCGCATAACCGTGTTGTTTAATTTATTTAATTTTAAACAATGCTGTTGCATGTCATTTTTCTCGCAGTTGCTTAGTTGATTTCTTGTTAATAAATAACTCCAGAAACTAGCACCTCTGACCTTGCTCACAAAAGCACTGATGCTTTGCCTATTTGACATTATACCTATTGGTTTGACATATTATTTCATGTTTATGTAAGTGAGCATTACAGATTTTTATAATCTGGTCGGGGTTAGAAAATTATCGTCTGCTTAAGCGCTATTATATTGTCTTTGTTAAACGCTTTGTTACATTTAGCCCCCAAACTCCAAGAAGTGTACTTTTCGGTGAACAGTTGAATCTTACAGAAGACAGTATTTGTTGTGTACAGTTCGCGTCGCATACTAAACAAAGTGATATGTGTCAGCAGCATTAAATCATTGTATTTATATTTGTGAATCATTTTATGACTTTCTTCGTACTCTTGGCAATTTCTCACAACGTATATACAGAGGTACTCCACTATGTACAATGGAATATATGGGGATCGACGGGGTGGCCCTGACCTTTCACTGAATGATGAGACAGTTAATTATGATCTTAAGTTAACGGTCTGGATGTTTTCATCGCAGCATATCAGCCTGTTGATCTCTGGGTAGTCATGGTCTCTGGGTAGATTTGCAGGTGAAGACCATTCCAGCCGAGTCACGGAACCCAAGCGGAACTCAACATTTCCTCCAGTTATCACAGCCCTTCAAAAGACGGTGCTATCATCTGAGTAAGTATCCGACATTGCTAAAATCAGCAAATCATTACAAGCTGTCTGATCCAAGAGTATGTTGAAAGTAGAGATAGAAATGTAGCTAAATTACACCCAGTGAATTTTGGAAGGTTTGATCGTATTACACTGCCTGACAAAAACATGAAGTACCCAGAAGAGAAAACGAAATGAAACTTCACGGATTGAGAGGTTATTTCTGTGATTACAAAATCAAGTCAAATTTACAAAGAAGTTGGCAGTATCAATATAATGTTGCACCCCCTCCGGCCTGAATGTACGCACTGATTCAGTTGGGGTGTTATAAAGAAGCTGTATCCGCTCACTAGGAAAACTGCTTCACAACTGTTGTAACTGGTCCTTGAGATGCTGGATACTGGCACTGTGACAGAGTTAACATCCGAACTGATCACACACATGTTCTATCGGGTGAGAAAAACTGACTTCCGATCTGGGAAATCATGCGTTTGATATTAGAGCCAATGACACACGAGAGACTGGAAGCGAGACATGGGTGAATGGGGATAGTTAATAAGAGTGTAGCAATATAATTATTATGAGCTAACAGATGAATTTGTTCATATCCATGGTAAATGGGTTACTGTACTTATCATGCAGTAAGAAAGACGAGTTGGGAGTCTTTGTGGGGGGAAACAGTGTGTGGCACTGGGGAACCGTTCGGCTCTTCCATTCGGTTGCAGGATTTCAGTCGGTTCCGAACATTCATTCAGTGCCAGACATTCATTTTATTTCGGATTTGAATTCTATTCAGAACTTTCTGTGTTGTTTCTAATGTTCAGTTAATATTATGAAGTAAAGAGACTTAATATTTTCGGTGTCAATGCTGTCGACAAGGTTGGTTGGTTGCGACGTCCGAAGAAACTTTATTACAAATCATATAATAATCCTATCCCGCACAATCAGTATTGGCTTTCCTAAGAAATATCGCCATTTGGTAGACTTGTTTATGCTCTCTCTTCAAATTAGCTAAGGTAAACCGAAACTGTAAATGATCTAATAATTAACTTGTTTATTCACTATTTATATCGTATCGGTAAAATTTGGCTACTTCCAGCGTTGATCGCCTTTTTGTAATCTCCGGATCGGGGTTTACGAGGTGATATATGAAGACCGCAACTAATGGTGGAAGACCCACCCGATTTAAATACGGAAGTTTATGACCGTGGGCCCGATGTTTTCCCTGCTCTCGGTCAATGGCCTTATGTAACAGACCGAGTTCCACCCTCAACCACTACTTATACTAAAACATTCTTACACTGTTATAAACCAATCTTAAGCTAAGTATAATTCAGTACTGCTGTTTGCTTCAATATACCAGTTGAATGCGAGTGTTTCAAAGCGCCTTACCGTTGGATTGCTAGCGGAACAAAATGTTTCTCCGTCGGTGTTTCTAAAATTTTGATATACAAAGTAACTATATAGAATGGAGAATTGGGTATTCATATCTAGGAATTATTTAGCAACAACGACTAAATGCCGTTCCACTCGGTGAACACACACGGTTTCTTTGCCGAATAGTGACTGAGGCGAAAGCTATATTTTTTCCCACATTACGGATGTTGCTGGTTGTATCTACTTCAACGAATAAACATTGCGCATCCTGCTTGACGACCAGCAGACGGTGTCCAGAGCCATCACTACCAAGGGGTTGTGATACAGAGAAGTCTGAAAGTAACACACAAAGTTCGTGGGAACACTAGTAAAGTGCGTCGCGGTGCTTCTCGTAAGTAAATACTAATGGAAGAGCATATTTAAAATGTAGGCTTAAGGGATGTAAAATACAGCAAGGCTATTAATGGACTATACACTTTTTAGACTGGAACTAATTGCATACCAAAAATTGTTGGTATCTGATGGCGTTAATTAAAATTTAATCAATATATAGAGCACCAAAAAACTGTTTGTGGTATTACCAGGAGTAAACTATACATAATTTTTTTTTCAATGCACAGTTGAGGTTCAGAGGATTGACATGTACCAACATTATTGAATGATCCGCAAATGACATCTCCAGCATGTTATCTAACACTGAGTATGGAATTCGAATCCCTGTGCTCCATTTCCATCTACTTGAGCTTTGTCTTATAGAGACCAACATACTAAAATTTCGAAATTTTTGTAACTTACATCCCAACGTTTGTGAATGCTATCTTAAAGAACTTATTAGACTGCGTGTCTCTGTAACTGATCTGGCAGATTCGCCATGTTATGTTACTGGTTTAAGTATAAGGGAGATTATATCCAACGATTAAAAGTTTTTGTGTAAGGTAGTATCTCCTTTTACTAAAAAAATATTCTTGGTGATACAGAGTAATTCCTTCTAATTACAATTCCTGGTTTGTAAAATTAGTGATAGAAAACGCTCTTTCCGCTCACGGCACACTCTTTACATCATCACGACTCACTCAATCTAACCGCCAACACACTGTCTGGACCCCTGCTGTATTGCATAAACAAGATAATGTCTCCCCGTTGCCGGGCGCCCTCAGCGTTTTACAATCGTGTGACTTCCTGTTTACGAGCTTGACAGACTCTCGCCTCCATCTGTTCGCGACACCCCGTTCCGTCACCTCCTTTCGCATTGAAACAATAAAAATTTTGTTAAATATTTGAGTTTGTGGTTTGTTATAACTCTTTTAGTGTAGAAGATAACCGAATAAATGATATTTTTGGCGTCTTCGCAATTAGAATATAATGATAAAATGTTCATCTTATTTTATTTCGTTTTTATTCCTATTTATTTAGATACAAATGTATATTTGTATAAACGCACTTCTTTCATGTGATATAAGCTGCATTCAAATCGGAACAATTTTGTTAGATTTTTTCTTTAGATTGCTTATAACTGTTTTATTTTTTAGTTATAATATAATGTGTATATATTATGCTATCTCACTTAAGAAAATAACGTACTAAAGTATTTAAAATTACGAAAATTTCGAATTGCACTACCGTTCCTTTTTTACTTTTTAATTTAGACACTTATGTATATGTCTCTCTTTCAGACATCATTTTATGATTATTGCATTCAAATCGAAGCAATTTTGTTTACTAGAAACATTTTTAATTTGCAATAACAGTTAAAATTTTTTCAGTTAGAAACGCTTGCATTACTGAATTTCTTAGTCCAAATATTCGGTTATCGGCATTGAGTCAGTCTACTAACAGGATAATGTCATAGAAAACTTCTCGCCACAACTACACAGATTTAGACGTCATAACATAGACACCATTCCAATCTGTTATGCTAAATTACTACTTCAACTGTGAACTGTCAGTGTCTGGTATGTCAGTATTTTTTCCAGCATCAATAGATCCCATAGATAACAAGGGTCCCTTTTACATAAACCACACCTCTAACACACACAGACCATTATCGGCATACTGCAAGACCTATTGACATCATCCCTCAAAAAACAGACACAACCACTATCATGTATCAATACATCACCACACAATCACAGGCATTATACACACCACCCATAAACATTCAGACATACACTCTATACAAAACAGTTGTCCATCAGCTATCTTCAAAAGTCATTGACTTCTTTGTACAAACAGTTACACACTCACTAACATCATTACACAGACTGTTAAGTCAAACTTACTCACTCACTCACAAACACACACAGATACACAATCTCTCTCTTCCACACAGACATTAATTCACATGCCCATTTTAAGCACACTAAACTCACATGAAGTTACAGTCACATAAAAACAGAATCTCTTAAAGCTAATATCGCCACACGTTACTACACCATTGAGCATTAAGTAAAAGTGTCTTGTTAATGAAATCCTATAGCAGTAACGGTCTTCGCTGAGTGAAGAATCTGTTGTACTTCAGTAACTCTATTGTACAGTCAAATTCACTGACCCGAAAGGGCAGAAAATTAAAAAATCACCAGATTTAAAGGTATGGTAAAAATTACTAATTAAAATTTAAATTTGGTAAATTTAGTAGAAATTATTATTAACTACCCAGAGACACTTAATAGTTATTGTGATTATCTACTTGTAATTAGGGATTAAGAAATAATTTTTCAGTGATAATCACATCTTTAAACGGAACTGTAATCCAATCGCACAGTAAATGACACTAAACTCTTAAAAAGACATAGATTTCAAATCGGAACTGAGTGCTAGCTTCGCGTGCTGACGGTCGCCGGTTCGAGTCCGGCTGCGAGCATGAGTGTTTAAGTGTTGAGTCTGTGAATGTCATGCTGGTCCTGTGGGAATTAGATGGAAAAATTAATACTGGAGAAACTGAGAGCACTGAGTGACATATAATTAAGCTGTATGGCTTAAGATGCCGAAAGCCATTGAAATAATAATGATTAAAAATCGGAACTATAATGAATAAAATGCGTGAGAAGTGTGAACAGCTCCAGGACCGGCTGCCGATTCCAGCTCCCTTAAGGTTGCAGCTCCACTCGTGGTTCCAGCCCCGACTGCAAGAGACACATTGCGCGTAGATACACGTCCTGCACTCGGATTTGCATCCATCCCTAGCGTAACTGATACGGGTCTGCGGAACCGTATCCATCCGGATCTACACGTCTCTAATTGACTCAGGCGTGGGGAATTTTAATCTGTTCAATGTTATGCAAATCCGAAGCGTGGGTTGCTGGAAAATGAGTAGTTCAGTATAAATACATGTCAAAATTGAGAGCTCGCTGTTAATTTGTGTAATCTGACAGATGTAGTGATGGAGTTAGAAACCCAGTAAATCATCACATTATCCAGCAGGTCAGTAAGAGATTTTTTTTTTTTTTTGATGCCTCCATGTGGAAAACTTTTCCAGAATATAGGCAGCCAAACCAGCTGGAGATGTCTGTAGTCTCACACCTAGAATGCAGTTATCAGTCCCGTGATAAAAAATAATTTAAACAAAAAAATTTTAATGTAAGAGAAAAAATATAAAATTTGGAGGTTGGTTAACACGTGTGATTTTACGAGCCAGTGAGAGAGTTTCAATCTGCCGCATATTCCGCTCCGCCTCTGTAATCGGCTGGACCTACAACTTAACGTGGAAGAAAACAAAGGAACATCTTGATGTATCTTATATGGTCAGCGCACAACTCTTCAAAGATACTGACTCCACTGGGATTTAACCCACGACACTGAATTTGTAAAACATACGCTGTAATCTGAAGAACTATAGCACTCTACTATTTGGAAGTAGCTTATATTAACAGAGTAAAACCATGTAAAGTTGTCTGCTGTGTGCTCTTTGTGAATAATGTTTCTTAAATGCAGAATTAGAGAAAAATCCCAGCGTTCATATGATTAATAAATGAAAATTATCTAAAACACGTACCCAGATCTACATCTACATCTACATCCATACTCTGCAAATCACAAACATTGTGGGAGGCAGAGGGTGCTAAGCACCAATCCTAAACCCGCCCATTCCAATCCCGAATAGTGCGAGGAAAGAAGGAATACATATAAGTATCAGTTCGGCATCTTATTTCTCTAATCTTATCCCTCCGGTCATTGCGACCTAAATAGGTTGGCGAAAGAAATTTCATTGCACTCGAAATTTTTTTTTTTTTTTTTTTTTTTTTTTTTTTTTTTTTTTTTTGCATATTCTCCAATAAATGCGAACGCAAGCTACGTCGTCTGTCTTCCAAACTATCCCAGCCCAATCTATGTATCAATTCTATGACGCTTTTATAAGGGCTGCAACAACAAGTCACGAATCTAGCGGCTCTCCTCTGCACCCTCTCAACTGAGTCAATCAGAACCTTGCGATACGGATCCCAAACCCCACAACAGTAATCCAGATGCGGACGCACTAGTGTTTTATACGCTATCTCCTTTGTTTGAGCATTACAATTCCTCAAAATACGACCTATGAATCGTAATTTAGAATTAGCCTTGCCTACGACGGAAGTTATGTGCATGTCCCATTTCATGTTGTTTTGTACTATCACCCCCAGATACTTCACGGAATCAACCGTGTCAACAGCTGAATTGTTTATTTTGTACTCGTGAACAAACTGATTCTTCTTGTTACTTATCCGCATTGCCTTGCACTTTTTGCAATTAAGTGTAAGCTGCCATTTACGGCACCAATCGAAAATAGCATCCAAATCACGCTGAATTTCTAAGCAATCGTCGGAGCACCTTATTTCCCTATATATAACCGCATCGTCGGCAAACAATCGCAACCAGCATTTGACGTTGTCACCTAGATCGTTTATAAATATTAAGAAAAGAAGTGGACCTATTACACTTCCTTGAGGAACGCTCGAAGTAACATTTATCTTAGAAGAGGCTTCCCCGTCAACAACGACATACTGTGATCGACCAGTTAGAAAATCACGTATCCACTCGCAAATCTGAGCCGAAATACCGTAAGCTCGAATCTTCGATAAAAGTTGGTTGTGTGGCACAGAATCAAAAGCTTTCTGAAAATCCAAAAAAACTGCATCAAATTGAGAACCTGCGTCGATAACTTTCATTATGTCGTGGGAAAATAGGGCCAATTGTGTTTTACACGATCTCTTCTTCCGAAATCCGTGTTGAAATGGTGTAAGTAACTCGTTCTCATCTAGAAACTTCATTATGTTCGAGCATATGACATGTTCCAGAATTCTGCTGCAGACCGATGTTAGAGATATGAGTCGATAATTCCTAGGATCACTCCGATCTCCTTTCTTAAAAACGGGAATTACCTGGGCTATTTTCCAGCTAGAAGGTACTTTTCTCTCTTCTAGTGATTTACGGAATATATCTGACAGAAATGGTTCAATATCCTCCGCGTATTCAGAAAATACTCTTAGCGGTATACCATCGGGACCCGGCGCTTTACCCCACTTCAGTAGTATTAATTGCTTTAAAATTCCTACGCTATCAATTTCTATCGGATCCATCTCTAATTCCACACGATGTGGTAAAGTGGGGATGTTTTCCATGTTTTCTTGCGTGAATGAATTTTTGAATTCGGTGTTAAATACGGTAGCCTTGTCGCGGCTGTCTTCAACTTCCCGTCCGTCTTTTATTAGAACTGGCTTCTTGTTCCCACTACAACTAACTTTTTTTACATACGACCAAAATTTCTTAATGTTTTCAGTGAGGCTCTTAGAGAGAGAATTTTCACGAAAGTTATTAAAGGCCTCACGCATCGCATTCTTAACACGTCCCATTATCTCCTCTAACTTATCTAAATCAGTCCGATGCACCGTCCTTTTTGATCTTCCTTTGCTTCTTGAGTAACCTTTTAACCTCCCGTGTGTACCATGGGGGATCGTTTTCTTCCCTGATTGTCCGTTTTGGTATATGCAAGTTCATACCTTTCCCGAGTATATGTAGGAATCGATGCCACCTCTCTTCAACGGTGCCTCCTGCTACTAAGAAGGTGTGGTAATTACGCCTCAAATACGCTCTAAAACACTCTTTTGAAGCCTTTTCGAATCTGTAAATGATCCTATCTTTTCTCTTTCTGCGCGTGGTTGTTAGTTTTACTGTAGCAATTACAGCTTTGTGATCACTTATTCCTGCGGTGGTAGAAATATCCGTGAATAGTTCAGGCCTATTTGTAACAACTATATCTAAAATATTTTCGTTACCGTTGAGGCATCGCGTTGGTTCAGTTACGAGCTGTTCAAGATTGTGATCTGAGAAGAGGTCTAGAATGATTTCGCAAGCTGCTTTAGCGTTTGAACAGTCGCCGAGTGAAGTAGCTTATTTTGTTGTTATATTTTATCTGTAGTGGTGTGGGGATTTGATTAGTGTAATCTCTGAGTGTTTACATTTTGTAGACAGTACTAGTTAGTAGCGTTTGAACAGTCGCCGAGTGAAGTAGCTTATTTTGTTGTTATATTTTATCTGTAGTGGTGTGGGGATTTGATTAGTGTAATCTTTGAGTGTTTACATTCTGTAGACAGTACTAGTTTTTAGCGTTTGAACAGTCGCCGAGTGAAGTAGCTTATTTTGTTGTTATATTTTATCTGTAGTGGTGTGGGGATTTGATTAGTGTAATCTCTGAGTGTTTACATTCTGTAGACAGTACTAGTTTTTAGCGTTTGAACAGTCGCCGAGTGAAGTAGCTTATTTTGTTGTTATATTTTATCTGTAGTGGTGTGGGGATTTGATAAGTGTAATCTCTGATTGTTTACATTTTGTAGACAGTACTAGTTAGTAGCGTTTGAACAGTCGCCGAGTGAAGTAGCTTATTTTGTTGTTATATTTTATCTGTAGTGGTGTGGGGATTTGATTAGTGTAATCTCTGAGTGTTTACATTCTGTAGACAGTACTAGTTTTTAGCGTTTGAACAGTCGCCGAGTGAAGTAGCTTATTTTGTTGTATTTTATCTGTAGTGGTGTGGGGATTTGATTAGTGTAATCTCTGAGTGTTTACATTCTGTAGACTGCACTAGTTAGTAGCGTTTGAACAGTCGCCGAGTGAAGTAGCTTATATTGTTGTTATACTTTATCTGTAGTGGTGTGGGGATTTGATTAGTGTAATCTCTGAGTGTTTACATTTTGTAAACAGTGTTTAGCATTCGGTGAGGACAGTATCGTATTTTCGTTTTGTATTTGAACTTTAGTGGTGTGTAGATTTAGTTAGTGTGTGTGAGTGTTTACTTTTGTGGAAAGTAGAGGTTAGTCAGACTTAAGCAGTCGTTGAAGACAGTAGCGTATTTTTGTTTTATATTTGATCTTTAGTGGTGTGTCGATTTAGTTATTGCAATCTCTGAGTGTTTATATTTTGTACAAAGTACAGGTTATTTCGATTTTCTGATCTTTTTTTCTTTTTCGCGTTTTTCAAAAGCAGAATGGCTAGGGACTGTGATTGCTGTGTGCAGACGCGAGCTGAGGTGGCTGATCTCCGCGCACAGCTTGCAGCTGTGTTAGCGAAAGTTACACAGCTGGAAGCTGCAGTTAAAGGTTGCAGCAGATGTAATATTGGAGAAACTGATGTAGCAATGCCTATAACAGATTCTCCCATATCGACCGTCGTACCTGCAACCCAGGCTGAAGAGTTGGAGGCTGTGCCTCGGTCGCCTGTTGGTGACTGGCGTATGGCCTCTAGACTTAGAAGTCGCACACGGGGGCAGTCGAGCAGGCTTAAAGGCTGAACTTGTTCGACTGTCCAACCGGTATGATGTATTGTCGGAGGCTGACACAGTCCCACAATTGTCATCCTGCGAGTTCACGGCCCCCCAGTGCGCCAGGTCTGAGCAATCACAGAAGGGGATTTTGGTAGTTGGGAGCTCTAATGTTAGGCGGTTATTAGAGCCCCTTAGGGAAATGGCGGATTCCTCGGGGAAGAAATCCAATGTCCATTCAGTGTGTATTCCGGGTGGCCTGATCCGAGATGTGGAACAGGCCATCCCGGATGCCATAGAACGGACGGGGTGTAGCCAACTACAGATTGTGGCTCATATCGGCACCAATGATGCTTGTCGCCTTGGGTCGGAGGTTATCCTCTCTTCCTTCCGGCGGCTGGCTGAAAGGGTGAACACTGTGGCCAGTGGCCGCAAGATATCGGCAGAGCTAACCATCTGTAGCATTGTAGACAGAGTTGATTGTGGACCTCTGGTTCAGAGCCGTATTGAGGGGCTGAACCAGAGACTACGACGTTTCTGTGATGATATTGGCTGCAGATTCCTCGATCTTCGCCATAGGGTCGAGTCATGTAGGGTTTCCCTTAATAGGTCAGGTGTGCACTACACACGTGAATCGGCTACACGGGTGGCAGGGGCCGTGTGGAATGCACTGGTTGGTTTTTTAGGCTGAGGGAGGAAGACCCGAAACACGAAATACAGTTATGGGCAACCCAATCAGATGTAACACCGGAATGTAGGAGGAGCGTAAAAGAATCTCGACAGTTAAAAGTTCTCGTAATTAACTGTAGAAGCGTTTGTAACAAACAACCGGAACTTGATAGCATTATTTGTAGCACAGAAGCGGATATCGTTATCGGTACAGAAAGTTGGCTAAAACCTGAAATAAGTTCCGCCGAAATTTTTAAAGATAGCATGAATGTTTTTCGTAAAGACAGATTACATTCTCATGGAGGTGGTGTATTTATAGCTGTGAGTAAATCTCTCCCATGTAATGAAATAGAAGTCGATACGATTTGTGAAATCATATGGATTAAACTCAATGTTGCTGGGTCAAAACTCATCATAGGCGGCTTCTACCGTCCACCCGATTCCGACATCGCTATCGCCGAGGAGTTAAGAAATAATGTAAACAGTATTGCTAGCCGTTTTCAGGATCATGCTATGATTCTAGGAGGCGACTTCAATCTGCCTTATATTGACTGGCGTAATTACGTTCACATTACAGGTAGCAGGGATAAGGCAGCTTCTGAAGTAATTCTCGAATTGTTCTCAAATAATCATCTCGAGCAGCTAGTTAATGAACCTACGCGGTGTCATACCGGTAGCGAAAATATTTTAGATCTGCTGGTTACCAACAGGCCAGAATTATTCACCGAAATTTCAACGACCACAGGTATAAGCGATCACAAAGCGGTAATTGCAACTATCAGACCAATGACCAAGCGAAAAAGGAGAAAACGGCGGATTGTATACAAATTCAGTAAGGCCTCTAAGGAGTGTTTTAGAACCTACCTGAGGAATAATTACCATAACTTCAAGTCAAAAAATGACACCGTTGAAGAGATGTGGCATCGATTTATACGAATAGTCAAGGAAGGTATGGATATACATATACCGAAGCGGATAATAAATGGGGAGGATAATCCACCGTGGTACACATGCGAAGTCAAAAGATTACTCAAAAAAACAAAGGAGGATACACGCACGCTCAAGAAGGAAGGGGTGTCGCAGTGATTTAGAAACCTTAGCTGATTTAAGAGGACGTATTAAGAATGTAATGCGTGAGGCCTTCAACGATTTTCATTCCAACTCTCTCTCTAAGAGAAAACCCAAAGAAATTCTGGTCGCATGTACGAAAAGTCAATTGTACCAATAGCAATATACCAGCACTAATTCGTGAAAGTTCAGAGGTTAATGAAAGCCGCGATAAAGCTAACGTACTAAATACTGTATTCAAAAATTCATTTACTGATGAAAATAAGGATAGTGTTCCCGTTTTCCCACGCAGTGTCGAGTTGGTGATGGAATCATTACGGATAGATACTGCAGGTATCATAAAGCAATTAGAGCTCCTGAAGTGGGGGAAAGCACCGGGCCCAGATGGAATTCCAGTAAGAATATTTTCAGAATATGCGGCGGAAATCGGCCCATTTCTGTCTGATATATTCAGTAGATCATTAGAAGAGCGAAAAGTACCTTCAGACTGGAAAATCGCGCAAGTAACTCCGATTTTCAAGAAAGGTGATCGAAGTGATCCTGGAAACTATCGTCCAATATCTATAACATCTGTTTGTAGTAGAGTTATGGAGCATATTATAAGCTCGAACATTATGAAATTTCTAGACGATAATTTGCTTACAACAAATCAACACGGATTTCGGAAGAAAAGATCATGTGAAACACAGCTGGCCCTATTTACACACGACGTAATGAAAGTTATTGATGCAGGTTCACAAGTAGATGCCATTTTTTTTTTAGATTTTCAGAAAGCCTTTGACTCTGTGCCACACAACCGCCTTTTAGCGAAGCTACGAGCGTACGGTATATCGGATCAGCTTTGTGAATGGATAAAGGATTTTCTAACTGGTCGGTCGCAGTATGTCGTCGTTGAAGGAGAAAGTTCTTCTAGTCTAGATGTTACATCGGGGGTACCTCAAGGAAGTGTAATAGGACCACTTCTTTTCTTAATTTTTATAAACGATCTCGGAGACAAAGTGAAAAGCCTTTTTAGATTGTTTGCTGATGATGCGGTTATTTATAGGGAAGTAAGGAATTTGGCCAATTGCTTAGAAATTCAGCGTGATCTGGATATTATTTTGGCATGGTGCGCTGAGTGGCAACTTACGCTAAATTGTAAAAAGTGCAAGAGAATGAGCATAACTAACAAAAAGAATCCAATTGTTAAGAAATACGAGTTAAACAATTCAGTTATTGATATGGTCGATTCTATGAAATATTAGGGAGTAACAGTACAAAGGAACATGAAATGGGACTTACACATTAATTCGTTGGTAGGTAGAACTAATTTTAGGCTGCGATTCATATGTCGAATATTGAAAAATTGTAATGAACAAACAAAGGAGATAGCGTACAAATCTCTTGTGCGTCCACATTTGGACTGTTGTTGTGCCATTTGGGATCCGTTTCGTAAGGAGTTGATCGAAAGTATAGAGAAAGTACAGAGAAGAGCCGCTCGATTCGTGACCGCTTGTTACAGTCCTTATGAAAGCGTCACAGAACTGATTAGTAGACTAGGCTGGGAGTCTCTGGTAGATAGACGATGCACATTTCGTTTAAACTTATTGGTAAACATGCGTACTCCCACTATCACTCACGAGTGTAGTGAAATACTTCGTCCACCAACCTATTTGAGCCGGAATGACAGGATAGATAATATTAGAGAAATAATGTGCCGCAATGATTCTTATATGAATTCTTTTTTCCCTCGTACCATTAGGGATTCGAATGCATAACAAAGAGATTAGCTTTGGTGCAGAGCACCCTTTGCCACCCACAATTTTGTGAATTGCAGAGTATATATGTAGATGTAGATCCCTGCCCCCAGTAACGTGAACGTCATTAGTCCAGTCGATATCTGGCAAGTTAAAGTCACCTCCTAGAATTGTTGTATGGTCCGGAAATTGCCGTGCTATATTATTTACATTATTTCTCAAGGTCTCGGCAATATTTACGCTTGCATCGGGTGGACGATAGAAGGAGCCTATCAAGATTTTTGTCCTAGCTACGTTGAGCTTGATCCATATGATTTCGCAGACAGTATGGACATCTATTTCGCTACATGGGAGGTACTTACTAACAGCTATAAATACACCACCTCCTTGGGAATGCAACCTATCTTTACGGAAAATGTTCATGTTAGTATTAAAAATTTCGGCGGAACTTATGTCCCGGTTTAACCAACTTTCTGTGCCTATTACGATATCAGCATCTGTACTACGAATAACGTTTTCGAGTTCATTCTGTTTATTACAAACACTTCTGCAGTTAACTACTAGAACTTTTAATGTTCGGGATTCTTTTAAGCTACCCCTAACACGCGGTGCTGAATTTTTCTTGGCTGTCTGCAACTGAATTTCCTCCTCAGGGTCATCCTCCCTCAGCCTAAAAAAACCCCCAATGCACTCCACACGGCCCGTGCCACCCGTGTAGCCGATTCCCGTGTGTAGTTCACCCCTGATCTATCCAAGGGATTCCTACAAGACTCAACCCCAGGGCGAAGATCAAGGAATCTGCAGCCATGACTATCACAGAAACGCCGTAATCTCTGGTTCAGCTCCTCAACACGGCTCTGAACCAGAGGTCCACAGTCAGTCCTATCGACAATGCTGCAGATGGATAGCTCAGCAGAAATCTTGCGGCCAATGGCCACAGAGTTCACCCTTTCTGCAAGCCGCCCAAAGGACGAGAGGATAACCTCCGACCCTAGGCGGCAAGCATCATTGGTGCCGACATGAGCCACAATCCGCAGCTGGCTGCGCACCCCGTCCGTTCAATGGCATCCGGGATGGTCTGTTCCACATCTCGGATCAGCCCCCCCGGAATACACCATGAATGGATACCGGAATTCATCCCAGACCTCTTCGCCATTTCCCTAAGGGGTTCGATGACTACCACTTTCCCTTCCCACGCACAACATTGAGGAACTGAATTAATTCAGACAACTGCCTGAATGAACTACCTGCAGGATCTTAATGCATTAAGACAGCCGTCTGAATGAAAGACCTGCATGGATATGAAAACTATCAGTTACAAGTTATTATCGGTAACCAGCGAGGTTACGAAAAATGTATTTAAAAATTACTATTTGTTTTGATAGGATTTCTTTGTGACCCAGAAGACAAGCTAAAATTTGTAAAATGCTTAAAGTCATTAGTTATGTACATGTAAATAGATATTCACAGAAAAATCTACAACTTACATACTTTTTTCTTCGTTAGGGCTTCTAAGGACCGTGTGAAGTCCAGCTGCCTGATTACTCCATGAATCGTGAGATTGGGTGGGAGGGTTGTGGATATGAGGCGAGGGTGGCTGGTAGCCCCCAACAAGGCTTCAATCAGATCTCGTAGGTCGTGAGCATTTAACCCTACAGAGGAACGTCTGTGCTGCCATCTGTTTGCGAAACGTGTAACTTACATTCTGTATGACAAGTGTGTTTCTGTTTGTGAAGTGTGTAGTTTGTGATGCGGAGATTGAGGAGTATCTGAACATTCGACTAATCAGGATAGCTAGCACACGGGGTCCAGGATTCGAACCTGGTCCCTTGTACTTACCTGGAGCAGTGTGGTGGCCCCTTAAAATGAGCAGCCAAACTTACCATACTGTCCATACTGTCCATACTTTAACCACGTATTTCTCTTCTACCAATAGCGCCTACTAGAAACGTGAAATTAAGATAATTTACAAATATACGTAAAATACAAATCAATTTAAAATCATTTAATGCAATTAAATCATAACCAACTAAAATGGTTTTGGTAGATGACTACTATTAAAATCGTTATAAATACAAGTAAAACCTTAGAATACCAAAAATAAACATTCCTAGACTAACACAATGCAACCAACCACGGGGATGTATTATAATAGTCTTTGCTGTCTAAAAATTAATAGTGCGCATCAATTTGATGCCTCATTTGTAAAGAGCTCTCCAAATCCAAATTGCAGAGCGACTTCAAAATGTAACACCAAATTGATGCGTTGTGCTGCTTGGAAGCCCGAGATCATTTTATGCAATTGATATCCTGTAAAGACTCTATTCTTTGTTTACCAGACTCTGTTATCCAAAAGTCAAAATCAGCTAATTTTTTAATTAATTTCAGTTTTTAAGTTTTATTTTTGGCTTGTAGTTCAAATCAAATACTACCAGAGATAGCTGCTTAGTATAACATGGACCTACCAACAAAAAAATTACCGAAAGAATAAAGGGTTTCCCGGTGAACCAGCCCGATAACTTTTGACACAAAAAAATTGTTGATGAGGACGATGATTGACCAAACAGATTACATCATTAGGTATCACCTAGATGAACCTAGATGTTGTTAGACATATATATTTCTTCTGAAGCTGTAATGGAAATAAATCACCACATTATAGAAAAAGTAGAAGATAATCTCTCTCCCCATTACCATGTCTCATGTAAACCCTTATACATAGGAAAACCTAAGAGAGCAACTGTAAAGTAATCACACAATATTTTTTCTAATAGATGTCTCCCTTTCGATGAAATCTACAAATATCTGGAAAACTACAGAGGCACCATTTGACGGGTAATACAATTTACATACCAGTAGTGTGACAATGGGCGAGTGAGCTTATTGTAAATCATCAAGCCGAGTAATTAGCCATTAATCATGTCAGAAAGGTCTCAAAAGACCATTAACCACATGCAAATGAGGCCCGTGCCACGCGCCACATCTTATCCTAACTCAGGGTAGCAGTCTGTATCTTCTTATAGAAGCGGGAGTGAGCTCATCGTAAATCTTCGTAATGGCGTCATCATTTATTTTCTCAAACCGCCGTGGGCGGCTGGGTATAAAACCTTAATTATATGGTCTTAAAATATTAATTGCTCGCTAATTCAATTAATTGTTTCCAAAATTCCCGAAATCAGAATAATATTCTCTTTTTCCTCGTAGTCTGGAGTTCTGTATTTTGTAACAAGTAATATATTTTTTAATTTGTAATAGCGTTATAAAGTAACAAATAATATATAAATTATCTGCGTATTAAAATGGCGTTTACTACAATTATATCGGTACATTAGTTTGCGAGTTATGAATCATAGTATTAGTGGAGATTTTTAAATCAGCCCTGGTGTGCCTCCCCGGGCTCCGTCTGAAATATATCTCATTGCAGACATAAACATGTTGTTGATTACCGACGGTAGTGGGAAAAAATCCATTACTGTTGGATTCACAACCTTTTGGGGGTTATTTAGTTATTCGTTAAGAAACCATCATGCTGTTATACTTATTTGCGACAGATATCTGCAACATTTTGGACGCAAAGATCTCCTGAACAGTCACGAGATTTATTGCGCAAGGATTGGCCCTGTAAGATTGGATTTACCCGACGAGGACCATAAAACCTTAAAGTTTAAGGATTTTGTGCACCAACAGCGTGTTTCCGTCGTCGTTTACGCGGATTCTGAAAGTTTATTGGAACCTTATGATTCTTGCAGTCCCCCACCCAACGCCTCTCACACTACCGAAACATATCGCTTTCGCTGTCGTATACCAGGTCGTTTGTCCACATGTACCTTGTCTGTTGCGTTGCATCTCCATCATGAGCGTATATCCCGAAAAATGACTTGTTGGAGAACTCGTCAAACTTTCCAAGAAAGTTGATAAAATTGAAAATAGGTTCATTCCTCTTGTAATGACAGATGAGCAAGAAGCAGATTTTGCTGATGCTATGGTATGTGAGAAAGACATTGAACCGGTGAGTGTCAGGGTCTGCGATCATTTTCATATCACGGGTGAATTTAGGGGGGCTGCACATAATGACTGCAATTTGATGTGTAAGAATAACAGGTACATACCCGTTTTCATTCTGGGTATGAAGCGTATTTTATTGTTATGGCTTTATCAAAACTCGACTCTGAAGGTATGGACGTGCTTCCCATAAACACAGAACTTTATATTTCCCTTTCTAAAAAGATTGACTATACTTTAATCACATTAAGGTTTCCGGACTCATAACGGTTCATGCAGGCCGCATTAGATAAATTGGTTGGAACCCTTGAGGACGGCGACATGCGCATTACCAGTGCTCATTTCACCGACCCCGAGAAGTTCCAATTAGTTAAACGTAAGGTTGGCTTCCCCTACGAGTATATGGATTCGTGGGAGAAGCTCACCGACGCCACGCTTCCTCCAAAATCAAAATTCTACAGTTCGTTGTGTGAGTCAGAAATTTCTGATGAAGATTACGAACACGCGACACAAGTGTTGAGAAATTTACGATTGTATGTTTGGGGAAGTACACCCTGGACCTCGCCCACTATTTCACATCCTCATTCCTTTCACCGCAGGCTATGTTAAGGAGCACGAGTGTCGAACTGGACCTTCGGACGGATATTGACATGCTGCTCCATTTCGAACGAGGAATTCGCGGAGGTATTTGCCCGTGCGTCCATAGGTACGACAAAGCCAAATAAACGATACATGTCGGAGTACAACCGCGAGGCGCCTGAAGATTTTATTATGTACTTCGACGTCAACAATCTTTACAGCTGGGCCATCTGCCCTCTGGTGGGTTTCAATGGCTATCGGCTAAAGAGGTTGCTAGCATAGATTTCATGAGCGTCGAAGCTGACTCGCCTAGGGGGTTCATACTGGAGGTAGACCTACGTTTCCTCAGGATAAACACGACGTTTTAGCAGACCTGCTACCATGTCCAGACCACAAAGCCGCAGAAGGTTCTACCCTCCCCAAGCTGATGACCACACTGGAGAACAAGGTACGGTATGTTCTCCATTACCGAGTCCTCCAGCAATGTGTAGGCTTGGGGCTGCAGGTGACAGAAATACACCGGGTAATATCTTTCAATCAGTCAACGTGGTTGAAAGAATACATATCTCTCAATACGAGTTCTCGGCGTTTAGCAAAAACAGATTTAGAGAGAGATTTTTATAAATTAATGAACAACTCCATTTTCGGTAAAATTATGGAGAACATTCGAAAACACCGCGACGTGAAAATGTGTATTATCTGGGTGGCCCGCCACGGTGCCCGAAAATCCATAGCTTCACTTCACTTTAAGCATATAACAATTTTCAACGAAGACTTTGTGGCCGTGAAGATGGTGAAGGTTAGGATAGTGTTTAATAAAGCACTGTATGTCCGAATGTGGATTCTTGACCTTTCTGAACTGAGGATGTATAGATTTCATTATTAATTCGCCATTCCACAGTTTAGAAGCCCTAAATTGATATAAATGGATACAAACAGCTTCATCTACTTAGTGAAGGACTGCAATCCATATGAAGTGATGCATCGCAAAAGGGAGGATTACGACACGTTCGGATATAGCGCCGGTAACCGTTATGGGATAGAGTACCACAATGAAAAGATTCGGTGTTATGAAGGACGAGGCATATGGTACCCTGATTGCAGGGTTTGCAGGGTTGAGGGCAAAAATGTATGCATTCCAGCTCGAGTCCAACCAAACCTCTAGACGGGCTAAAGGTTTGGATGACTCAGTCACTCGAAAGCTGCAGATGGAGGATTATATAAATTGGGTCCGTAGGGAAACTCCTAGGTACTATCTGCAGCCAAGAATAACTTCAACTTTTCCATATTGTAAATACAGTGCAAATCTCCAAACTGGACCTGTATAGAACGTATGGTAAGGGATATATTTTCCATGACGGGTTAGAGATCCTACCGTGGGGGCACAAATCTGTACCTAGGGAATGTGTGTGAATGTTTTGTAAATACTGTATGAGTTAAGAGGAAATATACCATTTATCTGTGTATCTAGTTTGTAAATATGTGCAGTGGTTAGGTTGTCGCAAAAACATGTAAATAGCCAATTTTTTCAATGCTATATATATGTTAAAAACAATTTATGGAAAGTTAAAACATTTTGCAGTGCACTGATGTTTTGTATAGGGCTAATCAGTATACAGGATATCAATGCTGTACATAGCCCAAAAAAATATTGTATAAATTATCATTACAAGTTTGATGAGTGATATACTCTGTGGAATTATTTGAGTTGTATTGAGTCAATTAATCTACAGGAAATCAGTGCTGTACATAACAATAAAACATTTAAAAATATAACAGGTGTACAGAAATATCTTTACTGTACAAGTTTGTTGCGACTGCTGCTGCTGTGATCGTTTCCAGTTGGCTACTGAGGCTAACTTTACACATTTGTTTTGTAAAAAAAAAAGTTATTGAAGAAGAAACACCAATGTAAAAAAAAAAATTTATTAAGCAAAATAATGTACATATATTTTTACATTCTGCATAAATCTTTTTTATGGATCCATGTGTTATTTGATTTATCAATACCCATCCACTTCAACAAGATCGTATTTTTCCTTCTCTTTATCACTCGTTCAACCAAAAATGCACTTATAAGTTTTGTTATTGGTAATTCTTGCTGGGAAAATGCTCCTGCAATATCTTTACCTTGATAATCTTTAAGTAAGTAAGTTACAGGATTTGTTAATTTCACTTTGCTGATGGAAAACACTTCTGTTGACCAGTTAGGCAAGTAGCCTTTCTCAAACATTTCTCTACTTGTGTTTGACGATGTTTCATGTGAGAAGCAGAATAAGATAAGAGATTACTTTTGTACGGGGAGACACAGGTTAGTAGATTCTTTCTACTTGTGCCAGACATACAGCCGTCTACAGAAACAGCTGGTTAGAGACAATGCTAACTTGATCGTGCTCCTTAAACAGGACGATGTGAATCTCAAACACAATTACAACGACCATGTGAACACATATATGCCGTTTATCGAGTTTAAAAACGTATGTGGATACTGCTGGAATTCGAGTAAAGATGGTTTTGTTGTTATTGACAAAGACTATGACGTATCATGGGCGGTACCTCAATGGGTTTGATTCATTTTTGAATAAATAGCTCAGCACGCTAAGTAATGGCTTCATTACAATAATGGACAAGTTCGGTAGAACATCAGCGATACACAGCAAGAAAAAGTTGTGTACCCACGTCAACACATACTTCTTACAAATGAACGAAGTTTGGATTGTCAGGGTAGAATACTCAAATATGAAGTTGACCCCCATCGATGATGATGATGTTGTAACCAAACAGCACATAACGAACTGCACTCCGCTCGATGTGTCATATTCTTGCTTCGTCTCGTACAGTTAACATCGTCGATCTCTTTGCCATGTCTAATCTTGCTGAACTAAAGGATACTGGTAAGTGTAATATTTAATATTTGAAATTATATTCCAAGTAACGGACCGCCAGCACATCCGGGCGGGAAGGAGCAAGTGGCGCCAGTGGTGGCCGCAGCGAGCCGCGTATAAAGCCAACCCTCTCGACCAACTAGAGCGAGCGGGCCTTCCAGCTGAAGGTATAAAGGAGGTTCGAAGGGTGGCCAAGCCAGAGTGGCAGGTTGCCGGTGACAAGATCCCCGACACTGCAGAGAAGCTGCAGACTCCAGGGACAGATGCACCAGGCCTCCAAGTCCCGGAGCCACCTGCGCCAGCCAGCCCTACCCAGGACGACACGGTGGCAATTCAAGCAGCTCCAGCGTCGCCCACGCCATCGCAAGAGGAGGATACGGCACCATCCACGGAGCAGGGTCCTGTCCAACCCGTGGTGGCGGCTTGTGCGGGGAAATGGGTAGCCTGTATGTACAGCTCCTGCTCGCTACAGAGGTGCCTCTGTTCTGCTGGTCTGTCGAGGGAGGCCTGCAGATCCTAGCCTCCTGCCCCGCTGACCTGATGAGGGTCACCAACCTGCTGAGTGACCAGGGCATCAGCTGTGACATTGAGCAGCCCAATCGAGTCGTCACCTGTGGCCATTGAAGTCGCCTGTGGCTGTTGAAGCGCTGCCGAGAGAGAGGACTAGGAGGGCAGCCTTCTCTACCTGAACTCCGGCAGTGTTTTAACTGCCAAAGTCACGGACACCACGCGAGCGACTGCACAAATCAACGCAGATGTGTCAGATGTGGGTCTGATCACACAGGAGCTGACTGCACCTTAACAAGAGAGGAGGCCGTCTGCTGCAACTGCGGCAAGGGGCACGCAGCCTGCTTTTCGGGCAACACGCCGCCCGAAAGCCGCACCAGCCACAAAGCGTGCCAGCCACGGGGCTAGATCCAGCCAGCCTCCCCACGACCACAGACCGGCGGACAAGACAGCGCACGGGCTGTATAGGAGGCTCGCTACGCGCCGCGAAGTTCAACCCACGACAGCTCCTGGCTCCAACTGGCTACAATTTCTAATAGCTTGCTAGTATTGGTATATGCGTGTATGCTTCTGTGACTCGTGTATGCTAATTATATCTCGCTTAGCGAAGGTGAGGGTAAGCAAAATTGCTTACTTGTTCTTCTTTGGGGATCCTTTGCCCTCCCATTCCGAGGTGATAGGGACTTACCACCACACGGCCCACTTCCGTGCGGAGTGGAACCCACTGGTGAGAGTACTAGGGTTGTGACTGACCCCAGGAACCCTGTGGTGTTAACACGGGGCCAGCACAACACTCCTGTTCCCATGTGTTCTACAGGAAAAGACGTCATGCCTACCGACAGAGACTTGTCTTCATCAGAAATCGAAATACAAGAAGTACCTGTGCATGGTGCTGCTACAGCTAATGTCACTGCCCAACCTGATGCTCACTGCAACAATTCGGTGATGGCTTATGAAGAGGCCACCTTCTCGCGCAAGAGGGGTGCGGACAACCTCGGCAACGAGTGCAAGGAAGAGGTCAGGCAAACAAAAAGGACAGCTAAACTCTCCGTCAAAACGAGGACCAAGATGCCTCCCCCACCACCAAAGGACAATTGAAGATGAAGGCTGGTGCAAACCGCGCCGACCCGCCCCAGCGGCTCAACTGAACATCAGAACAGCTACAGCTACAAGTCCGGCTAGCACAAGCAACTCGTTTGCGCCGCTGCTCACGGCTGACGGACCAGCTATGGACGGTGCTCCCGAAACAGCCACCAGGGAACCTAAACCGGCCCCGCTTATGATTTCGTACAAGGATGACTACAGAAATCTGTACACCATCTTAAAGAAGATATGCAAGAACGAGTGCGGAGTGAGGCCTGCCGGTCGCGACCTCTACAAACTCCTACCTAAGACTAAGGCTGACCACCAGGCTATCTCTGCCTATGCGTCTTAACAACAAATCCCCTTCTACACATTTCCAACAGAAGTGGATAAAAACATTAAAGTGGTCATTAGAGGATTACCATTTAACTTCTCCCCAGAATAAATTAAAGAAGAGCTTGAGGACCGTAATATGGTGGCGAGAACAGTCGTCAGACTGCGATCTCCTAAAACTGGACAAGAAATCCCACTGTTCTTGGTGCTTCTCTTTGACAATATGGACAACAGAGCAATTTATAAGATGACCTCACTCTGCTCTGTTAAAGTTACAACAGAAAAACTACGAAGCACTCGAGGGCCACCTCAATGTTTCAATTGCCAACGGGGTGGAACATGTTTCCCGCCATTGTGTCATGCCACCAAAATGTGTAAAGTGGGCTGGTGAACACACTACTAGAGAATGCGCCCTTAAGAAAGGCGAAACTCCACCAAAATTCGCTAACTGTGGTGGAGAGCATGTTGCAAGTTATCGCAAATGCCAAGCCTTTAACAAATTCAATGAGAAACAAAAAGCCAACAACGCTTCCTACATAGCAATGATGCTCAAGAAGAAGCATCAGAAGAAGAAGAAGGAGGATGAAATAACCGATTCTACCAACAAAAAGACGAACCATGGTCGGGCAACCCCGGAATCCACTCAGGGAACAACCACGCGGAGGCATCTGCAACCCTACCTCGTAACTCAAGGAATGCAAGGAAGGATCAGATTGATAAACATGAAAACCTCTCCTCCACCCAGACTATGGGAACCTCAAATACGAGCAAGAAAGCGGACGAGCTGAATTGCCGTCCACCCGATAAGGACAACCCTCAGGTCGACACTATGGTGCTCATGAGCATGGTACTGTCTTTGCTACAGATGGTCACCGCTCTCGTCCAAGATCTCCACAAGCAAATCTCCGACCTACCAAAACAAACGGCTGAGGCAGTCAAGTTGGCAGTGATTGCCGTCCAACAAGCAAACATGGAACATCATGGCTAACACCATTGAGGATCTCACCATATACTCATGGAATGACAATGGCCTCTGGCGACAGTTGGGCGAATTTAAAGAATTTCTACGTGACGAGGGGATAGATGTCTGCCTCGTAAATGAAACGCACCTCAAGACGGGGGTGAAAGCCGCTGTTCCCAACTACTCTTGTTACAGGCATGATCGACCTACAGCGGGAGGTGGTACAGCTGTATACGTCAAGAACACGATAAAACACTGCCCGATAAATTTGCCACCTTTGGAGTCCATTGAAGCTACTTATGTCGCCGTGGAGACTTCCAGACGGAGAGTACTATTTGTGGCAGCTTACAGACCTCCAGCAGGCCACCTGCATGAAACTGACTTCTCGGCCCTCCTTCGTCTGCGCGGTAATGTTTTCATTGCGGGAGATCTTAATGCTAAACATGCTGCCTGGAACTCTCCCGTCACCAACACGAACGGCCGGAGGCTCCTGCGTGTTGTAGAAAACAACGATGCCGTTACCTGGGGTCCAATTGAACCCACTATCTACGGACACAGACTGCCTGATGTCTTGGACATTGCAATCACAAGAGGATTGCAACATAACATAGCTGTGGTCTCAAAAACTGCCTAATCGTCAGACCGTATTCCTGTTCTGTTCTACATGGCTGCAGAAGTCACTCCACGAGCTGACAGACTAAGCAGGAATCTCAACTTCATGGACTGGTACTCTTTCAAAGAGCTCCTCTCACAGCGCATAGAACGGGCATCGCCACCGGCTGTATCCGGCCCATCCACCGCTATGGCCAACATGGCGGATTGGATCAACTAGGCTGCAGATGCGGCCACCCGGCCGAGACGCAAACAGCCGATCCGTTCGCGACAACTCCCTCCGCAAATCAGAGAGGCTATTATCATCAAAAATCAATTGAATAGAGAGTGGCACGTCACACGCGATGCAGTCACAAAGAGAATAATAAATTGTATGCAGAGAGAAATTAAGGCTGAAGTGGACAAGCACAAGATCTCGGAATGGTCCAACTTCATATCCACCCGGGATTTAGAGGATGGGTCCACATGGCGCACGACGAAGGCCCTCCTCCGGAGGAGGCATAAAATCCCGCCCCTGGTGGTCGGAAATAACTACGTCTGTGAGCCCGAAGAGAAGGCAGAAACTCTGGCTGTAACTTTTGAGGCAAATTTTCAGCCAGTCAATGATCCTAAGGACGACGACCATATTCGTCTGGTGGAAGAAAGACTTCGGCGATTCCTCTACGCTGTACCTCCGGAAGAGGACCGCATTGACGAGATCACTACTCAAGAGGTCGCGTCAATGCTCTCGAGCCTCATAGTAAAGAAAGCCGCAGGACACTATGGCATCGGCGGAGGTATCCTTCGTCAACTGCCCCCCTATCGCCGTTCAGTTTATAACAGACGCCTTCAATGGAATTCTTCGAAAGGGCGAATATCCAACTATTTGGAAGCATGCTGACATCATACCCATTCCGAAGACGGGCAAGGACAGAACATCCTCCAAATCCTATGGGCCAATTAGTCTTCTGCCGACGCTTTCCAAAGTTTTTGAGCGACTCTACCTTAAGAGACTACGCGCCGTCATCGACAGTGAGGGGCTATTGCCTGACGAACAGTTTGGTTTTCGCAAACCTCACTCAACACCTCAGCAGCTGCTCCGTCTTACAGAAGAGGCCTTCTCTGCCTTCGAACGTCGGGAATACTTCGGCGCAGTTCTGCTTGATGTCAGCCGTGCCTTAGATTCTGTCTGGTATCACGGCCTCATTTACAAGCTGCTCACACAGGGAGTACCACATGTTAAGCTTCTGAAAAACTACTTTGAGGGAAGGTCTTTTAGAGTTGTGATGGACGGTGGCATCTCAGGAATAAAGAACATCTCCGCGGGGGTCCCACAAGGGTCAGTTATCGGCCCAGTCCTGTACTATTTGTACACGGCGGATACTCCATCCACAGTTCGCGTAAAGAAAGCGCTATATACTGATGACACCGCCTATTATACAAAGAGCCGGAATGTTCACCTCTTACGCAGAAGGCTACAGCAGGCCTGAGACAACATCCAGCAATGAGGAACTAAATGGAGGCTCGCTTACAATGCTTCCAAAAGCCAGGCAATTGTCATAATCAGGAAGAAAGTCCCTCAGTTACCTCCTTTAGTGCTCTTCGGCGAACACATAACCTGGACGAGAACTGCAACTTACCTCGGTGTCAAACTTGATAGGGTAATGACGTGGAAACCTCACGTCACCAACGTTCGTGCCAAAGTATCTGGGAGACTAAGTTCACTCTACCCAGTTCTAAATCCTACATCTAAACTAAGACCGGACCTAAGGATCCGCCTATACACCGCCCTAGTTAGACCAATATTGGAGAACGCTGCGGTTGTGTGGGGCAACACGGCGCACGCATACCTTCAGCTACAACAAATGATCCAAAATAGAGCCATCAGATTCGCTCATCACCTACCGAGGGACACGAGGACAGACGACCTCCATCGACTGAGTGCTTTGCCCAAACTTCGAGTCAGATTCCAACAACTGGCTACGCAGTTCTACGAAAATGCTCAGAAATCTAATAACCCTTTGATCTCTGCATTTGGAGCTGAACCCAACTACAATGACAGATTAAGGTGGCCAAAGAAAATACTTGACCACCAATAAAGAAACAACACACCGGGTAGGAACAACCTGATTATGAAACACCGATCATGTCAACCAAACTAGTAAACTGGAAGGAGATGAGCTCCTGCGCACAACCTTCCCCACAACCTGGGACCACCGCTTTCCCAGTTATTGACGTCTGTCTGTCTCCTGGCTCCAGACGGCAGCCGTCCGGCCACCCAGAAAGTACTCCCGCGGATCACTGCCACGCCTGCCGTACCGGATCCAGTGACCAGCTGATGGTGGTGGTGACGCTGCTCACACAGCATATCACCGCCCTCATGCCACAATCGGTCACCAAATAGATGACATATCCAAAATAAAGGACTTAACTAAAAAGCCACGTCAAAAAACCTACTACAAGACAACAGGAAATGGAATAATCCTGAAACTGCAACCTCAGTGTAGAAATATCTACGCCAGATGACGCTGCTGCTGCAAGCCAATTGAGGCAGAGACTGTTAGCTGAGAACAACTGCCAGATACCTGATGAAGACAGCAGAGTCAGTTGTCAAAACGTTGTGTTTTTACACCACCATCCGGCGGGACATCCTAGAAAATGTTGTTGCATCGATACGCCGGGAAAGTCTCCACTTACACATCATATTCCAAGTAGTTAGATTGTAATTAATTGTTCTCTGCTTGTTCCCAGATCTTCAATGCTTTATGAACAAGGACAGTGAAATAAGTCAAACAGATGCTACTGCGATGTCTTCCCAATAGTTAGATCTGGCTGAACCTATTTCCTTCAAGGATGCTGGTAAGTGTAATATTTAATGTTGCTGTTATAATACAAGTGGTTAGATTGTAATTATTTGTTCCATTTTTTTCAGATCGTCAATATCATTGGGGGGATTTAATAAATATGGACTGTAAATGAGGTGTAAAAAGGCACAACCAACCAGGATACAATGCCTTCTTCAAACTGAAAGAGAATGGATAGCAGTAAATACATATCCTTAACGTTATAATTTTCTCATTAAATTTTCCCCTTATTATATAATTTGTTTTTCTTTTTTCAGAGTCTACAGCCTTGCCATCGCCAACTCCAAAATTGATGGGGATTCGATGTGGAATTTGGCGTGTACTGAATCGGGTCTATCGACTCCTCAGAACATGCCATCAATGGACTGTTCGTGAGTTTTACTTTATTTATATGCTATGTAACTTGTTTTATTTGTCTTTACTGCTTATTTTTTATGTTACAGGATCTTGTCTACAAGCGTCTTCGATTGGGCAGTCAATATGGAGTCTGGTACCAACATTTTCAGGGTTACAGTCCTCAGGGCTACCACCACCGCTACCATTATGGAGTAACAGGACTATTGGTTAGTTTGTTTGTTTTTTGACATAACTACGTTATTTTGTTAATTTGTAACGCATTCATTTGCTGTTCCTACATAACTTTTCGTTGTTGCAGGATCATATCTTCAAACTGAATCCTATGCTATTCCAGTATGGATTCCAACACTATTCAGGACAGGGCTACACAAACCAAACAGCTGGGACATCCGCCACTTCAAACAATTTTAGACTGATCCCAACATCAACCGGTGTTTTAGGCAAGTCGAGTGCAACGGGGTTAATCCTTGAATACAGAGAAAGTGCTTTTGCTAGTAGAATATATGCCGGGATCATTCGAAATTCTGAAAACTTTAAAGAACCAAGTAACTTTATCAATGCATGCTCTGAGCTTTTGGAAAATAAACTTCGTGAAATAGTCAATAATCCGTCCACCCCGGCCGTAAAAGTTCAGGTTGGATTGATTATCGTCTTTAAATTACTGAAGGATAGACATTTAGAAACCACCTAAATGTGTTTTTAACTAAGACGCGTCAGATCAAAATAAGTACTTCCCAGTCTGATTGGTATGTGGTCTATGTGAGGCCGGAGATCGTGAAAAAATTCAGTGGCAAAACTCTTGATAGAATCTTTCATCTTTCTATGGACGATTCTTGCATCTCGAGTAAAGGCGTTAATCAGAAAACCTGAAAGAGTTAATACTTATGAAAAAATACGCTCCAACTACACTTTCGATTTCAATTACATTGAGTTTCCAGTGAAACTATCAGACATTTCCATATTTGAGAGACAGAATCCAGACTATTCGATTAATGTATTCGGTCTGGACGAAATTAGTAAAGATAAACACATAATAGTCGGACCCCTCTTTCTACTCCTGTCTCCATTACTGCTGGATGACGTACTTATCGCGGTTAAGTAGATCATTTATATCAAACCATGTAGCTCAAGTCCACATTTGTGACAGATGTCTGCAGCATTTCTGGAGTAAAGATCTCTTACAATGCCATGAGATTAACTGCTCAGAGTCGATCTACCCTGTGACGAAGACAAAACCTTAAAGTTTAAGGATATTTTGCACCAACAGCGTGCACCATCCATCGTTTACGCGGACTTAGAATGTTTGTTGAAACCCTTTGACACGTGCAGTCCTCAACCCAAAGCCTCTCACTCCACAGCAGTCCAGGAACACACCCCTTTTGCAGCGGCATACCAGGACGTTTGCGCATACGGCCACCAGCTGAACCGATTCGAATCATTCTTGGGGGAAAACCCTGAGAAGTGGCTAATTGAACAACTCGTTAAACTGGCCCATGACGTTGATGAAATTTACAAGGGGGTTGCAACTCTTGTAATGACAGATGACGAAGAAGCAGAATTTTTCCGTGCTATAGTATGTCACATCTGTGGTGAAGGTATTGAACCGGGGCCCGGTAAGTTTCGCGATGATTGCCAAATCACTGGTAAATTTAGAGGAGCTGCACACAATAACTGTAATTTACAGTTCAAGAATCAAAGGTACATACCCATATTTTTCCTTACTTTGTCTGTGTATGATGCGCACTTCATTGTTAAGGCCTTAGCACACCTCGATAAAGATAGAATGGATGTCCTGCCCATCAACACTGAACGTTATATTTCGTTTTCTAAAAAGATTAAGGCTACGTCAGTCACATTGCGTTTCCTGGACTCGTACCGGTTCATGCATTTATCATAAGATAAGCTGGTTGGAAGCCTTGATAAGTGTGACATGCACATTACCCGTGCGCATTTCATGGACCCCAAGAAGTTCTAATTAGTGAAGCGAAAAGGAGTCTTCCCATAAGAATACATGGATTCGATGAGGAAGCTCAAAGAGGTCACGCTCCCTCCAAAGTACAAATTTTATAGTTCGTTGTCTGGAATTTGGAATTTCAGATGATGATTACGAACATGCGACACAAGTGTGGAGGGTTTTCTAGGTGCAAACCATGGGTGAATATGCAAGTCAGTACATGGGGACAGATGAGCGGTTACTTGCGGATCTGTTTGAAAAATTTAGGGATGTATGCTTGGGGAAATACACCCTGGACCCCGCTCACTACTTTAAAGCCCCAGGCTTTTCGTGGCAGGCTATGTTAAGGAGCACGCGTGTCGAACTGGAGCTTCTGAAAGTTATCTGCTCTTTTTCGAACGTGGGATTCGTGGAGGAATTTGCCAGTGCGTCCATAGGTACGCCAAGGCAAATAACCGGTAGATGATGGAGTACAACCACGATACGCCTGAGAATTTTATCATGTACTCCGATGGAAACAATTTGTACCGCTGGGCCATGTCAGAGTATCTGCCCTCTGAAGGGTTTCAATGGTTATTAGCCGAGTAAACTGCTAGCATAGATTTCATGAACGATGAAGCCGATTCGTCTAAGGGTTTAGTTTTGGTGGTAGAATTAATGATTCCCCAGGATAAGCACGACCTTCTAGCGGACCTGCCGCCATGTCCAGACCATAAAGCCCCTGCAGATTTCACCCTCCTAAAGCTGATGACCACGCTTGAGAACAACGTACCGTATGTTCTCCACCACCGAGTCCTCCAATAATGTGGCTACAGGTGACCAAAATACACCGCATCATTTCTTTTAACCAGTCACCGTGGTTGAAAGAATACATATGTCTCAATACATGTTCTCGCCGTATAGGCAAATCAGACTTTGAGACAGACTTTTTCAAACTTATGACCAATAACTTTTTTAGAAAAACAATGGCAAACATTAGAAAACACAGCGACGTGAAATTGTGTACTAGCTGGGCGGGCCACCGTGGTGCCCGCAAATACGTTGCCATTACCAAACTTTAAACGAGCAAGTATTTTTACAGAAGGCTCTATTGACATATCTGTGATCCCATGGTCGTTTTAATTGTGTTTGAAATTCACATCGTCCTGCTTAAGGAGCATGATCAAGTAAGCATTGTCTCTAACCAGCTGTTTCGGTATACGGCAGTATGTCTGGCACAAGTAGAAAGAATCTACTAACCTGTGTCTCCCCATACAAAAGTAATCTCCTATTTTATTCTGCTTCTCACATGAAACATCGTCAAACAGAAGTAGAGCGTCACTAGGCGGAGGCACACTTTATCATCGCTAAATATTATATACTTAATTTCTTTAATGGGTTTTAGTATTTCACCCAGTAATTGGTACCTTGGCTGATACAAAGACTTGGAAAATACATATACATCTTCAAATGTGAGACCATTGGGGTATTCCAGCATGGAGAGCCCAAGATCAGTCTTCCCACAGTTTGATGGTACGCAAACTATCGCCCTCACTGTCTCAGGGAAAGAGGTCCTTTCTTCCACTTGATGTTGGTGTCCGCAACATTCACATTACTCATAGGTAATGTTGCTTGTTTTTTGACGAACCACATTTTGACACAGTTTCAAAGCTGCACAGGCTATACATAGACGCGCGAACACCTAAAATCAGTCAGTCGATAACAATGCCTCCTACGAGGACGAAGAAGAAGGGTAGTGGCTTCTTAAACAAGGTCATCAATAAAATTCCATTTGAGGCACATATTCCAACTTACCAGTTCTGTGGACACGGGAGAAAACTGGAAAAATGGTTGAAACTCGGTCAGACGCCTTTCAATCCACTAGATGCGGCATGCAGGCAGCACTACATTGCATATGCACAGGTTGCTGAGAGAAGTAATGTGGATCGTATACTCGCGGAGAATGCTTTAAACAGAATGAAAGCCAAAGATGCAAAGTTTGGTGAATGTGCTGCGGCGTTACTAGTTAAAGGAGCTATGAGTGCCAAGCTAAAGCTGGGTGCAAGGATTAAAAAGAAAAATAAGAAGAAGCAGGGTGGTATTTGTGAGATAACAACCATAGGGCTAGTTAATTGTAAAATAACTAATGTAAGTAATAGTAAAAAATACTATGGTCGAATATTTAAGTTGGCAAACATGTAATGCCAAGAGCTATACAATTAATATCGCTGACTGCATTGGAAGTTTTGTTTATCATGAACTGGTGGTTGTCATGGATGTTTTAGCAGTAAAGGTTTGACTTACAAGTCGATGATTTAAGATTTGTTAAGTTTGTGAGAAATTCAATACTGAAGATAAATAAATAAACAATGTTGGAAAATTATTGGAGAATTATTTAGTTGAGTACTGAATAAAATTAATCAAGATAATGATTTGTACTAATCAGCAGCGAGGCGGCTATCGTTCGTAATTTTGGTTTAAATTCAGAATTCATAACGGGCCATTTTAAACAGCAAAAGTAAGCCTTAACCTCGCAATTGGCGAACCCTGGACCAGGATTATGGGTGTTAATTAAGATGATTAACATAACACCTTAAACGTCTGGAGTTTCTTCTGAAGCAGTGTTATCAGTTGAGCAGCAGCAGAGAGCTGATCTACGGGCAAGTGCATCAAGTAAGAGAATTCCAGTTTTAATTTTGTTTTTGGGGCTGCAGTGTCAACGATCAGATTCTAACAGGAAGGATATTAACTAAATTTTGAACACTAAGTAAATGATTATGAAAGTGGAATCAAAGTTGAACTTACAAGTTGAGTTACATTTTGTTAAAGGACAGTTGCAAAGTTAATTTTTTATCATGTGAGAAAAGTAATTAAAGGGGTAAAATTTGTGATTTTAAGAAATTGTAAAGAAAAGTAATACCATCGATTAGTGGTAAAAATTTTATCATATAAAAAATTGTACTAACATGTGAAGAGTAGTCTAGAATCTGTGGATTTCCGTTGAGAAGCAAGAAGCTAATAAGGAATTATTACAGAATTATTACAAACAAAACAAAGAAAAGGGGGGAATTTATATGTACAGCCCAATTAGTTAAAAGAGCAAAAGATCAGCATTTTAAGCATTTGTATATTATATATGTGTCGGCTTTGTTTCTAGATAGAAGGCTGCCGAATTTTGTTGTCTCTTTTCTGTGATAATGTACATGTTTTCAGCTGTTACGATAAAAAGTTGTAAGTTAATTGCTATTTTTTTTCTGTGTGTTCCTAAAAATTGTGTTGCAGAGTTGAATGTGGACAGCGTTGTATCATTGTTGTGGATTGGAGTTGTAAGTTTGTAATATCCATTGCGGTTTAAAGAATTTCTGCTAAGAGTAGTAATACCGTTGTGTTTGCTTGCATTATGAAATTTTAAATGTCAAATTATTATGGAAAATAAGTGTGGAAAATTGGTTAGTGAGTTGGGAGAAACAAATAGTATTATGTCAGAGGGGGAAACGGTAAGTTCCGTAATCTTAAGTTTTGATGGGAAATATGAAAACCTAATGGGTGTCCGAGGAGATAGTAATTCGGTGCAAAATAATTTCAGTAGTAGTCCTATTAATAACGGGGATAAATATGGGGTTACCGGTTATTTTCCAAACAATGATCTCAGCAACATTGATGAGGATGACGAATTGGTTGATGAAGAAAATGAAATTAATGGGGGGCAGAATTCAATAGGATATGCAGTTTTGCCAAAACCAAATCAACCTAAGTACGCTCGAGAAGGGAATACAGACCTAAGGTTGCTATTAAATGCTATCAGAGAAATGAAACAAGAAATGAATCAGAGCCAAGAAAAAGTTATTCAGAGAATTGAGAAAAATCAAGAGAAATTCAGGCAAGAATTGAAACAAGACATAGGAGAACTTAATGAAAAAATCGAACGTAGTCAAAGGAGGGCAGAAGAGATGATGGGGAGGATGTCAGACAGAATTGAGAAGGTGGAAAAGGAATCAGAAGAAAGATTACAGACGATTGAGAGCGATATTTTTGAAGTTAAAAAAAATGTACAGCGAGACGTTAATGTTTTGGTAGGCCGCTGTATAGAGGATAAAGAGAAAATTATCGCTGAAAGAATAGAAGGATCACTAAGTCAGAAAATGGAAGGACATCAGAAGGATATTGAAAGCAGGATGGAAACTATTTTAGAAGGCCAAGTGCAATGTGAGATTAAAATACATAGCGTAGAGGAACATGCTGATAATGTAGGAAGACAAATTACTGGTTTGTCAACGGAAGTAGGCCAAATATGTGGGAATATGAGTCATATTAATGAAAGACTGGAAAAAGTGAAAAAGCGGCAAGACACCGTGGTGAGCCGTATACCAAGTTATTGTGAGATTACTTTACCAGAGACTGTGTTTGAACCAAGCGGAAAAGTACACCCCGCCGATTTTGTGAAAATATATTCCCGAACCTTGCCAATAGAGTGGTCGGATACAAATAAAATCCGCTATGTACAAAGCAAATTAAGGGATGAGGCTTTTTCATGGAGTTGTGAAGTTACAGAGAGGTGTACTAATTATGACGAATTTCCTAAAAATGTTCCGAGATAGATACTGGTCTCAGAGGAAAACAGCGCAAGGTAAAGAGTGATTTTTACAACTGTAGGAGATACTATAGAGGCGACGGCAGTCTGAGGAAATTTTGCGAGGAGATAAGAAAGGAATTGCGGCACCTGGACCAAAAGATAGGGGAAGTAGAACAAGTGGAGATATTGCTACAAAAGCTACCGCGGCAAGTTCAAGATAAACTGGTGGTTACTCAATGGGATAAGATGGAAGATTTCTTGGACATGCTGGAAAGACTCGACCGATTCGAAGAAAGTTGTGAAAATAATAGTGAAAGGAATCGAAAGTCTGATCACAGATATGAAGAGCCAAGGGACGATCAATACAGGGAGCGAGCAAATCATTGGCCACCGAAAGGAAGTGGAGGATATGGACAAGGATTGCACAGGCAAGAATCACGGGAAGAGATTGTTGAGGAATTCAAAAAGCATAATTTTGGTAACAATGTAAGGAGGTACGACTGGAGGAATAGTTCTAATATGAACCAAGTAACTGCAAGAGGGAATTACGGATATAATGAGCGTAAAATGGTGAGACACCCGGCAGAATACAGAGGAAGAGGCTATTTCGAAAGAAGTACTCCCGGAAATGGTGGAAACTCTTTTGCAGCAAACAAGGAATATAATCAGGGATCAAATACAATGCAGAGACACGAGAAGGAGGGGAAGGTAGATTTCGGCGGAATGAAGAAAGGAAGGAAAACTGTTAACCGGGACTGATGCGGTCCGTTAGTTTCGGATTGGAAGGGTACAGGACCAAAATGTAATGATAGTAATATCAAGAAAGGAGAATTCAAGGCAGTAAAGTTAAACGGTGAATTGGATCGAGACCGAAAGGATTATGACGATCACGAAGAAAATTGTAATTTAGCGAAATGTTACCTTAATGAAGTGAAACAAACACAGGAAGAAGCTCCTATACATTGGTGGGAATGTTTTGAATTGGAAAAGAATAAATTAAGAGTAGGGGACGAAAAGGAGAACCCTAAATATAGCTGGACAGATGAAGGAATTTCCGATTTGATGAGAATAAATGAATGGAGAAATGAAGATCAGAAGGAATGTATTTCTTATGAGGAAGTGGTGGATGACATGGACAATAAGAGTATGATTTCAGAAGGATGCGGTGTCAGAGGAGGAATCAAGTGAAGAAGACGGATGTTCTGGAATAGACAGTATTGTGAATGATGAAGAAGCTGAAATTAGTAATAAGGAAGGAGGAAAAGAAGGAGCCAAGGAAGGTTCAGAAGATGAAGTTAGATATTTTTTTACCAGGAAGGACGAGTTAAACGAATGTGACAGTCTGTTAGTGCCTGGAGAGTCAAAAACAGAGTTAACAAAGAAAGACGACGTAAGGACAGTATCAGCAGCAAGTTGTGGAATAACTAAGGTAGAAGTTTATGACGACAATAGCAAACAGAATGGAAAGCAACCAACAATGGAAATTTGTTCGAATAGTCTAGAGGAAGCATGTGAAGGTCACGGAAAATTGCTGAAGATAAGAAAAAAGAAAATAGAGAAAAACTGAAGAAAATATGAAAAATGAAGATATTATTAAAAGTATAATGAAAGATGAAAGCCAATACATAATCGAGGGAATGAAGAAAATGAATGATGTATATAAGAAGAGATGAGAAACTGGAAGACTAGAAAGAAAGAAACAAATGCTACAAGCACATAATGCTGACTGAATCAATGTCGGTGATTTGGTGTGAGATTAATGCCGAAAGTAAGAAATTTATTGATATATATTGGGAACCTTTCATAGTCAAGGATAAACCTCATCCAAATGCTTATTTCTTAGTCTACCCTGTATCAAAAAAGAGATTTGGATTGCGGAATATAGTAGACTTAAAGCTTTACAGGGCGAAGGAACACTAATATTATGACTGTTGATCACACAGCACATATTCTTATTTGGCCATGTATGGTATTAGATGTTTCGATACATGTTCGATTTTTTTTTGTTGAATTGAGGCAATTTTTAATAACATAATGTATTTATTGAGTTTCTCATTAAGTGGTAGTCTAATTTTAACTTTAATAATTTTTGTTAATTGAATACAAAGAATATCTAAAGCTGATCCTGAGATACGATGAGTGTAAAATCTGAACATTATTTCGATGAAAAGATTTTGATAGACTTATTTAGTTGAGTAATTTAGTTGTTTTTGAAAATGTAACTGTGGTTGTTATTTAACATTTCGGTTTGTTGAAATCATAATTTAGTTAAATAATGATTTAACTGCTCCGAAATGGGGGGCATATGTGAGATAACAACCATAGGGCTAGTTAATTGTAAAATAACTAATGTAAGTAATAGTAAAAAATACTATGGTCGAATATTTAAGTTGGCAAACATGTAATGCCAAGAGCTATACAATTAATATCGCTGACTGCATTGGAAGTTTTGTTTTATCATGAACTGGTGGTTGTCATGGATGTTTTAGCAGTAAAGGTTTGACTTACAAGTCGATGATTTAAGATTTGTTAAGTTTGTGAGAAATTCAATACTGAAGATAAATAAATAAACAATGTTGGAAAATTATTGGAGAATTATTTAGTTGAGTACTGAATAAAATTAATCAAGATAATGATTTGTACTAATCAGCAGCGAGGCGGCTATCGTTCGTAATTTTGGTTTAAATTCAGAATTCATAACGGGCCATTTTAAACAGCAAAAGTAAGCCTTAACCTCGCATATTCTCCCTTTAATCCATATTTTTGTCGGATTGTCGGCCGCCGGAGCTCTTGCAGGAGGAGTCTCGCGATTGTCAGAACTTTCAAAAGCAACTAAAGAAGCAAAAAAGCAGTTGGCAGAAGAGAAACGGCACAATGAAACCATGGAAGCATTTGCAATGAAAGGTAAAGGTATTTATTTAAAACCATACCGGAAAGATGGATCGGGATTAAAGAAAAAAAAAAAAAAGCCGGCGAAGCCGCTAACGGACGAAGATAGACGTAGACATGTAAAGCGCTTGCGTGTACTTCATTTCCGCAGCGTCTTCATGCGGGACGCATTACCTCAAAAAATTCGGGAACGGGAATGTGGAATCGGTAACTTGGACAGTGCCGAAAATGATGGAACACGCTGGGTTGCGTACATCAAGAACAAGGATGGTGTAGTGAAATATTTCGACAGTTTTTGTGAATTGCAGAAGTAGTTTGCAGGCAACAGAATATTTTACAGTGTTCAACGGCACCAAAAATGTGGCATACACCTGTACGGACATTTATGTTTAAATTTCCTTTGTCAGAATGCATAACATCAGTCTTGCACAAGCCTTAGTCGAGGTAACATATTTCTGTGACACTCTGCTAGTCCGGCAACAGTTCGGTCTTGAGCAGTGTTTACTTCCCGCCGTTAGATTTGAGCCAAGGCGAGTATACAATAGGGTTAGTTAACTTTCAAACACACAATTCGATTCCGAATATTGACGACTCAAATTGCAAATTTGATACTCGAAGAATAAAGTGATTGATATACCCACAGGATCCTATGATACTGACGACTTGGCAAGTTATTTGGCTCGTCGTACCAATAACGATAAGCTTATTATTAGAGCAAACAATAATTCACTAAGATGCGAGATACAGATACCTATTGAAATTGAGTTCTCTAAAGCTAACACAGTTGAATCATTGCTTGGATTTTCTAAACGTGTGTTAAAGCTGGGATTTCATACCTCAGACTACACTGTACAAATATTCAAAGTTAGCGCGATACATATTGAATGCAGCATATGTACATGAAATTACGTCAACGATAAGCTGGGACATACACTAAACGAGTTTTTCCCAACAGTACCGCCAGGGTACAAAATTGACGAATGACGGTGAGAACGGTCAACGATATTCACATTAGAATTTTCGACCAGGACGGCAGTTTAATGGATTTCAGAGGAGACCATTACTTTGAGACTACATATAAATAATGGGTGCTCGTTATAATAAGAAGAGACAGATTCAAACAATTGTGAGTAGTGAACCGACAGTGAAACGGTTAACACCTGCTAACGTGCTCTTTCTACAGTCGTTAGGCTATACATATGAGGTGCTTGATATAACTTCCGGTGTAGAATCTGACGAGTCGGTGACGCGCAAACTGTTTCTGAATCATCAACCGAATACACCAAAAAGTTTTAATAACAATGATGAGATTCGGATACCTATTCAGAACCAAGATACATATACACTGCCGTGCGAAAGTTAATTTCATATTGAAGGAAGATTTATCAAATCAGATGGAGAAGGAGCTACAAATACACGTCTCATTTCCAATACATTCACGTTTCTGTTTTAGGAAATTCGGTTATACCTAAATGGAGTTGAAATTTACCGAAACAGAAATGTAGGAATCACAAGCACAATGAAGACTCTTATTCCTGGTGATCCTCAACAAATTGGTGTGTTGAACAACGCAAGATGGGGTACACGAGATCTTGGAAATGGCTACTTTGATGTATGTATTCCGCTGAGTATGCTTTTAGGTTTTTGTGAAAACTTCAAAAGCATACTTGCAAATGTAAAACAAGAACTAGTACTGATTCGTGCTAGGGACGATACAAATTCATACAAACAAGCTAATCCAAATCCTCAAAAGAGTAAATTCACCTTTAGTAAACTCGCATGGGTGATGCCCCATGTGCAGGTAGGTGAGAAAGAGAAACTTGCATTCTTTAAGATTGTGGACAGTGGAAAGACCAGAAGTTAGAATCTACTGGAGTATCTATTACTTCCTATAAGTAACATACAAATTTGGGTCTTTGAAGACGTCAACGCAGCTGGAGAAACCTAGATTCGATGTTCTGGGATTATAAACAAACAGGAAACGCAAGAGCGGAAACAAGCGCAGCCAAGTTTGATCACTGTATTCTCACTAATGTTAAAGTGTTCCTAAATGATGTTTCAAAACAATACGAGGACAAGAATTTAGACTTTAAGAAAAACAGAACCACAGTGCTGTACGACAAGTATTCGAGATTCCAACAGTCTTACTATGAACTAGATCATCCTTCGCCACTACTAAATCGTGAACCTCTCGCAGTGATTGACTGTTCTCAACAAAATGAAACAGTTAAGACTGACCCTGTAGATATTCGTATGAAATTTGATAGCAGTGAAAATTTTCCTCCATACACGTCTGCGTACTGCCTGATCTTCCACGATCGCATTGTGGAATACATACCTCTAACAAGTGTTGTGCGTAAGCTGACATTAAACAAAATAGGCACCACCTTTGCCACTCAGTATCATGCCATCCATATTTCTGGACGCATAGGGATTCAAAGCTAGAGATGGCACATTTATTTTCAAGGAAGTAGCTGCGTGTGTAATTCGATCAGGCAAAATTATCGCTACACAATTCATTTCTGTATCCTCACCATCACGTGGAGTTAACGAACCAACAGTCAAATGGTTGACAAATAATTACCATTTAATACCTCGGAACACGGATGGTGTAACCTTTAGTAAACTATGTACTGTTCTAAATGCAATCACCAATGAAAATGACTCCATTATTTACGTTAAAGGACGAGAGAAGGCTCCATGGTTCCAGAAGATTATCCGCAAGAAAGTCTGCTACAATATAGAAGATTTAGGATGCCTGCCACTACAAGAACTCATGAAAAATAATTTGACTAAACTTTGTAAAAGAGATTTATTTTTTACGCTATATGTGCAGCTGAAAATGTATTTTTAATTTCTCAATAGTTGGTGAAATAAAAAGAAATAAAAAATCAAATAAAAATGTTATTTTATTTAAACATTTCACATACAAGTAATCTTAGTCACATATGCATAAATCCACAAACATCATATCCAGGCTCATAAATTTTTATTACAGTATTACGGACATCATCAGATACTAAAAAAAAATTTATACGCAAAGAGTTCAAGTCTTAGTAGCACATAATCCAAAGATGAACTGTATGTCAGCTGGCCTCGGTAGCGTAGGGGCTAGAGTGCTAGCTCCGCGTGCCGAAGGCCGCCGGTTCGAATCCGGCCGCGGGCATGGATGTTTAAGTGTTGTGTGTCTGTGTGAATGTCCTGTCCGTCCTGGGGCGTCCATACATTGGAAACATGCAATATATATAGTGGATGACAACTTATACACTGAAAGCTATAATAATTACATTGAGCTGGCTGTATGGCCTCCCTTGATAAATGCCATTCATCATCATTTATTGCTTTCTTGGACCTTTAAGGTCTATAGCAGAATACAAAGGGTACAGGCCATAAATATAACAGAAACATAGTGCACATTATACAATTACAGAGGTATATATTAAAAAAAAAACTGAATATCACTTGAGGTACACGAACATTATTAATATGCATATCAATTAAGTTTTTCACTGTAGCCATGTGGTAATCACGCATCACTTTATTAGCTAAGATGTTCAAAACCTCAGTGTAATATCTTGCAACCAGGTAGCCCCACTTCTGCTTGACGGTCAAGGCTCCGGTCACTGCCGGCTCAACATTCAATTTTGGGGGATGGCATTTGCTGTATCGTGGATTCAACCAAAGAAATTATATCCGTGAACAACACGGCCATGACAATGCGCCTGCATTGTGCGAACAACGCAGGCACACGAACACTCTAACGCACACGCTCCCATAAACACCGATAACAAAAAATCGAGCTTGATGGGTGAGCGATAACGCTTCAGCCTCGCATTCGCGAGGACGTGGGTTCGGATCCCCGTCCGGCCATCCAGATTTGGGTTTTCCATTTTTTCCGCAAATCATTTCAGTAAAATGCCGTGATGGTTCCTTCAAAAGACCATGACCAAACTCCATCCCATTTCTTTACCACAACCCTTTCAAACTTCTAATAACCTCGACGTCGATGAGGCGTAAAATCAGAAGCAAATAAAAAAGGAAATGTTAATAAGGAAGGCTGACAAGAAAGGCTAACAAGAAAGCCATGAACATCGACAGAAAGAAAGACTTGAACTCAAGGAAGTCATGACGATAGTAAGCAAGAAGACACAAAGATTCTACTAGGTGACTTCTGTGCACAAGTTTATAAGGAAAATCAACACCAAAGAACTGTAGGCAAATTCCCAGCACATAAATTTACCAACAAGAATGGAATGATATTTATCGAGCAATGCCAGGAGAAAATGTCGACCTCCCTGATGAAACATCCTCGGAAGGAAAAGACTTGGAGGGCATCCATACAATCCCTCGGTGAATATCAGATGGACTACCAAACCATCACTTACCATTCGCAGAAAGAATTCCATGATACACAAGTCCGCAGAAGTGCCAAAGCTGACTCCAGACTGCGTTCTACGCATCAAAATAAAATTTATCACAAGGAGAACATAAAGGATCCCTGAATATAAAATAAAAAGGTCACAAAATTAGTCAGATAAACAAAGTTGACACACATGAAAAAATATTTTAGTGGCTACAACACACGAGACGTTTACTGGACGTTCATAGGAATGATTCTAAGGATACACTCCACAGGATTTACGCACTATTTAATCAAAACAATTTCATATTTAAATGATCTATATTAAAAACACTTACGTCTAATGAACTTCGTAATAGTGGGCACAATAAGCATACATTTTTGTTTTTAAGTTACTTTACTGCATGTTTACCTCAAATTTTCTAAATTCAAATTGCTTCTAAAGTATGTTTAACAAATTTGATTGGAACTGAAATATGGCATTAGCAACGCCCTGCTACGTAGCGTGGCGTTGGAGAGCCGTGGAAGGGAGTCTGCTTCTGAAAATGTGTTAATATGTATATACTTATTGCTTTACGTCTTGTTGACGTCGAGGTCATTCGAGGCGGTACGGGAGAGCGTAGAAGGAACAGAAAGGATATCGACCATGGACTTTTTGGAGTGATTTGGGGAAACCTAGGGACACACAAATCTGGAGACCCGGACGTGTATTCGAACCGGCGTCCTCCCGAATGCGAGGCCAGAGCGTTACCGCTCACCCACCAAGCTCGATTTTTTGTTATCGGTGTTTATGGGAACGTGTGCGTTTTTTTTTTTTTTTTTTTAATGGCTTTCGGCAACTAAGCCATTCAGCCAGCTCAATGTGTTATCTCATCCAGTGAATTAGTGACACCACAGGACGGACAGGACATTCACGCAGACACACAACACTTAACATCCATGCCCGCGGCCGGATTCGAACCGGCGACCTTCGGTACGTGCAGCTAGTGCTCTAGCCCCTACGCTACCGAGGCCGGCTACGTGTGCGTTAGGTCTTGTTTACATGATGGCAGTTGACTGGACCGACAGTTGGCCGGACCGTTTGTGGTGGGGGTAAGAGAGTGGACTAGCAAGCTAGTAATGATTAGAAGACAGTGTACTGCCCACTGGCAGGACAGTTCTCTACTCCTACACTGTGATCTTGTTGAAAATAATATGTTCACATTACAGAAAGGAATTAACATCTTAATTAATTTGTTGATTATAATTTGAATTAAATGAAGGCTAACAAAACAAAACGTAGAAAATGTTAAAAGAGTGAATATAAAAAAGAAATGCTTTAAATGCCTCAGCGCCTTTTTATGAAAAATAATGAAGTTGGAAGTGAAAATGTAGAATTGCATCATTTAAGATGAACTGTATCTCAATTTGATGAGCTGTTGTGAAATATTTTTGCCGATACCTAAAAAATGACACCGTTATGAAGCAATTTTTAGATAACAGGCTCTAAGGTATCACGGAATTTCCTCACTTCCATGCAGTTCTGATGATTTTAATGCATCTGTTTCACTCCGCTTACTCGACTTATTAGTTGTCGCCATCTTGTATGTTGAACTCGCACGCCAAAAATTGGTCGTGAACCGAGTCAACTATCCTCAGTCAACTGTCTGTCTTGTACCTGTTTACACGAGAAGAGTGGACTATCCAGTGCTGCGCCCGCAGCAAGACAGCACACTCCTTCCAGTCAACTCGCATCGTGTAAACGCGACCAGAGTGTCAGTTTGCCTGCGTTGTTCGCACAATGCAGGCGCATTGTCATGGCCGTGTTGTTCACGGTTGTAACTTCTTTGGTTGAATCCACGATACAGGAAATGCCATCCCCCAAAATGGAATAGTGTCTATTTTGACTACCTCTTCTGTATTGCTTCTGAATAGTTGCAGTAGATGAGAATGTTCTCGTCTGTGAAGCGTGTTTCCTGAAGGGCTAGTATCTGTATCATTTGTTGATCGAATTCTGATACAAGATTATGTAGTTGGTCAGATTGAATTAGGGTGTTGAAAATCCCGAAATATGTAGGCGTCTTCAATGGTAAATTGACAGAGAAATTCGACTTTCTTTGTGATCATGATACTTAGAATCCGAGTGCCTGTTGCCGTTGGCATACGGATGGATTTGGTTACAACCTAGCGTGATTCTGTCTTTATTCTCACGAATCGAGGTTGCTTGTAATAAAGAATGTGTCCATTGCTTCACTGGATTGTAAGTTCCTGGAACGTGAGACGTGTAGACGGATCCGTCTGAGTAAACAGACGCTGACCAAATCGCCAGTGATACCATAGTGGTCACGGTGCACACTGAATTCCCATTGCTCTTCGCCCGTATATGCCATCTCCTATTTTACGACAATGTCCGTCTTCTATCACGAGGGAGGAGAAAAATGTGAGGGTGTGTTTGGATGCATACGAGACGTTTCAATCCTACTACATAACATTTTCTCATTTGTAAACAACCTAACTTTCGACTTCAATCCATCAACACAGTCATTGACTAGACCAATGCTTGTAAATTGAAGAATATAAATTTTGAGGACTCATTAATTCACTTCTTAAGCAACGATTAACAAAAAACATCATTTTGTTTCATTTAAAGATAAGAAAACAATTTATATAAATTATAAATCATGCTATAAATGTTTAAAAGAGAACGAAAAACTAGTGAGAAGTATAAAGAACCTCATAGATAGCCGAGAACATGAAAATGCAGATATAAAATAGTCTTTCATGTTTGCCAATTAAACTTTGATGTCACTAGACGACCCTCTGAAACTGATATTTGGATTACATTACAAGGAAATGTGACTCATATTCCAACTAAGTTAAAAATACACATACTGTTTGGAACAGAAATTGCCAAAAAGGTGTGAATTGAATAAGTTATAGCCCTACGTTATTCTTGGTCAAACTTTGCGTGCAATGCGTGCAATGTTGCCAGGGTCTCATGCTATCACCGTACAGAACTTTAATCCCATTTGTAACAGAAGTAATGCACAGAAGGGAAAAGATAACCATGACCACAAGCTGTCACTCGATTTCAGGCATAAGGATGTGGGAAAATTTTCTTTCGTAGATAAGGAGGTCAGGGACCAAACAATTTACGAAGAGGAATGATGAATAATTTACCTAAAATGTTGAAAAAATTTAAAGTAGAAACTTGCAGAGTGTAAAAGTAGGTGGACACAGGAAATAGAAAAAAATGGATGTGTACGGAAATTGTCAGCGGAACGTGCGTTCCATCGCAATTAAATGAAATTAAATTAAGGAAAAAAAGCCATTCTAGTTATTAAGAAATCCCAAACTAACAACAAATCATTAACTGACGCATCAAATATTGACCTTTATAATTTATAATAGGAGCAGGGAACAATAGAAGAATTTGTTTATTAACTGTATGGGATAAAATATGTGAACTCAGAACAAATTGCTACACTTGTTAAAAAATATACAAAATGAACGATAAAAAGATAAGTGATTTTTTTTTCATTATTTAACGCATGAAGTATTATATAAATTAGTTTCATGTGGTCTGAAACGAATTTATCTTTTGAAATTTTTTATGTAGGGTCAGGCTAGCGATTGAAATAGAATCCGTCATTTGCAATGTGTGACATGTTGTGTTAGCGCCAGGTCCAACTTTAATTAGTATTATTTTTGTTTCATCATATTTAAATTAAGTTTTTTACCTTTTGTAGTTTAGATAGAAGTAACAGTGATGTATTGGTTGCTTTGCTGGAGGTATCACTGTTAAGATCGGTCGTGTTTACTCAGGGATGTTTTCGTCTAGGTGGCAATACAGCAGGGCCCGCTCTAGCGATTTTGGCGCCCTGGAAAAATAGACAAATTGCCTCCCTTTAAGATTATGTAGAATTATATATTTTTTTAAAAAAAATAATTAATTTTTAATCGAATGAAATATTTAATTTTAATAAAATCATATATTCATAAATAAACTTATTGAATTTTGATCTAGCGGCACATAATAGAGAAATTTCTGTACATAGCCACAAATTAACCACATTTTTAAATGCTATTACGGATGGATATTATCACACAAACAATCTAAATGCCATTATTTTGAAAATAAAACGAGATTACATCAAATACGCTAAAATCACAAAAAAACTTTTTTCTTACTTTCAGTTTGCGAATTTTATTACATCTTTAAATTTACTTCATCAACAATTTCAAACTTTTTGCCAGAATGGCTAAATCATTAAATTATCAATTTCTTGGTTTTCGTAAATGCTTAACAAGGTGTCGTATACATCTCCCAAATGAAATTTTAAATGGTTTAATGCCTCTATCATACTCTCCCATCTAGTGACACTCCATGTTTTCAAAGTTGAACCCTAAACATGCCTTAAAAGTATTGCCCATCGAAAAGTAGATGCCGAAAAGGATAAATATATTTTGTGGACCATGTTGAAGAAATTAACGGCTTCCAGGGATGCTTTTGCCATTAATAACAAGATTGAGAAAATGGCTACTACACGGAACATTGAATGCTCACGAATTATATTGTTTAATTCTAGATTGCATTCATGCTTTATTGCCCCTCATATTGGACCCGTTGTAAGTCCCTGCCCTCTGATATCCTGCAAATTTAAACCCAAGTCATTAAGTTCTATCTAATTTATACAGCAAATCTGTGAGCCTTGGATTACGAGAAGAAATTATCATGCAAATTATTCCATTTCGATTTCCAATAACTGAAATCCATATTGATTTGGTTCATCAATTCAATAAAATAAATACTCAGCATCTCCCGCCAAGCACTATCGATTCCATGTATTAGAGGCTAACTGCAATTGCGTGTCTAGTAACTTGTGGGCAGTATATCGTCGAAATCAGTGCAGCAGGGAGCATGAGAAATCACTTCAAAGTTGTTTCCACGAAGAAACTGTTGCGTAACGCTAGCCCGATATGCGGGTGCGTTGTCTTGGTGAAACAGCACACGCGCAGCCTTTCCCGAACGTTTTTGTTGCAGTGCAGGAAGGAACTTGTGCTTCAAAACATTTTCGTAGGATGCACCTGTCACCGTAGTGGCCTTTGCAATGTTATGTGTAAGGATTACGCCCTCGCTGTCCCAGAACACGGCCACCATCGTTTTTTCAGCACTGGTAGGTACCCGAAATTTTTCTGGTGGCGGTCAATCTGTGTGCTTCCATTGAGCTGACTGGTGCTTTGTTTCTGAATTGAAAAATGGCATTCACGTCTCATCCATTGTCACGATGGACGAAAAGAAATTCCCATTCTTGCCTTTTTGTGCGTCAACATTGCTTGGCAACATGCCACACGTGCAGCCTTGTGGTCGTCTGACAGCATTCGTGAAACCCACATTATCTGGTCGTCATTCAAGTTTTTGTGCACAGAACCCATGGAAATGCTAACACTGGAGGCAATCTGTTCAACAGTCATTCGGCGGTCTCCCAAAACAAGTCTCTTCACTTGCTCGATCATGTCATCAGACCGGCCTGTGCCAAGGCCGAGGTTGTTTTGGTTTGTTGTCACATTATGTTCTGCCTTCATTAAACTGTTGCACCCACGTATGCACTTTCGACACATCCATAACTACATCACTATATGTCCCCTTCACCTGTCGATGAATTTCAATTGGTGTCACACCACGCAAATTCAGAAAACGAATGATTGCACGCTGTTCACGTAAGGAAAACGTTGCCATTATAATTATCTAAAACAGTTCTCATTCTCGACGCTGCCGCTAGAGTTCCAACTGCTGTACAGTGGTGCCATCTCTGTCACATATTGACAACGAGTGCACGCTCATTTTAAAACATTGCACATGTTTATATTTCTTTCCAGTGTGGACAAAACAAATTGGAGGCCTTAAAACTTGAATGCATCTCGTATTACCAAAAAAAGTAGAAGTAATTATAGGCCTGCCACAGGGTAGTGTATTGGAACAGTTGCTGTTCATTATTCTAATGAACGATTATGTTGATGGCTTAAGGTTGTTTGTAGATGACCTAATGGTATGTAATAGGATCAAAACACTAGAAGATTGAACAACTGCAATGTGACCTGGTTAGAATATCTATATGGGGAGGTCAGCATCGAATGATGATAAATGCCAAGAAGAGAGAACTTGTTAGGTAAACAGTTAAAAAACTGGAGGTTGTTTATGATTACAGGGTCGGGTAAGAATTGTTTGTTGAAGGCTTGAAGTGTAAACATCTTGCCACAACTTTTGATAATAAATTTAACTGGCCCGGGGCACGTTGGAGAGGTGCTAGGAAAAGGTTATAAAGTTCTTCATTTATTGGAGAGAGATAGATGATAGGATGTACCAGAGAAGTAAGGGAATTGTGTTACAAAACATTGGTCAGACCATTGGTTGAATATGGTGGTATAGTTTGCTACCCACTTTTTGGGTATCAAATACAGGAATCGGAGGGCGTGCAAAGAAGAGCAGCTAGATTTTTTCGTGGAAATTATCTCAGGACCCGGTCGGTAACTGAAATAATTAAGGAGCTAACACAAAACATCTACAACGAAAAAGCATCTCCAAGTTCACAAAACTGATACTATAAAATACAGTTATTAAACCAGAATGTCTCTATGGATTAGAAACACTCATTTTGAACAGTATAAAATAGAGATGCAACGAATATTCGGCTACTATTCGGTATTTGGCCTATTCGGCCACATTTTTCCATATTCGGTATTCGGCCGAATGTTGTGTACTATTCGGCCGAATACCGAATACCAAATCATGAAAAAAGAAAACTCACATATTACCCAAAAATGTATTTATTTTAATTCCAAATTATTACATTTAATTCTTAAAATCTACCAGCGGTAAGTTGTGATGGATGAAAACAATTTTTTCAGCATCTTTTGATGGCAAACGATTGAGCTTTTCCTCATAACTAAACCTGCCTCTGAAAACAGCCTCTCATTATATACCGTACTGCCAGGAGACGATATGTAAGTCCGAGCGAATTCTGCCAGTCTTGGATACTGTTCAGCGTTTTCTGACCACCACTTGTAAGGGTCTGCTGTCGGATGTAGGCGAACAGTTTTCACATTAAAAACAATCTCATTTGCAATAACATTTTTCCTCTGCACATCATCACCATTTTGCATATTTTAAGTAGCAACTTCCTCAAAACAGTTCAAGAAACTTTCATGTCTTTCAATGGTTTCATCATTTTCATTATGTCTTTTCTTTCTACGCGGAGGAGAATCATTACCGCCTACGACTAGAATAGTCACAATTAATTTTCAGAGCTTCTGAAGGAATTTTTTTTTTTGTTCTTTGCGTTTGAAGCAATCCGAGAAAACTGGTTTTGAAACGCGGGTCAAGAAAAGTTGAAACCATATACTTATCATTTTCTTGAAAGTTGAACCGTGTTTCAAGCTCAGCTTGTAGTGAAGTTCTCATTCTCAATAAATTTGGTGTTCTATATGCAGTTTCTTCCTTCCCCAGGTATTTAAACAATGTGACGATATGTGGAATCACTTCAGAGATGCAGGAAATATCTGAGCTGGTTATTCTCGTAATCTCCTCGAACGGCTTCAGGAGCTTGATACATTGTTTCATTAGCTGCCACTGAAAAGGTGTTAAATTGATTAAACACTCGTGATCAGTAATGTACAAAGAAACAGCTCGCTTTTGTTCTAATAATCACCACATTAAATAATATGTGGAATTCCATCGAGTGCTTACATCTTGTACTGTTTGGCGGTTTACCAAGTCAAGTTCTTGGCGAATGAATTTCAACTTTACTTGTGCAATATCAGAGTGATTAAAATGGGTAGCAATTCGTCTTGCAGCAGCTACGATCTGCGTTATATCCGTTTGAGATTTTAGCGATTCCTCAACAGCTCGTTGCAGGCAATGAATAAAGCACATTGCAGAATCATATTCTGCGTCTCGTACATCTTTTATCACGTTGGCTCCACTGTCATGGATAAGTAAATGGATCTTGCTATGAGGAATATTCCATGTTTCTGCAATGACAGTGAGTTCTTAGCACCAGTATGTGACCCAGCGAACGGCTTCATAGCTGTGACAGTACACATTTTTGCCGAACATTCGGCTGCCGAATATTCGGCGCTTCGGCCGAGAGCGTGGCCGAATATTCGGTATTCGGTGTTCGGCAAAATCACTATTCGTGGCATCTCTAGTAGTGTAAAAGATGTAGAAAACATTGAGAAAAAAGAACTCAAAATTATAAAGAAAATTTTGGGCCCAAACTTGTAAGAGACTAATACAGATTCAAAAGTAAGCAGGAAATACAGACATTCACAGTGATATTAGAAAACTCAGAATAAATTTTAAGGACATATGAGAATAATGTACCCCAACAGACTGACAAGACATACTGTTGAATTCTATATGAACCGAAGTAAAGCAATATCAGATACAATAAAATGGATTGGCTAAATCAAGAAAAACCTCAAAACAGCAGGAATCGCTCAAGATATCGAAAATGATACATTTAAATCCAAAATTCATAAGTGGCAAGTTGACCGGCAGGAAAGACTAAAGAAAAGACCCGGAACTACATGGTCAGATGAGAGAAAAGAAGCCCAAAAGCAAGGGTATGAAGGAAACATGGGCACAAAGGAAAGCGAACAAACACCTCTTAGTACTTTGCGTAGTCCTATTGGACTTATCCGCATATAATAATAATAATAAAAGAGCTGGATTGGGAATCATTGGAAGACACGAGGGGGATGAACAGAGTGCTGGTAGTGTACAATTCGTATGTTGGTGATGGTGCTTGGTAGGATATTGATCACTCGATTTCTTGCACAAGGTAGTTGCAAAATTTTCTTTTGTGGGTAACAATATCAGGGATTGGAACAAATTACCAAGTGAAGTGATGAATAATTTACCAAAAATGCTGAAGTAATTTAAAGCTAAAAGTAGTTCCGGGGGAGAGGGAAATTTAACACTCAACTAATATAAGATAATTAAAAAATAAAATAAAATAGTGGTAATCAGATGACCAAGTGAATTGGTCCCGGAGCTTGTGTTCCATCGTCATTAAATTATAGTAGGGAAATAAGGGGGGAGTGAGCTCATCGTAAATCGTACTCTAATGTGAATAATATGCTAATGAGGCTACGCGGCACTTCTTAACCTAAGTTACAGGTCATAAATCGTCTAAATGGGGGTCATAAATTGTATGCTAATGTGAATAATATTTAAATGAGTCCACGTGCCACTTCTTAACCTGAGTTACAAGTCATAAATCGTTTTAATGGGGTCATTATTTATTTTCTCAAACCGCCGCGCACGTGCCGCCAGACCACCCACGTCGCGCAGGTGTTCGCCTGGGCCCGTCTCCCCTCGCGGAGCGGCACCGGAAGTAATTACTCAGCCGCCGCGCGCAGCTGCGTCACATTTATCATCGGGGGACGCACTGCGTTCTCACGCCAAGCGCTTCCCACGCTATCAAAGGCTCCCGCGCCGCCGCGCGCAGCTGCGTCACATTTATCATCGGGGGACGCACTGCGTTCTCACGCCAAGCGCTTCCCACGCTATCAAAGGCTCCCGCGCCGCCACGCGCAGCAGCGTCACATTTATCATCGGGGGACGCACTGCGTTCTCACATCGTTTTAATGGGGTCATTATTTATTTTCTCAAATCGCCGTGCACGTGTGCTGCAGACTGGTTATGTTAATTAGTCTAGACCCGTTTTCCGCCCCTCCCGGCCGACCCGGCGTCAGTTTGCAGCCATGTCTCGTCTAGTGATGTTGTTCTCCTCTGTCTACCAACTCAACGCTGGTGATACGAAACGTTTAAACGATAGGGTTATCGTCCAAACATGAGTTTGAACCTGTTGTTGTTCTGGAAAAAGTGGGGCACAGTAAAATTGTTTTAACATACTACGAATGGAACGTCCTGATCCAGGAATTGGGCGTAGTGTCCGAGTTATTCAACGCCGGCACCGACAGCATCCCGCTTGGTGAGCACACCGTCTCCTGCCGAACGATTGCCGGGGTGAAGACTGTTTGTTTCCACCTCAATGACGATCCTGCCAGCGGCGTCTTCTTCGGCCAGTCTACTTGGAGGAACTTCGTCGACGCGCAGCCGGCCGTGACCAACGCCTTGACCGTCAAGCAGAAGTGGGGCTACTTGGTGGCGCGATTTTATACAGAATTTGTGGACATTCTAGCTAATAAAGTGCTACGAGACTTCAATATGGCTACAGTGCAAAAAC
>JARYHS010013630.1:294799571-294962775 GCA_031002005.1 Vandiemenella viatica
TATTTTGTTTGTTGGTGTCTTTTTGTGTTGCTGCTGCCCTCCTCCCTTCAGTTTCCATATAAATATTACCTTGTGGCAGCTCTTTCCTTTCATTACCTATTTTCTATAATTACAAATATTTTTGAATCAAATGTTGACCTGCAAATAAAATCTTTCTCAGTACAGTATGGGATCCTTTTCTTGCCGTGATGTAATTAAAACCATTCTCCTCTTCACATTCATCATTGTTTATTCATTGATAAAATAAAACAAACTAAACCAAACTGCGCAAAAAAAAAAAAAAAAAAAAAAAAAAAAAAAAAATCCTAAGAAGAGCTTTATCTATTGTTTTCTATACATTCCAATGAATAATTCTTTGTCCTGCTTATATTTCATAGACGCCGTTTTTCAATAGTGAAAATTTACTGGAAAAACATTTCCGAGATGCCTCGTAGTGTTTAGTGTACATCACACTTTGAACTTAATGTAACACTTTAGCCAGCACTGTAATTAAAGATGCACTGAAATTAATTTGGGAGAACGTATCGTAATTACTTTATCAACGAACTGTTTGGTGACACGCTGGAGTTCCGAACCAAAATAGCTTTTTTTTCGAACAATACGAAGTGTTTAGCGCGAAACGCCGAAAACATAAAGTCACGCGGTACCTAGATTCAAATTCACTTACAGACACAATGATATCGGCTAATTTGAGGATGTATGGAAATGAGCTGGTTTTGGCTGAAGTGAACATTTGGTGTGATTTCGGCTAAGCCGAAGTGTATGGTGAGAGCTTGCAGTCTTCGAGAAAGAACTCTGACTTTTTATTTGCACGGTCAAATTTTGTAATTTATTAAGAGCAGATGTAACAAAAACGCACAACTAGCTTTAAAACATCTTTGAGGCTACCATATAAAACTAATAGAATGAAACTTTGTACACTTACTGTCAGATGTTAACTCCCCTCCACGACGTAATACCCTGACCCTACCGGAGAAAAATGACATTTGTACAATCACTTCCAATTTTTTGACCTCTCCAAATTGAGGTACTCGTTTTAGCAAAATTGTAGGAGATATTGCTCTAATTCTTTTCCGCCATTAAATGTGTATAAATAGCTCTAACTGAAATGAAGAATGGAGAAAATACATCTACAAATAGAATTTATACCTTAAATTTCGGTTCAATAAGCTGTGTTAAGTTTCAATATAAATATCCCTAAAACCTCCAAATGGATAAAAGTATGCATACTTCTTCATAAATATTTGTCCCTGCAATCTATGTCCTCCCAGAAACTTCACTTCTGTATTCCTTATGGATGCCGAGAAAATTGTACCTACATACAGGACTAAAAGATAGGTATCTGAGAAAATGGCATTCAAAGTTATTTTTGCATTTGTTATAATTGGTAGCGACAGGAAAACATTATTTCAAAAATACTCTCAGTCGAATTAAAAGCCTAAAACTTTCACACACTCTACATCTACATCCATAGTCTGCAATTCAAAAACATTGTGGGTGGCAGAGAGTGCTAAGCACCAATCTTAATTCCGCGCATTCCAATCCCGAATAGCGTGAGGAAAGAAAGAATACATAAAAGTATCTTATTTCTCGAATCTTATCACTCCGGTCATTGCGACCCAAATAGGTTGGCGGAAGAAGTATCTCACTGCACTCGTAGGTCATAGAATTTCGCATATTCTCCAATACATTCAATCGCAAATGACGTCGTCTGTCTTCCATACGATCCCAGCACAATCTATGTATCAATTCTGCGACGCTTTCATAAGGGCTGTAGCAATACGGTTAAATAAATCAGTATGCTACGATTTCTGATGACATTGTCTTGTTAGCAGAACGGGCGGAGGATATTGAGAAGTTACTGAATGGCATGACACAATACTGAAGGAAGATTTTGGACTGAATATATATCAAAGCAAGACAAAAGTTATGAATGTAACAGAAATGATACCAATACTAGTAGATTGAATATAAAAAGGATCGGATGCAATAGGAGAAAGAAGTAAGTGAATTTTGTTACTTGGGAAGTAAAATTACAACCGATAGTCGAAGCAAGAATGATGTTAAAAGCAGAGTAGTACTAGCAAAAAGAGCCTTCATGAAAAGAGAAACCTTTTAGTTTCAAATATTGATCTAAGGATTAGAAAGTGCTTTTTAAAACTCTATGTGTGGAGCACAGCACTTTATGGTAGCGAAACATGGACTTTAGGAATACCGGAAAGAAAGAAACTTGAAGCATTTGAAATGTGGTGCTACAGAAGAATGCTGAAAATTAAGTGGACAGACAAAGTAAGAAATGAACGAGTTTTGGAAATGATGGGTGAAGAAAGAAGTTTGTGGAAGAAGCTTACAGAAAGAAGAGACAGGCTGGTAGGTCATATTTTGAGATATGCTGGATTAGTTAATTTGTTAGTGGAGGGAACAGTCGAAGGTAAGAACTGTAGAGAGATTAGAATATATGAAGCAGATAACTGAGGACGTGGGTTGTAAGGGGTATGTAGAGATGAAAAGGTTAGCACAGGATAGGAAGAGATGGAGGACTGCCTCAAACCAGTCGAAAGACTGATGACGGGGGAAAAAAACCCGTAAAATCGGAAAATATAATTTAAAAAAAAACAATTGTTTGAGTTCTTATTGGCTACATCACCCCCTTATAAATTCAGACTGAACTTTCAGACAATGAGCAGAGTTATCATTTCTTGACGCAAACCTCTTTGTTTGTCCTGCGACACCCCCTCTCCCTCCCCCCCCACCTCTCCGTAGTTAATGGAAGCTAACTAGAAAAGTAATGCAACCCCGAATTTTCTAATGTTGAAGGTGTGTCGTTAGACTTGGAGCGTGCTCGCTCGTCGCAGTATTGAGTCACGTGTTGCCGCACGAGGCGGGGGTGGTGGCGACGCTACCCTTTGCTCGGCCTTACTTCCCTCTCGCAACTCCGTCATTAGCGCCATGAAAAATTCAGGGTGCGGCGGGCAAGTTGTTAATGCTCCGCAGGAGCCTAATAGCCGCGCGGTTAATTATTTAGCCGCGGGGGAGAGCGCCGCCAAGGTGCAGACGGACGCGGTATTTTTGCCGCCGCACACAACTCACACCCCTTTTTTTTTACTCCTTCGTCTCCCTGCTTCCTGCTCCACGTTCTCTCTTCTGCGTTGTCCCGCGCTCGGCGCGCCTTCCGTTTTACAAGCCACCGCCTGCCCGACCGCGCGAGGATCGGCATCAATATTTCAGCAGCCGCCTCCAGTCCCCAGAGGACCGGCCCGAAAAGCAACAGGCCGTAAAGAGCCGCCGACAAGTGAAGGGTTACAGCGCGCAGCCGCCATGATTTCGTAATGTCGCTGGACACCCACTGCACGGACCCACCACGCAAAGCTCCAGTCCAAGTGCGGTGTTGCCACGCTTAGTATTCAATGCTAGACTTATTTTTAATTACTTCTCTTCACAGACTTTCTCGTACACCAATTAACTTATTCGTCCTTTCGCACGGGAGCCATAGCAAGATACTACTTTGTTTGACTTTTGATGATTTTTAAAGAAACCAGGTTCAAATTTCTTAGAAATTCAGCGCGATCTGGATGTTTTTCTGAATGGTGCCGTAAATGGCAGCTTACACTTAACTGCAAAAAGTGCAAGGCAATCAAAATCTTATACATATATAAAAATAGACGTGTGTTTTCCCATATTTCACATTTCAACCACCACTACCAAGCCCAGGTCACAAGTCTTTGTGTGTGGAAGTGGCTTGGAGTTTCCTGTCATGCACAACGTTGGCCGAATGCCGATAGCTGTAGGGATGTGGGAGATATGATGATTAAAGTTGGACAATGCAGGGCGTTTTCATATTACGACCAAAAATTTGACTCTCCCTATACTTCTCTTGCCTGCCACAACTACAAAGCATAGACCATTGGTGTTTGTGTGTGGTAGCAGAATCGTGTCTCCTGCCATGCACTATGATTGTTAGATGTCGGTAACTATGGGGGTGTGGGATATATGGGGGCTGAAAGTGTTAGACCTGCGGTAATTTCATATTTCTGCCAAAGACGTATGTGTCTTGGTGTATCACTTTTCAGTGAAAACTATCTATCGCAGATCATTGGCGTTTGTGTGTGGTAGTAACACAGAGTCGCCTTTCGATCACAACGTCGGTCGAATTCGGTAACTGTGGTAGTGTGGGAGATATGGTGGTTGAAATTGGCCGATCAAGGATAGTTTCGTATTTCGACCAAAGACGTGTGTGTCCGTATATGTCACTCTGCTGCCACAACTACAAAGCATAGACCATTGGTGTTTGTGTGTGGTACTGGTATCGTGTCTCCTATCTTGTACTATGGTGGTTAGATGTCGGTAGCTATGGGGGTGCGGGAGATATGGTGGTTGAAAGTGGTCGACCTGCGGCACTTTCATATTTCTACCAAAAACGTGTCATAGTGTATCACTTTTCAGCCAAAACTATCTAGCGCAGATCACTGGTGTTTGTGGTAGTATCATAGAGTCACCCGTCTATAAAATGTTGGCCGAATTTCAGTAACTTTGGGAGTGTGGGAGATATGATGGTTGAAATTGGCCGATCAAGGATATTTTCGTATTTCGACCAAAGACATGTGTGCCCTTATATTTTACTTTGCTGCCTGAACTACATAGCGCAGATGACTGGCGTTTGTGTGTGGTCATAGTATCGAGTCTCCCATCGTGTCCTATGGTGGTTAGATGTCGGTAGCTGTCAATCCAAATTCTTTACAAATACGAACGAAGTCGTGGGTACCAGCTAGTAAGTAATAAAAAGACCCCGTTTGCTCACGAGTACAAAGTTAACAATTCAGTTGTTGACACTGAGGATTCCCTGAAGTATCTAGGCGTAACAGTACAAAGCAACATGAAATGTGACTTGCACATAACTTCCGTCGTAGGCAAAGCTAATTCTAAACTATGATTTATAGGTCATATTTTGAGAATTTTTAATGCTCATACTACATCACAAACTAATTAACCTTTGCGTGACTTGCCGTAATATACTTTATATATTCAACGGACTATGCCACTTAAGTTCCAGCTAATTGAATCTCTTCCACGCTGCAGCCATCCATGGGTAAATACGACCTAAAAATGACAAATATGACCAAACATTTCTCCAAGAAGGTTTTAAAATATTCATTCTACACTTTATTAAGTGTTATGTTGGCAGATACCATCATTTCACAGAATCTTTACAAAAAATTGACAATATGGAAGATGAAGAAGCTATCCAAAAAAAGTTGGTCTGCTTTGTCAAGCTGAATGCCGTCATACATTGTTCTTGTATCTTGCTGTATTGTAATGCTGCTGCACATGAAAACGTTTTTTGAAGTCAGCTTAATTTCAAATAATTCACAGAAAAGAATCTTTTATCATATTGCCGCATGAACGCCAGTGTACCGTCTGCCAGCATGGCGCAGCGGGTAGCGTCACGAATTGCGGTACCGAAGGTCGCCGGTTCAATCCCGCCCACTGACAAAAATTATTTAATTCTGTTTATTATTTCCAGAAGATTCTACATGTTTCCTAAGGTCACTTGTAACTTCTACACATTTCATTTGTTAACTACTCTTGTAATCTCTAGTACGTTCTATCTGTGTATAAATAGAAGAGCATTCTGCCCAAGAGGCAGTCAGTGCTGCGTGTATGTTTGAGTTCTCAATAAACCTGTTCTCAGTTTAAGTGCTGTGTTCATTGACAAGTAACCTTCGAATTCACACCTGTCCCGGTTCCAACGCGACATAGTTTGGTGGAGGCGCCGGGTACCCTGTGCAACAGCTGCATCGTCGTGGCTCCGATTAGGCAACGTAAAAGTCGCCGCCTACACGGACTGGAACCGGACTACAAAGGATATACTCAGTACGTCCTTCCGAAAGTCCGCGTCATTAGGAAACCCATGGCGGCAAGCCAGCTGCACATTCGACACCCATCGGTGTTCTCTGGAGACGCTGGACAGGATCCTAACAAATGGCTAAAAGGGTTCGACCGAGTCGCCAAGTACAACAGGTGGGATCATACCATGTGCTTGGCAAATGTTTATTTCTATCTGGACGGAACCGCCCAGCAGTGGTTCGAGAACAACGAAGAAAAACTGAATAACTGGGAAATGTTCCAGACGGAACTTAAGAAAACGTTTGGGGACCACCAGCGACAAATCCGCTCGGCGGAAGAACAACTGAAGAACCGGGCCCAACGACATGGGGAGCCGACGCAATCTTACATACAGGATGTTTTGGCCCTATGCAACGTAGTCAACCCGAATATGACTGAAGCCGACAAAATCACGCACCTAATGAAAGGTATTGCAGAAGACATGTACCAAGCTCTTCTGATAAAAGACGTCGCTACGACGGAAGAGTTCATCAAGTGGTGCCAGCGGATTGAGGAGATGCAACAAAGGAGGGTTGGGCGAAAGAAGTATGACAGACTTCCCAACGTAGTCCCTATGGCAGTTGTGGAAGACCAGCACGACTTTGCGTCTCTCATACGACAAATTGTGAGAGAAGAATTACAACAGTTCATGGCAGCTGGGACTCTTGAACCGAGTGAGCATCAGATCATGGCCATGGATGTAAGCCCAGTGGGTCATGAAGGAGCCGACGCGGCGGAAAAAGAGGTATTTCAGACAATAGCTCCTGTCTGCCGAGCCAATCGCACTCGACGTGAAGAATGGCCTCGCCCTGATATGACGTATGCTGCAGCTGCCAAACGGCAGCCTAGGAACCGGCCGACACGGCCACAACCAAATCCTCCGGCACCTATGACGTCCCGCAGACGAACGGACGTCTGGAGGACAGAAGACAACGCGCCAGTATGTTTCCACTGTGGGCGCCCTGGACATGTCATACGCTACTGCAGAGAGAGAAGACGAGTATTTGACGATTATTTTGCCGCAAGACGTCCGCCATCAGAACAGTTCTACCCCAGGCAGCCACCCGCTGACGAGTTCGGTCGACCTACGGGAAGAAGCCCATCGCCGTACCCTAGACGAGGTCGATCCCCGACGCGCCGCTGCCGTTCATCGTCGCCGGACAGAGCTACCAGCCGCTCCCCTAGCCGCCGCACGCAGGAAAACTAAGCAAGGCGACCATCTACGGAGGTGAGGCCGCCGCAGATGAAAATCCTCCATGGATGACAGTCACTAAGATGTCGGGAAATCTCATCAACGTTATAATCGACGGCCAACCTGTCCGGGCGCTGGTTGATTCAGGAGCTTCTTTCTCCGTATTGTCGGACAATTATCGTCGCACACTAAAGAAGACAATGTTCCGTGATACGGGGGCAACTGTGCTAAAGGTCGCAAATGGAAAGTACGTCCAGCCAGCTGGAGCTTGTGTCGCGAGAATAACCATCAACAACAGGACCCAGCCAGTTGAATTTGTCATTTTAACAGAATGTAGTCATAATGTCATCCTTGGATGGGACTTCCTTAAGGCATCCCAAGCTGTCATTGACTGTGGAACGTCTGAGCTGCAAATTGAAGAAGTCGTTGCGACGGGTACACGTAACACAGAATCTTCTGGGAAGTTATTCGCCGTTGACAACGTGACAATCCCGCCGTTCGCAATGAGAAGAGTCCCAGTCAAAAACACGGACGACCGCAACCTTGAAGTGCTTGTCGATAGTAGAAAGTTTATTAGGCTCACGAAAGAAATCTACATACCAGCGGCTATCATAAGCATTATCGGTGGTCGAGGAGACATTTGGATCACCAACTGTCACGAGCAGTCACAAATTATCCCCAAGGGAATGTGCATAGGGACAGCTGAACCAGTCCAGGAGGGCGAGCTCAACGTCATTAACGAAGATCCATGCTCTGTTACTAGTACCGACAACACGCTGGAGGAAACAACTATGGAACTGCCAATAGGGTCCGGCCTGACCAAGGAACAACACCACCGGGTGTTAGCTATACTACGCCAATTCTCTGGTGTATTCACACCCCAGCAAAAAAAAGGTCAGACGAAACGGCCCACGATAAAGCATCGTATCAATACTGGGGATCATCCGCCCATTAGCCAGCGCTCGTACCGATTGTCACCAGTCGAAAGGCGAATAATTCGAGAGGAAGTGGAGAAGATGTTGCATAATGACATTATTCAACCTTCGGAGAGTCCTTGGTCATCTCCGGTGGTCCTCGTAAAGAAGAAGGATGGTACGTGGCGATTCTGTGTCGACTATCGGCGGCTGAACAAAATCACAAAGAAAGATGTCTACCCACTGCCGCGCATCGACGACGCCTTAGACTGCTTGAAAGGAGCTACATACTTCTCAACCATGGACATGCAGACAGGCTACTGGCAAATCGAGGTTGACGAAGCTGACAGAGAAAAGACGGCTTTTATTACACCTGATGGCCTCTATGAATTCAAAGTAATGCCATTCGGATTATGCAACGCTCCGGCCACATTCGAACGCATGATGGACAACTTACTTCGACACCTTAAGTGGACGACGTGTCTTTGTTATTTAGATGACATTGTTGTTTTCTCGAAAACATTTGAAGAACATCTGAGTCGCCTGTCAACGGTGCTGAAGTGTGTTCAGACTGCAGGACTCCGCCTCAATCCGAAGAAGTGCCTCTTCGTCGCCAGAGAGATAAAAATCCTGGGGCACCTGGTCAACGGAGATGGCGTCCGCGCTGATCCAGATAAAGTAAGGGCAGTCATGGAATTTCCAACTCCTCAGCACATTCGTGATGTGAGAAGCTTTCTTGGGCTGTGCTCATACTTCCGGCGTTTCATAAAAGGATTCTGTAACATGGCACGTCCACTGCAAGAACTTTTGCAGGGAGACGCCAAGTTTTACTGGGATGAAACTAAAGAAAGATCTTTCCAGGCACTTAAGGAGGCTCTAACTTCCGCACCAGTTCTAGCCTTATACGACGAGAATGCAGAAACTGAACTTCACACTGACGCCAGCGGTTATGGGATCGGTGCAGTGCTTGTGCAAATTCAGGAAGGTGCTGAGAAGGTGATAGCCTATGCATCAAGAGTATTCTCTAAGCCCGAGATAAACTACTCTACAACCGAGAAAGAATGCCTCGCAGTTGTCTGGGCTATCAACAAGTTTCGTCCGTATTTATTCGGCAAACCTTTCACCGTCGTAACAGACCACCATTCTTTATGTTGGCTAACCAGCTTGAAGGATCCATCAGGTCGACTAGCAAGATGGGCACTTAGACTTCAAGAGTACGACGTCACGGTGGTATTCAAAAACGGACGCAAACACAAGGATGCCGACAGCCTTTCAAGGAATCCTTTAATAGAACACAACAGCATGAATGGAATTTCAGCCCTCGCTGAATTAGGTGACGTTGCAGCTGAACAGAGGGAAGATTCAGAGTTATTAAGAACCATAGACGCCTTGGAGAAAGGAGAACCGGCCAAAGGAGGGTTTCAATTGATAGATGGGACATTGTATAAGAACAACTACGATCCACTAGGCCCCAAGTGGCTTCTGGTCGTTCCAGCTCATCTCCAGCCAGCTATTCTCAAGTATTTCCACGACGCTCCAATATCCGGTCATCTGGGATTTGTGAAGACCCTGGACCGAATCAGACGCAGGTATTACTGGAAGGGTCTCTACCGATCTGTCAAGCATTATGTGAGTCACTGTAAAGAGTGCCAGCGACGGAAACATGTGCCGCAATTACCTCCAGGTCATCTAGTACCAATTCCACCTGCAGCAGTTCCATTCCACCGAATTGGGATCGACCTTTTGGGGAGGTTCCCGAAGTCGACAACCGGTAACCGATGGATAATAGTCTGCACCGACTACCTCACGCGCTACGCTGTCACCAAACCTGTGCCGACTGCAGAAGCTCCAGAGGTTGCAAAATTTCTAGTAGAAGACATTATTTTGAAGCATGGAGCACCACGTGTGATGATATCCGATCGTGGAAAGGTATTCCAGTCAAGACTAGTATCAGAGGTCATGTCAAGATGCGACGTTGTCCACAGGATGACAACTGCATACCACCCTCAGACAAACGGTCTCACAGAACGCTTCAACAAGACATTAGCCGATATGCTGTCGATGTATGTGGATGTTGAGCAGAAGGATTGGGATACAATACTGCCAGTGGTCACATTTGCTTATAATACAGCAAGGCAAGATACGACAGGCTTCACTCCGTTTTTTCTGCTCCATGGCCGTGAAGCTGAGACCACAATGGATACGCTGTTCCCATTCCAGCCGGACGACACTCAGGATGACTATATAAAACAGCTCATTACCAGGGTCGAAGAAGCAAGACAGCTGGCTCGCATACGAACACTGGCCACCCAGGAGAGGGACCGTCAGCGGTATGACGGCAAGCACCGACCTGTTGCGTACAACCCAGGAGATCTCGTATGGATTTTTACCCCTGTCCGGAAGGTTGGGCTATCAGAAAAGTTACTGAAGCGGTACTTTGGTCCGTATCGTGTCATACGCCGCCGGTCAGACGTCACATACGAAGTCGAGGATTATGAGCCGTCTTCGAAACGACGAAAGCGAAGGGACATTGTTCACGTCCTCCGCATGAAGCCTTACTACAATCCTGACGAGCAGCTAGGCACAACCAGCTTCTTGTTCAAGGACTCTGAGGACGGTTTGGATACTGAGGAAGTCGGACAGGAAGATAATAGTACAAACAGGAGGGGCCCTCCAGAACTGCCATACAGAGGACCCACGACAAGATCAAGATCCAGGACACTTCAGCGTGCCCCAAAAGAAATCTAACAGCGGGACGCTGTTTTCCTCAGGAGAGGGAGCAATGCCGCATGAACGCCAGTGTACCGTCTGCCAGCATGGCGCAGCGGGTAGCGTCACGAATTGCGGTACCGAAGGTCGCCGGTTCAATCCCGCCCACTGACAAAAATTATTTAATTCTGTTTATTATTTCCAGAAGATTCTACATGTTTCCTAAGGTCACTTGTAACTTCTACACATTTCATTTGTTAACTACTCTTGTAATCTCTAGTACGTTCTATCTGTGTATAAATAGAAGAGCATTCTGCCCAAGAGGCAGTCAGTGCTGCGTGTATGTTTGAGTTCTCAATAAACCTGTTCTCAGTTTAAGTGCTGTGTTCATTGACAAGTAACCTTCGAATTCACACCTGTCCCGGTTCCAACGCGACAATATTTTTACAACACATTTTTCTGTCATGAGACATTTATCTCCTTTGATACCTAACCAAAATTGATAGATGAGGTTTGTTTTAAGTATTAAAGTATCCGCTTGGGCACATCATATTTTAAGACAGAAATTTCTCCAAATTCAACCATTAAGCAGCAAAAATATCATCATTCCTAAAACTTTTTTTTTTGCCTTGCTTGATGCCTAACTGAAATTGATAAATGACATATCATTTTAAAGACCAAGGTGTTCTCTTTGGTCACACCATATTTTATAAAATCATTTTTTTTAACCAACCCTGAAAGATTGTTTTGTTTTTATATTACAAAACATTTCTCCCCTTCAATACCTAACCGAAATTGATAAATGACATATCGTTTTAAAGATTAAGGTCTCCAATTAGGTAAAATCATAAAGTAAGAAAGAATTTTTCAGAATTTGATGCTTAAAGTGGTAACGTGTATGAGACAGTCCCTAGATTGCAGCAGCAGTTATCACAGAGACGTCAATCAACTGTTTTTTTTTATACAATAAGTAGCTTTTCGATTTTTTTACTATACAATTCCAACGTAAACATTTTATTCACCCAGCAACATACATCACAGAGATGTTGAAATCCTGTGTGTATTTTGTTCAGGTTGGTGCTATTCTGTTAAGATCAGTGATAGTTTGTTGTACATAAAGTGTGTTTTAAATTTTCCTAAATGTGTCATAATATGTTGTAAGTATTTTGATGCATAGCTATTACACTAAACAAATAAATATTTGCTACAAAAGTGCGGTTATACTTTTCATTATATTACAAGCATTCAACATCACTATTCATCACTATTTTGGTCGCGAAATTTTCGTATTATGTATATACATAATGCGAAAATTTTTGCATTATATATATATATATATTAAAGAAAATTAGATTTTATTTATTTTAATTTCTAAAATAGTCTCAGTAAAGTATAGACTGCTGGATGAAATTCCATAATATTAACTGGCCATTTTCCAGGGTCTTATATTCAAGGATAGGCACCTGCAGAATTATTTTGTAACAAAAAAATATGGATCCACCTTAAAAAGAATTACTTGCCTCAGCTGTATGGGAAAACCACTGAAGAAATATGGGAGGACATTGCTGATCATTTTATCTGGTTAAGTGCAGATGAGACAACAGATGCCTGCAGGAGATAGATAGCCAGTGTTGCTGAGGGCAAGGTCACATATGAGGAACCAAGTAGACCCCATGTCATTATGTGCAGAGATCTTCTCACAAGAAACCACTCTACTGTGGTAATTGCAGTAAGGAATCCATTAAAGTGCTGTGGCCAGATGCAGAACATGAGGATAAGTTGCAGTTGTAGGTGACAGACTGCAGCAGGTGAGTGTTTGAAGACATTCCACCCTCGAATGACCCATGTCACCAGTCTAGCTCATGGGCGCTATCCAAAAAAATTCAGGAGATAATTTATTCTGTGAAGAGAATATTCCTGAAAGTGCCATGTAGAGTCCATTACCTTCTGGGAAAAACATCATCAATACCCCTTCTTCCCAAACCAATAGTGACACAATGGGAGACCTGGCTCTCAGCCACAATATATTAAGCAGAAAACTGAGAGCATCATAGAGTTTATTGATGCGCTAAATAAAAAAGAAGCTGTATAATAGTAAATGCAAAGAAAGTGATGCACTCAGTGCCAACTGTACAGTTGACCGATATAAAGGCTAATTTTTACAATCTAGAATTTTCAGTCAAGAAGTTGGAAGGAGTCACTTCAAATCGCCCAAGAAGAAAGGTCCAAAGTGGTTCCTGTATCCATGAAACTGAAAGCTGTTTCAAGAGGATGGAATGAATAGGTTTTGTTCTCTCTGGACTAATGGTACAATAAATATTGCCTTGATATTCTAAGGAAATTGCTGATACAAAGTTTGCACCATTTACCTCATGTGATGTGGAGCACAGTTTTTCCACATTCAAGAGAATTTTAACCGAAGAGAGAAGAGGATTTACTCCTGAAAATCTGTGAATGTTTTCATTGTTCAATGTCATATTAGAAGTTTTAAATGAGTGGTTTACAGTCCCCAATAAAGAAACAATGTTTTGAACACATATATATTACATGTTTTATTTCCCTTAAAAATGTGTAAATTCCTAAATAAAACTTTTAAAGACCTATAAAAGCCTACAAAATGAATTAAATAAACCTAAATTTATTTTTTTAGATTAGAAAAATCTGGGGCTTAGTAATAACTGTTCTCTCTAGTTGAACTTCAAGGATATAAATGTTGCCTTCTTGAAAATCTCAGACTTCAAAGTGGTTGAGGGAATTTGGGGATCATTATGTGTTTACGATTCTCATTATTATTAGTTGGTATATTATGATATTGCTTCTCATGTAAAAAAATTTGAAATTACTGCTTAATTCAAATTATTTTAAGGGGGTGGTAACATTTGTTGTCAAGTTAGGTAATACAGGGTCACCAAATTTTTCCAAGGAACTACAAATTGCCAATGGAGTCACCATACTGACTACTTGCATCAGGCCTGAGGCCCTGCAAACATCCACCTAGCAGTTTCTGCACGAATCATGGTCAATGAAACATACAGGCTGGCGTTAATAATCAAGGATGTAAAGGGGTCTAATGTGACATGTTACTATTACATTATCTTTATAGACTTTAGCTGACTATTTAATGTTAAGTGAAGTAAATACAGCTGCCAAAAGTTGATTCCACCCAACGTTTGTTTTGCCACACCTCTTATTTACACTCACAAAACTGATTATTTACTTTTTAATTTAATTTAATTGCAATGGAGCACAGGCTCCGGCGGCAATTTCCCTACACACCCATCTTCCCCCTAACCTGCACCCACTTACATTTCCCCTCTACAAAATTTATCTTTAAAGACTTTCAAAGTTTTTCGGTAAATTGTTCATCATTTCGCTTGGTAACTCATTCCAATCCCTGACACCCTAACCTAAAAAAGAGAATCTTCCCACACCCTTGTGCCTGAAATTGAGTGCCAGCTTGTGGTCATGGCCATCTTTTCCCTTCCATGGACTACTTTTCATACCTATTGCAATATATTTCCATGCCTCATCGCCAGTATATGCCCTGTACACTCCCATGACCCTCCTCATCCTCCTCCTGTCCTGCAATGAATCCCATTTCAGCTACTCTATCATATCCGTCACTGATGGCATTCTGTGATAATTTACAGAAACAAATCTAGCAGCCCTTTTTTCCACCCTCTCCTACTCCTGTATTTGATACGTAAAATGAGGGTCCCATACTACACTACCATATTCGAGCAATGGTCTGACCAAAGTTTTGTAACCCAATTCCTTTACTTCTCTCGTACATCCCCTCATCACTCTATCCAACAAGTGCAGAACTTTGAAACCTTTTCTACCAATCCAATGTATCCTGCCCAGTTAAGCTTGTTATCAAAAGTAATGCCAAGATATTTACATTTCAGTCTTCAGCAAGCAATTCTTTCCCCACCTTATATTCATAATTAACCTTTTGTTTTTTATTTGTGTATCTAATAAGCTGACTCTTCTTTGCATTTATCTTCATTCCATGTTTACCAACCCAACTAGATATCCTGTCCAGATCACCCTGCAACTGTTTACAATCCTCTATTGTTTTGATTCTTTTATACAGCATTATGTCATTTGCAAACAATCTAATTTCAGATAGTAAACAATCAACACAATTATTAATTAGAATAATGAATAGCAATGGTCCCAATAAGCAACCCTGTGGCACACCCATTTTTACTTCCACTTCTTTTGATACTACATTTCCTACCCTAACTTTCTGATTTCTACCTTTTAAAAATTCTTCTACCCAGCAAATCACTTTCTCATCTACTCCAATGGTTTTTACCTTATTTACTACCATTTTATGGCTTACTCTGTCAAACGCCTTTGACAGATCTAGTGCTACACTATCAATTTGGCCCCCCTTGTTCATTTCATCTGAAATATCTTGCATATATCCCACCAACTGAAATTCGCATGAATATCCTTGCCTGAACCCATGTTGCCTGCTTGAAAACCACTTACGTTCCTCACATATATTTCTGATGTGGTTGCATATCAATCTTTCCATTAATTTACCTACCACTGATGTCAAACTGATTGGCCTGTATTTCTCAACTCTATTTCTCACCCCTCCTTTATGTACCAGTACTACAATTGCACATTTCCAGTCCTGTGGTAAGCAGAAAGTATCCTGACTCAATTTAAATAATATTTCAAGATAAGGTACAATGTCACATCCGGCTATCTTTAAGATATCTGTAGTAATATTATCTTCACCAGCCGCTTTATGTTTTTTCAGCTTTCTTATTTTCTTTATGATTTCCTCAGGATGAATTTCAAATTTTTTACTATCGTCATTTCCAATTGTGTTGTTAAGCTCGTTCTCCGAATTAGACCCTCCTGTTTCTGATTCATTGTCCCTAATGCTTTCACTGAACCAGTTACTTAAAATCTCTGCCTTGTTTCAAATCGTCAGTTACTTCTTCTTCATCCTTATCTATAATTGTCTCTACACCCTCCCTTCCCCTCAGTTTCCTGATATAGCCATAGAAATTTCTAGATGGTCCTCCTGCACTGACAGTACTCTTCATAAACCCATCTTTAGCCATTTTCTTTGCTGTTATTAAGTCCTTGTTTAGTTGTTTTAAATATTCCCTACTACCCTGCTGTCTCTTAACTCTGGTACGTTTTTTTTTTACCAACCTCTTTAACCTCCTCACTTCCCTATTATAGTACATAGGTTCTGTACTTCTCTTTATTTTCTGCCTTGGAATAAATTTTTCTTTCCCCATTGTTATTATCTCCTTGAACTCTTCCCACCTTGACTCTACTGTACCTGAGCCTTCCTTCCATTTGCTGAATTGTTCTCTGAAATATCTCTTCAAATTTGAAACCTGTGCCTTTTTATAATTGTACCTATTTCCCCCTTCAATTTTGGCTGCTGGTTTACTGAATCCTCTAATATCCATCAGAACTGCTTCATGATCACTTATTCCTTCAGTTACTTGATACCTCAAAAGGTTTTCACCGGGCTTAATTAGAAATATATCCAAAATATTTTGTCACCTAGTGTTTTGCTCAACCACTTGTGTAAATCCTCCTTCCCTTATTAAGATATTTGCAAATCTTTGTTCCTATGTGTTATTTATCTTATTTCCTTTCCAGTTTACACCTGATAAATTTAAATCCCCACCGATGATGATCATTATATTCTCACCTCTGAAATCTGAGTATGAATTTAGTTTCCCCCTAAGAGCCTCGTTCTCTTCTGTCATTCTTCCGCTGCGGTAAACAGCCAACACTCTGATTTTTTCTTTTTTATTACCCCAGAAATCTACCCCAAGTAACTCATGGTCTTGATCTATGAACGCCAGTGAACTGTGGTAGTTTTTGTTAACTAGTATGAAAACTCCTCCACCAATTGCTCCTCTATCTCTGCGGTACACTCTGTAACCATCAGGAAAAACCTCACTGTCTAGTACTTCTTCTTTTAACCAACTCTCTACCCCAATTATTACTTGTGGTTCGTGTATCTCTATTAAGTTTGCAAATTTGACTACTTTGTTCATTGTACTTCTACAGTTTACCATTAACACCCTTACTACTGGCTTTACATTTTCAGACTTTATCTCCTCTTTCCCACTTTTACCGCAGTCAGTTATTGTTTCAGCCACTTCATCTATTTCTTTAACATCTGTGACTTTCCCCATCGCGAATCTGCAATCAGTATCACTTTGATAATCTATTTTTTTCCCCTTCAACAGCAGCCCCTAACCTAAAAAAGGCACAGCCCTGACCCCATAATCACTAGAAATGGGCTCCCTCACTGCTTTAGCTAACAACTCAGAAAGTACTCCCTTCCCCCTTATTTTTAGGTGTAGGCCATGCCTAGTGAAACCCCACCTACCAATGGTGTTCACAGGCACAACCCCCAACACAGAACTAATGGCTTTCCCAAGTAGCACTTCCGTTTCCACATTAACCCGCCTCACAGCATAGTTCAATTGTGGCTGGCCATGGCTACTTAGGACCTGCATGAGATCCACCCTGGTACGCTGTGCCTCCTTCACCACCTTCCTCAGGTCACTCTCTAGACTATAACTCACGTTTCTATCAATACTATTTCCCGCACCTCCCACTATCACTACTCTATCATCCTTAGTGAAACTCCTACAAAGGGAACTTATATCCTCCATTACCTGGCCTAATGTTGCACTAGGTTTGAAAAAACTTGTGACCTGGTATCCTGTACCTAACTGATCCTGCAGTAGAGGGCCTACACCTCTCCTATGGCTACTACCTAGCAGCAGAACCCTTTTTTCCTATTCTTGTCCTGCACGCCCTTATTCCTAAAGATCTGCTGAATCTTACCTACTCCTACATCTACATGAGGCTCTTCTCCTCCTAACTCTGGCAACAGGTCAAACCTATTTTTTCCCACAGTTACTGAAGTGTCTGGCTTGTTCATCCTGTTAACCATGTTTCTCCTACGACCTGTTACCAGCTCCCACCCATCCTTATCAACTTCCTCTAACCCACTATCTCTACTTTCTGCCTTTCTGCAAGTAAAGAATTTTCTTTTTCCATCCTTATGTATTAGAATAAGGAGCTATTAATTATCTACATTTTTACTCTGCAGTTCACAAAAGTACGGTTTGGCAGAGGTTCTTTGCACCAAAACTTATCTCCATGTATTTCATTCCAGAATGGCACGAGGAAGAAACAGTTCATTTCAGCATCAGTACAGCACCTTATTTCTCTAATCTTATCTTACCTGTCATTGTGACCCAAAAAGTTTGGTGGATGAAGTATTTAATTACACTCTTAATTGAAAAGGGATATCTGCATGTTATCACATATAATAGAACCACAATGGAGAAGATGAAATAAAATGACTTGTCATCATTAACCGGGTGATTACAGAAAACTACTTAAAAATTGATGCACTGTTGTTGCAGGCCATTCTTCCGCAATCAATTAGTTGAATGGTTAAAATATAACAGCCATTGCAATTTTTCTTTATTTTTGTACATGATTTGAGGTACAATCAGTGAAAAATCAGTGTTGAAATGTACATTTAAGGACCACTCACACAGAAAGCAAACTTCTGCTCAGAAACTGCAGTAGATAGGATTGCATCATCCTAGTCAAATAGCGCATAGCCTAACAAGCTGCAGAAACATAGTCTGTGGTGGACAGTGATGGATAAGATGGAAAAATCGGACAGAACCCAGAAGAAGTCCAATCAAATTAAGAGTACATTTTGGTGGCAATAGAAATCAGACATCACTCCGAGTAACATATTTTTGTCTTTTGGGAGAACCGACCATAACCGAATGCAGTAGAAGTAATTTTTGTTGGCACTATTTAGAGGTGCGCAGTACTATCCGTGGCTAATAGCCGCTTTTGATACTCATGATGTATGGCAGTCAGTAGCTTACTGGCCGCATATTTTATTTATTAATCTGTGTATTATATTACTAATCATCTACTGAATAATAAAATTGGCCTGGAAACACACTCAATTTTATTAGAAAGGCCATAGAAACTATTCTTCAGTCTGTTAGTCCCACTTTAATTTACGAGGCATGTTTTTTAAGTAAGTACCGTTTTGAAATTAAAAAAAGACGCGCAAATATATCTCAATAATTTTATTTTTACATTAAAGCCTGTACCTTACTCTACCTTTCTACATAATTCCCTTCAATATTGAGGCACTTGTCATAACGTAGTACCAGTTTTTGAAAACCCTCCTCATAGAAGTCTGCCGCCTGACTTGTTAACCACTGCATTACAACTGATTTGACTTTGTTATTGTCTTCAAGACACTGACCGCCCAGGTGTTTCTTCAAGTGCAGGAACAGATGGTAGTCACTGGGCACCAGATCAGGGCTGTACGGAGGATGATCTAGAGTTTCCAATTGAAAAGATGTGATGAGATCTTTGGTCTGATTAGCCACATGTGGACGGGCATTGTCATGCAGCAAAATGATGCCCTTGCTCAACTTGCCACGTCTTTTGTTCTGGATTGAACGGCGCAGATTGTTCAATGTCTCACAATAAGCTGCTGCATTGATTGTCTCATTACAAGGCAGAAATTCCACAAGCAATACGCCTTTTCTGTCCCAAAAAACTGTGCACGATTTTCGGGGCAGAAATCGTTTGCTTGAACTTCACTTTTTTGGGTGAATCTGAATGCCGCCATTTGATGGACTGTTGCTTTGATTCAGGTGTGACGTAGGCCACCCATGTCTCATCGCCCTTAACAATTTGGCTTAAGAAACCACCACCATCATTGTGGTACCGCCCAAGGAAAGTCAATGCACTGCCTAAACGTTTGGTTTTGTACACATCCATTAACATTTTCGGTACCCAACATGAGCACAATTTTCGGTAATTCAAGTGCTCGGTCACAATGCCATACAAAACACTACGAGAAACATTAGGAAAGTCATCATACAAAGAGGAAATTGTAAAGCGTCTGTTTTCTCTCACCTTATTGTCCACTTTCTGCACCAAACTTTCATTAACCACCGACTCCGTTGTTCATCATGCACATTTAGGCGGCCATCTTTAAATGCTCTCACCAACTTTCTCACCATTGCATCACTCATAATGTTTTGTCCTTAAACTGCACAGATCTCACGATGAATATCAATTGGTTTTAGGCCTTTAGCACAAAGAAATCTTATAACAGCCCGTACTTCACAGTCGGCGGGACTCACGATTATCGGAGGCATCTTAAACACTCAGTGAACAACATAAACAAGGAAGAATTAGACTGTAATGGCGTCTGTGCGTAGGCAAGAGATGCAGGTACCCAGTGCACATGCGCGGAACGCTGACCGTAGTGCTGCAGCCACGGTGTGACAAAACGGTACTATGACTCTTTTTTATATTTCATTCTGTTGTTCTGTATTTCATTTCGTGGCTGAAATTGCTATTAAAATCATGAATACGAAAAAAAATATTTATAAAATATGATTTCGTCAATAACGATTTGTGTTTAGGTTGTAATGCAGCCTGGACCACAGTAACAGCAATAGATAAAATTTGAAAATTTGGTATCTGCAATATAGTATGCAATGGTTACGTTTCACTATGGTCCAGGCTGCATTACGACCTCTATGCAAAGGAAATATTTATAAAATATAACTTCATCTGTAACATTTTGCATTTAGGTTGCAATGCAGCCTGGACCACAGTAATAGTGATAGATAAGACACGGAAATTGGGTACCTGCAATATTGTATGCAATGGTTTTGTTTCAATGTGGTCCTGGCTGCATTAAGACCTAAACGTTAATGAATTCATTATACTACTGGAGCAAAATTAACAACTCCGCCATATGAGACGTATTATCAGTGATGGACTAATAGTGGAAAATTAATGCATGAATATAGAATGTCTAACGCAATAAAAAGAGTTTTTTTTTGCATCAGAAATTGTGCAACGAGTTTTAAATGATAAACAGTGTATTTTCACATGAAATGTTTTACAGCAAGGTAAAATAAATGTATTTAAACGTTAAATCTAATGACTTTTCCTACGAAATTTATTAGCAAGTGACCAATTAATATGCAATAAGACACTGAAACTGATCCATCATGGCCAAGCACAAGCGGTCATTAGCCGTGAATAGTACTGCACACTGCTAAATAGTGCCAATGAAAACTACTTTTACTACATACCCAAAAGAAAAATAAAGTTTCTCCTGTGCTGCATTTTAATCACTTCCAAAAAATATCCTCACCAAAAAGTTCTTGACCTCAATTACATATGGGGATATTGAGTATTCTGTCATATGCCAAATTTACAAATCTCTCGGTAAACTAAAATTTGTCTGTAGAGAATTGATGGTCACCATAATTTTCGTAAAATTCCACAATTAGTAGTTTTCTGTTAGCATCACCATCCATAGCTGAGGTTAAGAACTTTTTGGACCAGGTAGCAGATTTATTTCAATCAATTATCTTCACCTTGGATCATAACCAAGACCCACAGTAGCTTGAAATAGCGGAAGATTTGCAATTGTTTATGTTATTAACGGATAAGGCTGTAGAATCGAGCACCAATGAGACAATTAAAAAAAATTAGGCTTTTTTTTTTTTTTTTTTGTAAAATATGCAATCAAAGTCCAAGAAAAAAGTTATTGGAAGATAATATGAAAGATCATTGGACAGAGAAATTGCTACAATATCTACAAACAATGAAGAACATGGAAATTAACCCACCACATACCAAAATGGATGGCTGTGGTGAGGGGGAACACTTATTTGGGTGACGTACGTTGTGTACACACGTACTGAGCCTAATGGCCCATTTATCTACCACTGAAGAAGGCAGATGCTGAAATATTGTGTATTTGTTTGTCAGCATTAGTGTTCCCTCTCACCGCAGCCATCCACTTTGGTATGTGGTGGGTTAATTTCCCTGTCCTTCATTATTTATATTGACTAGAAGCTGCTTCCATTTTCCTTAGTTTCTACAATATGTACAGTGATAAAAGGCATTAAAAAATGAGTAGCTCCTTATAAAACAAAGAGTTTTCGGTTGGGAACCTAATCTTCATGGAACAGAAGTTTCAGGTTTAACCAAGCATGCAAAAAAAAAAAAAAAAAAAAAAAAAGAAAACCTGAAATTTCCCTATTAGTTGAATTTTACAGCATTTATTATATAGTGTTGCGGAACCCCCATCCGCTTTAAAATCAGTTGGTTTCTTAATGTGTTCTTATTTTACATCATTAGTAATCACATTTATTTTCTACTAGCTGGTGCCCACGACTTTATTCGTGATTATTAAGAATTTTGATTGATAGCTACCAACAAGTAACCATCATAGTGCACAACAGAACATATGAGGCTAATACCACAAACAAACATTAGCGATTTGCGCTATGCAGTTGTGGCATCAAAGTGAAATACACAGACGGAAAAAAAAATCCCAACACCAAGAAAAAATTATTGTAGAGTAATGAAATTTGGACAATGCATTTGTCAAGTTAACATGTTTAATTGATTAAATTTTCAAGATCACAGGTTAATTTAAGCTCAAGAAAATGCATTTCAAATGTGAAATACTGTTAAATTAATAGCCGGTGTAACCTCCAGAATTTTGAATGCAAGCCTGCAAACGTGAATGCATTGTGTCATACAGGTTTCGAATGTCACTTTGTGGTATGGAGTTCCATGCTTGTTGTACTTGTGCTGTCAATACTGGGACGGTCAGTGCTGGCTGTGGATGATGCTGGAGTTGTCGTCCAATGATATCCCATACGTGTTCAATTGGAGACAGATCTGGTGATCTCGCAGGCCAAGGTAACATGTCGACACTCTGTAGAGCACGTTGCGAGACAACAGCGGTATGAGGGCGAGCGTTATCCTGTTGAAAAACTCCCCCTTGAATGCTGTTCATGAATGGCAGCACTACAGGTTGAATTACCAGACTGACGTACAAATTTGCAGTCAGTGTGTTTGGTATAACCACAAGAGTGCTCCTGCTGTCATAGGAAATTGCTCCCCAGACCATGACTCCAGGTGTAGGTCCAGTGTGTCTAGGCCGCAGACAGTTTGGTTGCAGGCGTTCCCCTGGCCTCCTTCTGACCAACACTCGGCCATCACTGGCACCAAGGCAGAACCTGCTTTCATCAGAAAACACAACAGATCTCCAGTGTTGGTCAGAAGGAGGCCAGGGGAACGCCTGCAACCAAACTGTCTGCGGCCTAGACACACTGGACCTACACCTGGAGTCATGGTCTGGGGAGCAATTTCCTATGACAGCAGGAGCACTCTTGTGGTTATACCAAACACACTGACTGCAAATTTGTACGTCAGTCTGGTAATTCAACCTGTAGTGCTGCCATTCATGAACAGCATTCAAGGGGGAGTTTTTCAACAGGATAACGCTCGCCCTCATACCGCTGTTGTCTCGCAATGTGCTCTACAGAGTGTCGACATGTTACCTTGGCCTGCGAGATCACCAGATCTGTCTCCAATTGAACACGTATGGGATATCATTGGACGACAACTCCAGCATCATCCACAGCCAGCACTGACCGTCCCAGTATTGACAGCACAAGTACAACAAGCATGGAACTCCATACCACAAAGTGACATTCGAAACCTGTATGACACAATGCATTCACGTTTGCAGGCTTGCATTCAAAATTCTGGAGGTTACACCGGCTATTAATTTAACAGTATTTCACATTTGAAATGCATTTTCTTGAGCTTAAATTAACCTGTGATCTTGAAAATTTAATCAATTAAACATGTTAACTTGACAAATGCATTGTCCAAATTTCATTACTCTACAATAATTTTTTCTTGGTGTTGGGATTTTTTTTTCCGTCTGTGTATAAGGGCACACATATCTTTTGTCAAAATTTAAAAATTTCCTTTATCGACCAGTTTCAAGCACAATATCTCCTACACCCCCACAGCTACTGACATGGGGCACACTGGGATATCTTAGGTTAATAGCACACACAATCACCAGTGAACTCCGCTAGGTAGTTTTGGCTGTGGAGTGAAATATAATGACACACATGTATATTTTTATATCTGGCCCACAACTTTCAATCACCATGTCTACCACATCCCCATGGCAACCACACACAAACGCCAGTGGTCTGCACTGGTAGTACTGGGTGCAATGTGAAATATAGGGACACACACGTCTTTGATAGAAGTAGGGTCATTCCCTACATCAACCAATTTCAACCACCATATTTCCCACACTCCCATAGCTACCAACATCTAACCACAATGGTGCACAATGGGAGACTTGATGCTACTACCACACACAAACAACAGTGATCTGCGCTATGTAGTTGTGGTAGCAAAGTAAAATATACAGACACACGTCTTTGCTTGAAATACGAAAATGTCCTCGATTGTCCACTTTCAACCACCATATGTCCCACACTCTCACAGTTACTGAAATTCGGCCAACATTGTGCACTATCAGTAAATGCATGCTACTAACACGCACAAACATCAGTTATCTGTACTAGATAGTTTTGGCTAAAAAGTGATACATATGGACACACATTTTAGTTGAAATATGAAAGTGCCCCAGGTCGACCACTTTCAACCACCATATCTCCAACTCTCCCATAACTACAGACATGCAACCACAATAGTGCACAATGGGAGACTCAACGCTAATACCACACACAAACACCAAAGGTCTGCAGTATGTAGTTGTGGCAGGCATGAGAATTATAGGGACACACAAGTCTATGGCCGAAATAAGAAAATGCCCTACGTTGACCAACTTTAACCACCATATCTCACACACCCCCACAGCTATCAGAATTTGGCCATTGTTGTGAATGACAGGAAACTTAATGCTACTACCACATACAAACATCAGTTATCTGTGCTAGGTAGTGGCAACTGAAAAGTGAAATATAGGAAAACACATGTCTATTATTTTTTTCATATATATAAGATAATCACATTTATTTTGTATTTTTTTCAGTGTTGGTCTTACTTTTCTGGAGACATGTGAGAGAACTTCACGAGTACAGTTCAAGTGATGCCTACACCGTCAAAGAAGGTAGGAATTACATTTTAAACTATCAGTGCCCTGAGTGTAACTAAGTCTCACAGAAGGCATAATATTAAGTAATAACAATAATAAAAATAATTGTTCTAATAATGCAAACAAGAAAATTACTTACTTTTCTGGAAAAATTGTGGCCATGTTGGCTGCTATGAGTGAACCCCAGTCGCCACCTTGTACAAAAAAACTATCAAAACCCAATCTCAACATTAAATTTTTCATCACCACTGCAATTTGTGCCACTCCAAGACCTGGTTTTGATGCAGCATCTGAGAAGCCGTACCCAGGCAAAGATGGAACAATAATTTCAAATGTAAAATCTACTCCTTCATGAGTTTTTGTGAGGAGTGGAATAATTTCATAGAACTCCCTTACAGATCCTGGCCATCCATGAAGTAAGAGTAATGGCAACACTTCAACAGACTTAGGCACATTGGATGGTTTTACACGAATAAAGTGAATATCCAGCCCATCCACATTAGTCTTAAACTGGGGAAACTGGTTCAGAAATTTTTCTTGCTTTCTCCAATTATACTTTGTTTTCCAAAACTCTATCACTTCTTCCACCAAGTATTTTGTGTTGAAGCCATATTCAAAACCAGTGCCTTCTAAGGGAGGAGAAAGTGGTGGTAACAGCTCCAGTCTATCATGCAAGTCATCAAGAACCTGTGAAAACATTCTATTACTGAAAATTACATTAAGCACCAAATTCAAGTAAAATATGGTATTCACAATGAATTGTAAAAATAACTTTACAGTGTTATACCTGTTAAATCATAATTAATAAAAAAAATTAGGGACTTCCAGTTCAACTTAAATCTAATATGTCCAATTAAAAAATCAATGTGCTATGTAAACAGTTATTATTAATCCACAGACTGTCCAGAGTATGCAAAACATGAACAAGTAAATAGGAAAATGGTTTATCACTGAGTATCCTATTAGTAACCACAAAATACATTCATCTCATTGGTAGATGAATATTAAGAACATAAAAAGGAAACCTATTTCATAATCAAGAAAATAACCCTATGTTGAAAATGATTCTAAAACCTCCCACAACACTATCAGCACCTTTTCCTATTAGTATGGAACCCTCTCCTGAAAGGGTTACTAAGCAGCATCAGATGCCTGTGAACATATCACACAGACACAGCAAAATTAAACTGATGTCTAATAACAATCAATGTCTCTCCCATGGGAATGCAGTAAAAGTGTCCCAAGAATTCTTCTACCACTTCTGATGTCGCGAGTCACTAATGAACCTTTCAGACAAGATGCACTGATAGCTAATAACACTTTAATTGAGAAATCCAAACATGATTTTCTTGATTCTGCAGCTGACATATTCTAACAATCTGACTCTTGATATTAATGAAGTTGCTAACATGCTAGAAAATAATGAAAATACCAATATTCTATTGGGTGTCCTAAAGTTCTAATTTTTTTAAAAAGAATGTTTAATTATTAATTTAGTATCAAATTATGTCATTTGAAAGGGCAAAAACTGCAATTATGTATTGAACACAACGTCTGACAAAAATATACTCCATGACTTAGCTCATAGTGGCATATTCTTTTGAAAAAACTTTCAAACACATTTTCACATAATTCTGGTGTTTATTTTGTCAATTTTGCAAATTTTTAATTTTAATTTAGAAACTACTCATTTCTACATCTACATCTATACTCTGCAAATCACAAATACTGCGAGTGGCAGAGGGTGCTAAGCACCAATCCTAATTCTGCGCATTCCAATCCCGAACAGATCGAGGAAAGAAGGAATACATAAATGAATCAGTATGGCATCTTATTTCTCTAATTATATCCCTCCTGTCATTGCGACCTAAATAGGTTGGCGGAAGAAGTATTTCGTTGCACTCGTAACTTAAAGATTTTTGCATATTCTCCAAAAAATTCAAATGAAAACGACGTCGTCTGTCCACCAAACAATCCCAGCCCAACCCACGAATCAGCTCTGTGACACTTACGTAAGGACTGTAACTAGCAGTCACGAATCCAGCGGCTCTTCTCTGTACTTTCTCTAATGTGTCAATCAATCCCTTGCGATACGGATCCCAAATTCCACAACAGTATTCCAAATGCGGACAAACTAGTGTTTTGTATGCTATTTCCTTTGTATGAGCATTACAACTTCTCAAAATATGTCCTATGAATCCTAGTTTGGAATTAACTTTGCCTACAACGGAAGTTATGTGAAAGTCACATTTCATGTTGCTTTGTACTGTTACGCCTAGATACTTCAGGGAATCCACAGTGTCAACAACTGAATTGTTAACTTTGTACTCCTGAGCAAGCGGGATCTTTTTATTACTTATGTGCATTGCCTTGCACTTTTTACAGTTAAGTGTAAGCTGCCATTTATGGCACCATTCCCAAATAACATCCAGATCGCGCTGAATTTCTAAGCACTCATCAGAGCACCTCACTTCCCTATAAATAAGTGCATCATCAGGAAAAAATCGCATCCTGCAATTAACGTTGTCACTGAGATCGTTTATAAAAATTAAGAAAATAAGTGGTCCTATTACACTTCCTTGAGTAATGCCCGAAGTAACATCTAGTTTAGAAGAGGCTTCCCCATCTACGACATACTGTGACCGACCAGTTAGAAAATCGCGTATCCATTCGCAAATCTGATCAGATATACCGTACGCTCGGATCTTCGCTAAAAGTCGGTTGTGTGGTACAGAGTCAAAAGCTTTCTGAAAATCCAAGAAAATAGCATCAACTTGTGATCCTGCATCAATAACTTTCATTACATCATGCGAAAATAGAGCCAGTTGCGTTTCACATGATCGGTTCTTCCGAAATCCGTGTTGGTATACTGTAAGTAACTCGTTTTCATCTAGAACATGCTCCAGAATTCTACTGCAAACAGATGTTAGTGATATCGGTCGATAATTCCTAGGATCTCTCCGATCTCCTTTCTTGAAAACGGGAATCACCTGCGCAATTTTCCAGTCAGAAGGTACTATTCATTCCTCTAAAGATTTACGAAATATATCTGACAGAAATGGTTCTATTTCTTCCGCGTATTCCGAAAATACTCTTAATGGTTTACCATCGGTACCCGGCGCTTTCCCCCACTTCAGGAGCTTTAATTGCTTTATGATACCTAGACTATCAATTTGTACTGGATCCATCTCAAATTCAACACGCCATGGAAAAACGGGAAGGTTTTCCATGTTTTCGTCAGTGAAGGAATTTTTAAATTTGGTGTTAAATACGGTAGCCTTGTTGCGGTTGTCATCAACTTCCCGACCGTCTTGTAGTAGAACTGCCATATTATTGTCACAACCGCTTATTTTTTTTACATACGACCAAAATTTCTTTGGATTTTCAATGAGGCTCTTGGAAAGTGAGTTGCATCAAAAGTCATTAAAGGCCTCGCGCATCGCATTCTTCACCTGTCCTCTTGTCTCAGCTAGCTTTTCTAAATCACTCCTATACATCGTCCTTCTTGAGCGTGCATGAATCTTCCTTTGCTTTTTAAGTAACCTTTTAGCTTCATGCATATACCACGGGGGATCGTTCCCGTCCCTGATTGTCCTTTTCGGTATATGTAAGTCCATACCTTCCCAGACTATATTTATGAATCGAAGACATATCTATTCAACCTAGCCTCTTCCTTCTATAAAGGTAATGTATTCATCCCTCAAAAACGTTCTTAAACTGTCCTTTGAGGCCTTTTCGAACCTGTAAACGACCCTTCCTTTTTTCTTTTTGCGCGCGACTGTTTATTTTACTGTAGCAATTACAACTTTATGATCACTTATTCCCGTGGTGGTAGAAATGTCCGTAAATAATTCAGGCCTATTTGTAATGAGAATATCTAAAATGTTTTCGTTATCGTTGTCGCACTGCGTTGGTTCAGTGACAAGCTGCTCAAGATTAAGATCTGAGAAAAGGTCAAGAATAATCTCACAGGATATTTTATCCCTGCCACCAGTAACGTGGGCGTAATTACTCCAATCAATATACAGCAAGTTGAAGTCGCCTCCTAGTATTATTCCATGATCTGGAAATTGATGAGCTATATTATTTACGTTATTCCTTAAGGCCTCAGCAACACCTACATCTGCATCTGGTGGACGATAGAAAGACTCTATTAGAAGTTTTGTCCTAGCTACTTTTAGTCTAATCCATAGGATTTCACAGACTGTATCAATATTTATTTCGTTACACGACAGGTGTTTACGAACAGCTATAAATACACCACCTCCATTTGAATGTAACTTATCCTTACGGAAAACATTCATGCTATGGTTAAAAATTTCTGCTGAACTTATATCCGGCTTTCAGTACCTAATACAATATCAGCTTCTGTGCTACTAATAACGCTTTCAAGCTCAGGCTGCTTATTACAAACACTTCTACAGTTTATAACGAGTACTTTTAACGGTCGAGATTGATTTTTGATACTCCTAACATATGGTGCCAAATTTAATCGGGCTGCCCGTAACTGTAATCCCAGTTTTGGGTCTTCATCCCTCAGTCTAAAAAATCCCCCAATGCACTCCACATGGCCCCTGCCACCCGTGTAGCCAATTCATGTGTGTAGTGCACACCTGATCTATCCAAGGGAACCCTACACGATTCAACCCCAGGGCGAATATCAAGGAATCGGCAGCCATGATTATCGCAGAAACAACGCGCTCTCTGGTTCAGACCCTCGACTCAGCTCTGAACCAGAGGTCCACAGTCAGTTCTATTGACAATGCTGCAGATGGTTAGCTCAGCCGAAATTTTGCGGTCATCAACCACAGAGCTCACCGTATGAGCAAGCCACCGGAAGGAAGAGAGGATACTCTCCGACCCAAGGCAGCAAGCATCATTGGTGCCGACATGAGCTACAATCCACAGCTGGCTACACCTCGTCCGCTCAATGGCATCCGGGATGGCCTGTTCCACATCATGGATCAGACCTCCCGGAATGCACAATGAATGGACATTGGACTTCATCCCAGACCTATTCGCCATGTCCCTAAGGGGCTCAATGAAATGCATAACATTGGAGCTACCTATCACCAGAATCCCCTTCTGTGATCGCCCAGACCTAACAAGTGGGGGTCTGGCAACTTGCTGATTGATGATTGTGGTTCTGAATCAGATCCAGACAACACATCAAACCTATTGGACAGTGGTACAGGCTTGCCCTCCTGGGATTTAAACTTGTACGCCTGCCCCCGCATGCGGCGTCGACGTCCGGAAACCATGCGCCAGACACCGTCAGGTGACTGCCACACAGGCTCCAAAGTCTCAGCCTGGAGTGCAGGTACGATGTTTGTTAGGGGAGAACCTGTGAGAACACTAGCTTCGTCAGGGTCACCCCTTCCACATCTGCTGCAGTCACCTACGGCAGCTTCCAGCCTCGTAACTTTCGTTAGCAATGCTGCAGGCTGAGCGCGAAGATAAGCCACCTCAGCCCGCGTCTGCACACAGCAGTCACAGTCCCTACACATATTACTTTGAAAGCAAAAACTACGGAGAGGATGAAAGTTGAACTAACCGAGTGATCCAAATAAACTGTTCACAACTTACTACCAACCGCTAGGCACGACCTAAAAAAACCTACTGAGGAGATGAATTTAGACCAGACGACTGCACTTAGTAGTTAATAGGTCATACTGATAAACAGCGTTAGCCAACCAATGTACTAAATAAAAAACAAATAAGCTCTATATTCTTCCCCATAGAAAAAGCAAATAAATGCGATCACGATTAGAGCACGCTGCTATAAATCAATTAACGCAAATAAATCAAACGCTATCACAACACTTTAAATTAGGTAAACAGATGGCGACACTCGTCACGACGGTTGCTGGGGACCAACTAACTACTGCTCAGCGATGACAGAAGATATTCAAAGATAAAATCTAACACACTTTAAAATAAAATACACAGAAATAGCGGCACTTGACGGTTGCTGGAGTTCAACTAGCAGCTACTCTGCGACGACAGAAGATATTCAAAGATAAAATCTACCAACAACACTTTAAAATAAAATACTCAGAAAAGGCGGCACTTGACTCGACGGTTGCTGGAACTCAACACCATACTGTCAGTACACAAGCATCGGCAGTTTTTCCAATAAACCGAGTATTGTTAATGCCCAAAATGCAATAATTTTGCTTACTGACAGACTCATTAAGAAGGAAATGAGCCTCATTGCTGCAGACAATTTTCTAAGCAAAGTTGCCACCCACTTGCTAATTTACCAGCACCCAGTTGACAAAACCATTGTGCCTTAAATGGTCATTTCAATTCAATCTTGAATGGGTGCAGATGCAGGTCTTTCATCAAAATACACTACATTCTGCTTTTTGTAATATTTAATTTTGAACTTACGACAGTGAACTGATGTTTCAGGACATTCCACAGTGTTGTTTTTCATTGCAACATTTTTTTCAGTTGACTGGCTGGTACAAGGACAGTCAGTTCTTCCGTGTAAATTACTGTTACAGTTTCAAGTTTTTTTAAGCAGTCTTTGATTAGCAGTTTCATTTGGCCCATTTCCCCAACCAAAAACGCAATATAATTTGTACCATCTAGGCAAAAATTTCCCTGTACTTGTAATAATTGGAATGACCGTCAGATGCTGCTCCATCATATATCACTCCATATCAACTAAACAAAATAAGTTTACTGCAATATGTGACTTTGTAACCACTGCCATCTCAACAGAACGAAAATGTTTCACAATTTAAATTCTGTGTTTATTTTGGGACACTCTTTCGAATACATTCTAACAGCAAGAGATTACATTACTTATTTAAATTTTCAAAAATTCTGGAAGCCGGGATAATTGAGACCTGGCTACTTTCAGGATCATTATTTCCAATTGCAGGGTAAGAAGTCATACAAGTAGAGAGGGATGATGACTATGGTAGAGCAGCAGTTATAATTAAAGAGCATGTAGTGTACCAAATTATTACCTCAAATATGCTAGACAGTGACCTTGCAGAAACACTTTATTATTAAAGAACATATAGGGTACCACATTATTATTCTAAATATGGTAGACATCGATCTGGAGAATTGCATAATCCAAACAAAGGATGAAGGTATAACTATTGTCCACCATGAGTAAATGCACAAGGGGATTTAGAACAGTTCCTATCACAGCTCCCACCACACAAATTCTCATGTGTGAATTAATCACCCATAATGGTACTTGGTGATGTGACAAGAATGTTTACATTTGTAGAACCATCCTTGAAATCATGGGAAACTAGCAATTATTTTAAATGATGGTTTAGAAACCTGAATAAAGGTCAGGCCACACTTCATCAATACTGTTCTGCACTATCTCCATGAAGACATTTTTGCTTTTGTTGCTGCTCACGCAACTCAAGTTACTTCAAACAACATGTGTGTCATCCGACATTCCGCCATCTTTAGTTTGGTTTATTTGTGTCAGTGGTGCAGTTTTAATCAAGCTGGTGGATGTGGAAAAGCATGAAGAGAGAGCAGGGAAATTTCTGGTCCTTTCCAGACGATTGTTTTCATGTTATTGATTGCCTTAAAAAGTGTTTTCTCTCTTCAGCCTCACTTCCAGGTTTGTCAGATGATCATGCCATTCTAAAACATTTTTTAAATTTTGTTTCATCATCAAACAGATCCTGTGACTACAGTTACTAATTCCCCACCCTTTTTTGGAAAAATAAAAGTAAGTTTGTATTTTGTGATAGCACAAATGAAGTACATTGTATAGAATAATAGTAAGAGTATTTTTTATGCTTGAAAACACATTTCTCATTAATTATAAATTTCGTTTGATGTCTCAGATGGTTACGGCATGTGATGGGGTACAGAAGAACTCCTGTTCAAATCCAAATATCAGCTGCAATTTTTATGGGCCTGGCAAAGTGAAGATATGTTAATGCAGAGATGCTATGTTCCTTGGTTGAAATTCCACACGAAACTGTAGGTTCTTCACCTAGAAGGATTACCACAATAAGTTAGGAAGCTATGATTGTGGTTACAGTGAACCAGAGGTATTACCTTGTAAAATTTACATATTTCCTTGTGTTGGGATTGATGACAGATGAGTGAGCAAAATTAAGCAACAGCAAGAGAGCCATGACCAGCAAAGTAGAACACAAGTCAGCAATTTGGCAGTTGCCAAGCACAGAAGGGAGAATGCAAGATATAATTATGACCGCATGTAGTATATTGATAATAGACAACTGGAGTAAAGTGTGGGTTACTCTAGTAAAACCCTCTAAGCAGCTACCTCATTCTACATCTATATCCACACTCTGCAATTCAAAAATATTGTGGGTGGTAGAGGGTGCTAAACACCAATCCTAATTCTGTAAATTCCAACCCCAAATAGAATGTGGAAAGCAAGAATACATAAAAGCAACAGTGCAGCATCTTATTTCACTAATCTTATCCCTCCTGTCATTGCAACCTAAATAGGTTTGCAGAAGAAGTATTACACTGAACTCTTAAATGAAAAAAATTTCACATAATCGCCAATAAATTCAAATGATGTCATCTGTCTGCCAAACAATCCAAACCCAACCTGAGAATCAACTATGTGATGGTTTCGTATGGACTGTCACAAATCAAATGGCCCTCCTCTGTACTTTCTCTAACACGTCAATCAATTCATTGCGATATGGATCCCAAACTGTGTAACAGTAATCCAAATGTGGATGCACGAGATTTTTGTATGCTATTTCCTTTGTATGAGCATAACAATTCTCAAAATACAACCTAGAATTGTAATTTAGAATTAGCTTTACCTAAGAAGTTATGTGCAAGTTCCATTTCAAGTTGCTTTGGGGAATCAACTGTGTCAACAACTGAATTGTTTACTTTGTACTCGTTAACAAAAGAAGTCTTCTTGTTGGTTATTTCCATTGCCTTACACTTTTTACAGTTAAGTATAAGTTGGTACCATTCCGAAATAACATCGAGATCGCACTGAATTTCTAAGCAATCATCAGAGCACCTTACTTCCCAATAGATAATTGCATCATTGGCAAACAATCGCAACCTACTATTAACATTGCAACTGATATCATTTTTAAAAATTAGGAAAAGAAGTGGTCCTATTACACTTGCTTGCTGAATGCCCTAAGTAACATCTAGATTAGAAGAGGCTTCCCTGTCTAGAATGACATATTGCCACTGACCAGTTAGAAAATTTTGTATCCATTCACAAATCTACTGTAAACAGATGTTAGATATATGGATCGATAATTTCTAGGGTCTCTCAGATCTCCTTTCTTGAAAACAGGAATTACCTGGGCTATTTCTCAGTTAAGAAGGTACTTTTTACTCTTCTACAGATTTACAGAACATATCAGACATAAATGGTTCTTTTTCCTCCATGTATTCTGAAAATACTTTTAATGGTATACACCCAATTCAGGAGCTTTAATGCTTACGCTATCAATTTGTACTGTATCCATTGTTAATTCTACACAATATGGAAGTGGGAATGTTTTTGTCAATGAAAGAATATTTAACTAATTTTGTGTTAAATAGGGTAGCCTTCTCACAGATGTTGTCAGCTTCACAACTGTCTTGTATTAGAACTGGCATACTGTTTTCACTACAATTAACTTTTTTGACATGCGACCAAAATTTCTTTGGGTTTTCAGTGAGGCTCTTACAAGGTGAATTGTATGAAAGTCATTAAAGGCCTCATGCATCACATTCTTATCTCATATAACTTTTCTAAATCGCTCCAAAGCCTCATCCTTCTTGAGCGTGCATGTATCTTCCTTTCCTATTTGAGCGAATTTTTAACTTCTAGTGTCTACCATCAGGGATAATTCCCTTCCCCGATTGTCTATTTCAGTAAAGTCCATGCCTGCTCTGACTATACATATCCATAACTCTTCAATGGTACCTCTTGCTACTATGAAGGTAAGGTAATTATCCTTCAAATACATTCTAAAACACTCCTTTGAGGCTGTTTCCAATCTGTAAATGATCTATCCATTTTTATTTATTTTGCACGCTGTTGTTAATTTTACTGTAGCAATTACAGCTCTATGATCACTTATTCCCATGGTGATAGAAATGTCTAATCCACTATTCCACTGTCAGTCTAAATTTGGAATCATCACACACACACACTCACACCAGTTGGCCATCAACACCCGGTGCCGCCGCGAGGTGGTCTGTCTCCAGCAGCCAGAAATTTCCAACAGCAAACCAGCAGGTAGGCTCTACTAAAAGAAGGGGTTAGATGGAGAAACAGGTCAGGTTAGTTAGTCAGTATAGCAAAGGTTTCAATGTATTACAAATGTGCTGTTTGGGTTAAGAGGTACCCAAGTTGCAAAGCTCGCTATCCTAATTCCGATAATATTGTTGGTGATTAGCCAGGTGCTAATAAGCATATCCTCTTCTGGAATGATAGCAAACTGAAATGCAACAAGGCAGAATTGGAAGCATTTATGGAACAACACGGTCTCCATACTGATCTCATAAATGACACAAATCTGGGTGCAAAAGACAACTCGGATATGAGCCAATATCGTGTACACCATACCGAGAGGTAGAATAGTGTAAGGGGTGGAAGCACAACCATGATTAGATACACGTTTGTCCTCCATGTTTGGAGACAAAATCTAGACATAGACATACCCCTGTACTCACGACTTACACGTCATAAACGCTCTACACTCAGGCCACATGCCACTTAATACTGAAGGTACACCAACACTGAAAAGTGACAGATGCTCAACTATTGATGCACCAACTGGATTCTGTTGAAGGAGTTGCTAGATGCATAGCTCATGGCCACAAGACTAGTCAACAATGAATTAATGAGTCTATTGAAACATTAACAGTTGCCATATAGGATGCTATTGCGCATAGCATCCTCGAATCAACTCCACACCAGAAACCCATGGCACTACCTGAATAAATCATGGGGTCAATTACCAATAGGAATAGGCTCAGAAGATACTGGCAAAGTACTAGGCGTCCCATTTGTAGAGTGCATATCAACATTACCAAAGACATAATTATTAGTCGCAGAGTTTAGGATTACAAAAATCAACAATGGGGGCATCTGCTCTCAGAATTGAACACTGACACCACTAACTGCTCCGTGTGGTCTCTAGCTTGTTACTTCACTCGAGAAGCAAATCATAAACCCAACCAATTGGGGATGGATGAAGTTGTCTATTATTCCTCCTAGGCCAAGGCAGAACTAATGGCCTCAACACTAGCAGCATTTTTTCAACTAAAAGCGTATCTTTTTGATTCTGCAATTACATTGGAAATAGACCAGGTGGCGACACAGCTATTAGCCCAACCAGTAAATGAATAACCCGCAGGGCAACTTCCAACAAAATTTCATAGACTATACAGCACTAGTGATGTTCCGATACCATCAAAGTATCGATACCTACTTCAATGAGTAGTACTCAAGTTGACTTACGATACTTACTCATATGATTACTGCAAAAGTATTGATACTTACTCATATGATTACTGCAAAAGTATTGATACTTACTCATATCGGTACTTTTTTAATTAATGTCAAAATATAAAAATAAACGTGACATGTTGCTAAATTATTTATTTTATTAGTCTACTGTAATAAAATTAAATAACATTCAATAATCATTTTTATTTATTTATTAAAATTATAATAATGCTCACATTGTAAGCAAACGTTGAAGGTTTTTGTCTTATCTTTAAATATTTATTTATTATAGTTACAATACTTTTAAAAAGTCCGCTTTTGGAAGGTTTCCCAAAAAAGCAAATGCTCCAAACATTTTGGGGACAGCTTGTTTCTTTTGTTTGTCATTGTTTCACCCGCATTAGGGAGCGTGCATAAACCACGTAGCTCCGTTTTGGCCTCCTGTGACCCCCCCCCCCCCCCACGTAGCCCTTTAGCCACTATTCCACTCCCCCTCCCCCCTCTCACGTAGCTTTATTCACCTTTTGATTCCAGAAGACATTTTGTACTGTTTTGTTTTGTCAGAATAATGTAAATTACGTATGGAGATAATTAACTGAGGGAAATAAATATTCACATGCTGTTGTGAGTTCAGTTCCCCATTTTAAATGTGAAAAATGTTATGAAAGGAAAGCTAGGTGGCCTGGCTCGGAACCCCCTCCCCTCCCCCCTGGACCGAGCCACTTAGTTTGTGCACGGCCCCTTAGAAAACAAACATTCACTCAATACTGATGTTGCTACAACAATAAGATACTGTTGTGCGTATTTATACAGATAAGTTTCATTTCTACCCATTCTGTAAACGGATTGCTTTTTAGAGACATTACAATGTTTGACAAGCAGAGAGAGACTTTGTCACTACCGTGCGCTTTCTTTGTGATGTTTCCAGAAATGATGTTCCTGTGAAAAGCTAGCTGAAGCAGCTTCTTCTTCCAATTCACATGGGCTTCTTAGTTGCTTATGAACCACATCTTTTAGTTTTTGTGTGGGACTGTGCGGGAGTGCCCATTGGCCAAGTATAGCGAAATGCGCGCCAAATACGACTTTATTACAATGAAATAGGGACCTAAAACGAACTTTTTGAGATTAGATTGCCTATTCTAAGACTGATTTTTAATGCTACCAACTTGATGTCAGCTTGAAATTAATTTCGCAGACGCGACTGAGTGGTGCAGCAGGGATGATGCATTTAGAATTTAACACCGGGTGCGTTTCGATTCAATACAAGTATTTTTCTTCCGATACCGATTAATTATCGAATGAATTAATTCGAATACAAAAAGTACTCGGTATTGAAACAAAGTATTGAGTACTTACTTGTATCGGATCATCATTATAAAGCACTTGGATTCTAAGAAAGCATTCGGTTTGGATCGTATTCAGAACCGTGTTCTTTAACAGCTCACAAGGAAAACGAGAGAGTACCTACCAGACATAACTAATGTCTTCTTACACAACCAATATTACCCTCACCTATTGAAGGGGAACAAAGTGCTAATGTTCAGAAAGCTGGGGAAAGATCCATCTTCACCGAACAACTACTATCTGACTTGCTTACTCTCTTAGCAAAGTTGTTGAAAAAGTTATACTCAGATGCCATACACAACACATTAAGGACACCACCATCCTGAAACCGGAGACCGAGTTCCTGAAAATTGAGAAGGTATTCGATCATCTTTGGCACAGTGGCCACATTCATAAACTCAGTGACGGCACATTCCCGGATGGACTGGTGCACTTAATACACTCATACCTCACTAACCAACTGTTCCGCAACTGCTTACATGACAAAAATCCTACATCTCAAGGGATTCAAGCAGGAGTACCTCAAAGAAGTATAATAGGGTCTGTGCTCTTCATCAAATACACCAACAGTCCTGACCACAGAGAAAAACACATGCCATTTATTCTGTCGATACCGCCTGCCTTTAACAGTCATGGCAACCATCTCACATAAACAGTAGATTACAGCACACGCCTAACGTAGTCAGACCTTGGCTTACACGATGGCATATTAAAGTCAATATAGATTAAAAGCAGGTCCTATTCACATGAAGACTTGAGCAAAAATGCAGTCACAAACACCGTTGACCACTATCACTACTTAATCAACCTATACGTTTCTGGAACGAATTTAAGTATCTTGGAGTCAATCTTGATACAAAGGTAACATAGGGGCTCCACATAGACCACAAGATTAATAAAGAAAACATTTGATTCAAACAACTATACCCCATGCTAAACAGACAAAGCAGAGGTAATGCCCAAACAGTGTATTTAGCACTCATTTGGCCACTTATGACGTATGCAGCTCCGGTTTAGGGGTTTGCCACCAAGTCTCACATTCAGGAACTGCAATTAATTCAAAACAAAGTACTCAGGGGCACAACAAATGCTCCTTGGTGAACATGAACAACAGATTAACACTAAGATTTCTGACTTGAGCAAATACAGCAAGTAATAAACGTGCACAGGAAATCCCAAATATCGTGAAATATAGCAGTTACAGTCACAATCACAGATTTAAGCACCCACGACCAAAAATATTGCTCAACAGACAGGAAAAAACTGATACATAAACAAGTAAGAAATCTGAATCACTGACCACTGGGGTTGGGCACCATTCCCTAATCAACCTGCAAAGTGATCACTGAGCAAGGGAATGTGGTCACGGTGCAATAGGCAGCCAAGGACAACAAGAAAATAGCCTCACAAACAATACTAGTTCAATATTTGGCAGGGCAAGCACTATGGGGATGCTCGTAAGCAGGGCAGTTTAGCACGCTACGTCCTTCTCCATCACTGCCTGGAATATCCATGGTGGGATTCTCTTACCTGGCGGCGACGACACGCAATGGCAGGGGTGGTCATGGCAATGGTGTCCATCATCATCACAAAGCATTCCGGCATGTCGGGAGGTGGGGTGGGTGGTTATCTAGCAGCACTGTGACTGATACTGCTGGCAAATCCCTAACCGTGCACTAGAAGGATGAGAAGTCCTGCGTGTTGCGCCCCAGTACTCCGACAGTGTGAACCTTGTTTCATAAAATCTTTACAACACCTGTTACTAATTATAACGAATTGACATGTTTCAGGACTATTTTAACAGCAGCAACAGTGTGAGGAACCAGCTGTAAGTTACTGCATGATACCATTACAAATCCTACACTCATCCTAGCCTCATAGTAAGAAATCTGTTGTGGTACTGCCAGTATTTTAGCCAGCCACCCTCATTTCTTTACCTAACTATCGCAGAGATTTTTTCCCCAAGGGTAAAACTGTCAGCTCTTTCTTGTTTCGAAAGTTTTGTCTACCTCTATCCGAAGGACCAAAGTAAATGGGCGGACACCTGGAATACACCACTCCCTACTCCAGTGATCTCCTATTGTAATTATTAACTCTAGTGCATCAGTTTAAACAGTTTTAGTGTCAGTGCACCTGAGCACATATCCAGTTTTTTCCACGTCTGTGTAAATATTTGTACAGTTACTGGTGTACATGACTTCAATCACTTGTGGTGTAAATAAATATGTAAATATTCAGCAATTATTAGCCTTGATTTACCTGTCATGATCCTATCACAAGACTCATATCTGAACAACTGTCAACTCCTATGCTCAACACTTATCCATGCATCCCACATGTTAATGTGTCCTTGACTAACTGTTCGGCCATTGAGAGCAACCCTGAGAGTCACCAATGATGGTACCCGGGTTACTGCAAGGTGCACTCCGCAGCTGGTAAGAAACTCTGTGACCATGTCTTTGAGGCCACGTGAAGTTATTATGTACCACCTTTACAATATATATTTAAATTAAAATATATAAGTATCCCATTCTTTATTAACAAAAATATCGAGTGAATCGAACATGTCAAGTGTGAAGTGAGTAATGTTTGATATTTACTTATGATTGCATTCAGAAATGTGAGAATCTTTCAATCGAGTACAAAGTGTCAGAGACTTTTAATGTTGTATTGTTAAGGCTGTGCTAGGATACTATTTTTGTACGTAAAAGATTCAACCAGTGATGTGATAATGTAAGTCAGGTAAAAAAGTATTTTAATGTAGAGTATTACTTTGGTAGATTATAAAGTGCACTTACACAAAATAAAGTAAAATACTCTATAATAAAGTATGGTAGAAATTCCATGAAACAACTAAATGAAAATGTTAAAGGAGACTGAACATATCTGTCACACAGACAAACTGTGGACATAATGGAGACCAGCCATCAATTGGCCAAATGTCAGTGCAGAGTAGTATCAGTCAAGTGTCGCCTAACCTTAATGGGACAAGTAATAATCTTTGCAGTTGATATCACAGTAGCTTTCACTTCATCATCATAAAAGCCTCTTGGGCACTTTTACAAGACTCCCATAGATCAGACCACATCTCAACAATATCATCTGTCCAAAAAACACAATTTTCTAACACCCAATATTACCCATCCTGCAGGTGGAATACCAGAAGAGCTAACTGGTTAGTTTACAATGCAACACTTCATGAAAAATTAGCTGAAATGGTGAACACCAGAGCTGTAAGGAAAGATTATGATTAATCTTTCCATTGCATAGGTAATTAAGCAGCCCTACTGTTCCAGAAAATCACCCATGTGAAAATTCTCAGGGAACCACAACAGCCTGGTGGGATGATGAGTGGCAGTGAGTTATATGCAAAACGAAGGTGGCCTTGAAATGGTATCAACAAGAAGAATCTCGAGAGAGTTTACTAGTGCTTAAAAAAAGTTCAAGCGAGCACAAAGAAATTTCTGAAATGAAGAAAGGCAGAAATTGAAATCATTTTGTGAGGACCCGCCTAGAAATAAACTTCAGCATAAGGTTGCCAACAGATAAAATTACTTAATGGTGCAACAAGTAGGCCAAAAGATATAAATCAAATCATTCCAAGACACTAGCCAAGACTCCCAATTCTTCGATTAATATCTTTCCAAGCCCCATCAACATATACCTTGTACACTTCCAGCAATCTCTTCACCTTTGTGCTATTCTCCAACTTTATCACACCAGTTCCGAACTGGGCCCTGCGGCAATTTCCACAAACAAATCTAACTGCTCTCCTTTGCAAGCCCTCAAATTCCCATTTTTGATACCAAAATGCAGATCCTAAATTAAACCACCATATTGAAGCAATAAACTAACCAAAGTTTTGCAATTCAATTGTCTTACTTCTCTGGTACAACATCCCGTCACCCTCTCCAATGAAAGGTCATCCATGGTTTCCAAAAATTACTCTATATGAATGTAGGAATCATAGTTTAATCTGCGCCAAGAGCAATTTCCTCTATTTTCAACAACTGTCTCCTAGTTATAATAACTCTGGAGCTGAATAATTTTAAAGCCTGAATGAAAACTAAATATATACAACATTCCTAAAATGCAAATTTATAAGAATCTGCCATTTCATCATATTTTAATGTGCTGATTAATAATTACCTTTATCGGTCCTAAATGATTATTGAATACCTGATATATCTGTACCTTGGTGGTACAGAACACTGTCACATTTCTCTAACTTTACAGGGGAGCAGTTTGAAGAGTTTTTATTTTTCAAACATATTTTATTTCCTTAACTGTTTATTGATTTTTACTAACACAATTTTATCAGTACATTCATCTTACATTGCATTTAGCATTATTTTTTGTTTTTCAGTGTTATTTGTTCACAGTAATTTTTTAACAGTTTTATTGAAATGGTGCTGAGTGCCTCTCATAAGGCCGTTATATTCTATGAATTGGTGTTTCAGGGTATTCAAGAGATAACCAATAATAATTAACACATTACTAAGTGCATAAAGTTTATTTCAGAATATATAAGTTACAGTTACATAAAAATTGTATTTATAAAAGTGTTATCTATGTCTCCTTCTAGATTGTCACATGTGGGTTTTTTAACTCTTATGTTTTAAATTTTTATAGAAATTGTGACAAACTGATGAAACTTAAGGCAATAGTGCAATTAAATCATTGTACTTTTGATGAGAAATTGGTATCGAGTCTGTTGAGACTTGATTCAAATCTGCTGGAAACATATCTCCTTTTCCACGGAACCTCACGAAGGCAACTTCTTGGTTTTCATGATTGAAATGGGTTTTCAAATATAGCATTCCAATATTTTTCTGTTTGATTTATAACTGTACAGAGGTTGATAGCAGAACTAGCTGTTTATCAACATTCTTCTTCCTATTTACAAGAGGGGGATTGGCGATTTTTTTTTTTTTTGTGTTGAAGCTTTTGAAATGTTCAAGTTCCATATTATGAACAGTGTAATTTTTGGACGTTTGTCTCATCAACTGGTGCCAGTCCCAGGGTGTTAAGATAGCAAAATTAAGCCTATTGAGTTTCTCTTTTCCTTTTTATTAATGCATGTACACTGTCAGCCTCCATATGGGTGTGACCTTTGAGTAAAAACTTTTGAGTTAAGGTTTTAATTTGAGGATACTTATGAAGTATCCAAAAAAACACATTACAATAGTCACATTTTTATTTTGGTCATAACAGCTGTCTGACCAAAGTGAGTTCTTCTATTTCACTGCCAGGAATGACACTATCTGCCAGTTTCAAAATTGATGAGCAATTTCATTTCCACCACAGGCTCCTTTTGTTTCATCTCACATAATACAGTGAACTGAGGAATGAATCATACAAGATAAAATTTAAGGTCAAAAGTTTCCTTTTATAAGAAACTAATACAGTTTTTGTTGTAAGGGCAAACATTTCTACAGATGGCCAGTTTATACTTTGTTTTTTCATGAATCTTTGGCCATTTTAGTGCCAATACTTTTTAAGTTGGATCCAATTTTTGATTCATTGAGATTTGCGGCATGATCAGGCCTAACAGATCCTTCTTTTTCTCGAGTCAGATTATTTTTCAATTTAGCACGGAACAAATTACATGTATCTATTTAGGTGGTTTATATGACATCATGAACTGTTTATTAAGGATATCCAAGTACAGCCATTTTTTTAGATCTTAATTTTGGATAAACTTTTTTTTTTTTTTTTTTTTTTTTTTTTTTTTACTGCAGTCATCTAAGTACAGTTCATACATATTTTCTATGGTTAGCTCTGTTCCTAGATATTTCCTGTCCCTCTCTTCTCTCCAGAGTAATGACTCTCATAATGTGTAAAAGAAGAAATATGTTTTTTGACACTTTCTATGGTTTCATTAGGGGTTTTGTTGCTTGATGTTTGCCTGCCCCTTGATTCATTTTTGCTACACCTCCAGGCTCAATATTTTAAAAATTATTTACTACTATCATATTAGATACAGAAAGTGTGTTTAAAAACATTCCTTTACACACCCTAACTCATTGGTTATTTACTGTGAAATATTATAATACAGCGTAATATTTAGCTTTATTCGAGTTTTGTTGTCTTTTTCTTGATATTGTGTATCTTTCTCTTCTCTTCTCTCTATATATGTACATATATAAACCTGTAGCAGGCTGTCAGTGGATAAGTTTGTTATGGTATCACACAAAAGCCACTAAATGGATCTAGATGGGGTTTCCACTGTTTGAAAGTTTAAGATATAACTTAATATCTACTGTGGTGTTTTAAGACTATATGGCCAGAAACCAGCAGGAAATGTTAATGTGTGAATGATTGTTAACCCAATTCAGATGTTGCACACTACCTCAAAGATATCACAGATTCTTAATACAATTCACAGGTCACAATGCAGCAAAGGTTAACACACAATATGCTTATTCATTCATAAAATACATTATACTAGTCTGTTTATTTACGCATTCATGGTTTGATTATTTACAAATATAGTTTTATAAAATACCATGACATTAAACTTGGTTGTTCATGATTTAGGATTGCATTCTTGCAGTGTTTTCAATCCCATATTTGTGAATTACAGGATTGGTCAATTTCATTAGTTTTAAAATGTTATTAAATTAAATAATAAACATCTATTTATTGAATTAATAAATCAACTTTAATAATAATAATAGAAATCAACAATTAACAATATTTTATTTAGAAAAATAACATTTTTAACTTACGTTAAAAATACTTTGCACTTCTGTTTTAAATCTAATTCTAGTTATTAAGTAAATTATCAAATTTGGTACTTGTCTTACAGTAAATAAAATCAGTTTAAAAAATAATTTATCTATTACTTTCTTTGGAAAGAATTACGTAAGTCGCCAGTGGTCGAGAACGCTATTTCTACCTCCACTCTCATTGGTTTGATTAAAATGATCATAATAAATAAATGTCTTTTTGAAAATCTTAACCACTTTCCACACTTTTTGAGATTGTCATATCTGGGAACCACTTCAGTCAGTGGATGATCCAGTGTCAGGTCTCGCTTTGTGCTTTAATTGTTCCGTCCAGCTCTTCGTTGTCTATGTCGGAATCAGTCACAGTTGTTTCTGTGTGTTCGACTTCTCTTTCAACATAGTTTTTTTTTTTTTGGTATAATATGTCAACGGCCCATTGTGTGCTGTGTGGAAAAGCACATTTGCAGGAACCAAGGTGGAAAATCACAAACTTTTACAATTATGCTGTCCTGCCAGATCTTGAGTCATCATCAGTTTAAGCATCAAGACCCAGCTGTTGTTTTATTTTTTATTTTTTTGCTTGGGATTTACGCCTTGTGGACAGCGTGGTCATTAGAGGTGGGATGGGGGACAAGGAACGGGAAGGAATTCGGCCATGGCCTTTTTGAAGGAAGCATCCCGGCATTTGCCTGGAGTGATCTGGGGAAACCATGGAAAACTCAAATCTGGATGCCCAGACAGGGATTCGAACCGGCATCCTCCCGAATGCGAGGTTGACAGCTGTTCTTTGACTAAACTGTATGAATAGCATATTCTAAGCAAGACAAGATTAAAATGTGTTTCTTTGCGGTGAACATAAACGTTCAAATAGTAGTGAATTTTTGGAACATCCACTCATTAAAATTCAACACAAATCTTTAACATTTTGTCATGAGATATTCAAACAGAACAATCAAGTCAACTTTCACGGTATTTGAAAAATTTGTGACCATAGATCTTATGGTATTAGCGGAATTCGAAAATGGAAATCCACTTTTTAAAAACAGATATCTCAAATCTTATGAAGTACGGAAACAATTTAAAGTAAAAACATGTTTCCAAACCATTTATTCCATAGATTTTTTTCCTTTTTGAAATAGCTGTCAATAGTTTTAACCTCCTTTTTGTTTTATTTCTACTTTCTTCTCAGAAACAATTCCAACTGTATAATTTTGCGTGTGTATGATCCAGATTCAATTTTGCAATTGGATGACATAACTAAATTATAGTAACATATACAACAAAAACAAACGGGAGTTTTTATAAAAAAATAGAAGTGAATCTGTTTACTTACAAATCACGAAAGATGACAAAAACACACACTTCTTGCTGCGAGTGAAATGTCAAATTTAAGGTTACAGGCAAACGAGGCAATAAAACCAGTAGACAGACAGTATCAGGCCGGGAATTGACGAAGGTGAGGCAAGGTTACGTAGACTGACACATTTTCGCCCAATCTTACAAATTGCGGATCCGCTAAATTTTGTACGGGATCCTCCAGGCTGCCAAATGATGCAGGATCCTTTGGGATCTCGTATTGCTGGATTGCAATCCCTATTCATGATAGGGGACTTTTGATTTTATCTTTGGATTCTGTAAATACTGTAATTTACTTTTTCCTTCTTGTATTGTGAGAAGTCTTCAGTGCATACAAAAATGGACCCCACCTCATCTGGCGTGTGTTCTGTTTTACTACTGTTTACAGCATAACATATTTATTTTTACACAAATTCACCAGATAGAACTTTGGCTTTTTGAAATAATTAACTTCTGATTTTCTTCTTTTGAACGGGTTTAAGTTATTTTAGCCAGGAGAGAGGAAACTAGTTACGCGAAATTATTTTAGTACTTTAAGTTATTCTATAAATTTTATACAGGCTTAACTGATAAGTGAAAGTTCTATTATCTATTAACTGCAAAAAAACAATTTTTTCCATTTCTCTTTTCCATGGCTTTAAACCTTGATAACATCAAGGTAATCAGAGGACTGGAGGCAAGGAATGTAAAGGAATCCGGCACTGGCAATAGCCCAAGTGATTTCGGGAAACCATGGAAAACCAAAATCTGCATGACCAGATGGGGATTTTAAACCCTGTTCATCTGAATGACAGAGCTGAGCATTAACATTTGCACACCTGTCTCAGTAATTGCAATGGCAATAGCAATTTAGGCACCTATTTTAACTACTTCATTGGTGGATTTTCTTTGTTGTGTAACAGCATTGTGTTAGCATCATTATTATTAAGTACCACTACCAGTCTCTCGACTGATTTGATGCAATCCTCCATCTCTCCCTATCTTGTGTTAACCTCTTCATCTCAACATACTCCTTACAAAATACATCTTCAATTCTATGCTTCACATATTCTTATCTTTGTATATCTCTACGGTTTTTTCCTTTGACTGTTCCCTCAAGTAACAAATTTTGCACATCTTAAAATGTGACCCACCAACCATCCTGTCTCATCTTTCTATGGATTTCTTCCACAACCTTCTATCCTCACCAATCATGTCCAACATCATTCATTTCGTACTTTACCTGTTCACTTAATTTTCAGCTTCCTCTATAGCACCTCATTTCAAACGTTTCAACTCTATTTCTGGCATTCCTATAGTCCATCATACAAATGAAACATAGAAATGAAATAACTTAGGGTGATCAGTTGGAACAACATGAAACAATTTTGGCAAAAATAGGATATTGGTTAACTAAAATGGGAGAAGAAAAAAAGAGAATAAAACTCCAAATAAGTTTTCACAATGAAAACAGCAAGCTCATGTAATGTATGTTTGTAACTGAAACTATGAAAATACCTTGCTATTAATAAAAAAGAAAAAAGTGAATTGCAAGAAAATTAAGCATACCTCTGTTGAGACATTTATTCTGAACTGTCTCACTGATTTGTCAATTGCTTGAGGCTGATATGGCCCCCACCACTGATTTTTTATTTCAGGTAATGGAGGGATTTGTGATATGTACGTCCATATAACTGCAATTGCCAAACCAAACGTGCTTGCAGCAAAAAATCCATATTTTCCAAAAGATCCCATATCAGCTACAAAATAATAATTTCTTAAGTACTGCAGATCTTCAAAACTTCAGTTAGCAAATACATAAATAATTGCAATAGTGTAAGCCAGTAAATGTTTAATGTAATGTGGATTCAAACAGGGGATTTGCTTATTTGAACTAAAGTTAAAGGAAACATCAGCATATCAAAGCTATTAAATTCATTTACAGAGAATGAGTACTATCTATGTCAACTGAATACATGCCAATTAATAATTCATTATTTCCCTAATATGCTTTAATGTGTTACAAACTTTGCGTCAGTGGTGTGCATGACATAATGACCTGGCAGCTCACAGTGATGACAGCTGAATATAGCAGGTAGTGGTACCCCACCAGCTTGAGGGTCACAGACTTCAGCTCTCAGTTGAGCAAAATCCAGTGAACAGATTTCTCCATCAAGGTAAGTCAAGATGTATTCTTAAGGCAGTTCTATTACCGTAGTGCCATAATCTGATGAATTGGAGATGTTTGTTGTCCTGTACTGTTAATTCTGTGACATACCGTAATTTTTCTGTTTCACCATGTCTAAGGTACAGTATGTTTTTGCTATCATATATACTTTTTCTAGAAAAGTACCCTAAAAACAAGGTGAAGGCTCTGCCAATATTCTGTCTGGTCCAAGATGCATATCCCCATAAACACAACACCTTTCAAACAAAATATCTTGAAAACCAAGCCATATGGAAAAATTTTATTTTTGATTTGTTTTGTTGAGTTCTATAAGACTCTATCACCATTGTGGTACCACGGTAATGATAGAATCTTCTTACCAACTGCAATCTCCATGAATGCAGAAAACAGCTCCATATCCTTGAAGTTGGTTGATGTGTCCCCTCTGTTATAACATCCCGCAATAAAAACCTCTCACCACCAGTTCCAGCTTTCAAATATTATGATAAATTAGTTACTCCACTTGTCAAAAGTATCCCTGTCAGCAATTTCGGTTGGGCTTCCAGTTATAGCTGGCATACTCTTTGTATCACCAGTGCCCTGTATCTGGTCACATATACCTCTCATACTAAAACCATGTTTCATATTAAATATTTTTTGGAATGCTGTTGTGCTTTGGTGTATCATAGTCAGCCTTTCTTCTCACATATTTAAAGATGTTGGAGCAGTTTTCCAAATTCAATTTTAACACTTTAACAACTATTCTGTTTACAACACTTCGCTCATTCTCATTTCAATCCCAGCTCCAAAACAAACTCGACTCAATGACCTGCCAAAGTTTCAGTTGCATAACTACCTACAAAATGATAAAGCAACATGGATAGTGAGGTGCGATATCCCAGGGAAGCTAATCATGGATGTTCATAATTCCACAAATGTATTAAATAGACGTTAAACAAAAAGTTTTTTTCATGTCAATTATTTCAAAAAAGACCTTCAGTGCACAATCTGGCAGATTGTAGAAAGGGTGCCAACAGCTTCTTAGTTTTTCATTTGCACAAGATCCTACTAGGTACAGATATTAAGACACAAATGTAACACCATTTGATGGTAGTTAATCACTTAAAAAACATGTCTTCAAACAAGACAAAACAAAAACGGCATTTTATGGTCTCAGACACTGAAATAATTTAGAGTGAATAGTTGTGTACTGCAGAAGTAGACTTGAAAGGTAAATGACACAGAAGCACAGGTTCCATCATAACAAATAACTAATTTAAAACCTGATGAAATACTGATAAATCATCACTGATCAACTGGAAATCATGATACCACTACAGCCACTTTCTTCCACTCTAGGTAATAGTGCCCCAATACTGTGGTAGCCTATCGCAAGAGGTATTACGTTAATCAGTAATTAGCTTGGGGGATTCCACAATAACTGTGGCACCACAAATTGATGATGGATTCTTACGTAACATAACAAGACAAATTGAAAGTAAAGAGTAAAAATTTTTGACATCTTGCTTAGTTCTAGAGATGTATTTCAAAATTGACTTGGTTAGGTTGAAATGTGGTCTGGACCAGAAGAAATATTTCACCATAGCCAAATCTGATGATGAATTCATATGTATCTGAAGGAGAGAAATTGAAAATAAAGAATTTTTTTTTTTGATATGTCACTTAGTACTTGAGAAACAGTATCTCAAAAGAAAAGATGTCAGGGTGAGATCCAGCCAGGACAACGAAAAAAAAAAATTCACCAGAACCACTATATCAAGATGGTGGAAATGCACTATAGGTGTTTTATTCTCTTTCTAGTGGTTGTTGTTAGGTTGAAATACGGCCACAACCAGAAGAAACATCACCAAAAGTGTAAGGAACTATAGGCCCTACCTATAACTGATCTTTAACATGCTATATACCGAAAACCAAGAGATATCAAAAAATTTTATTCTTTATTATCTCATTTGTTTCGTCGAGTTGTACAAGAATTCATCATCACATTCTGGCGCCAAAGTAATGATAGAACTGCCTTAGCTTGTATTATACCTTGAACCAGCATGAAACTGATATAACTAATTTCTGAAATAGCATCACAATACTAGAACTATTTTGGTCCAAGGCATATTAAAAACTAATTACTGCTTGAAAATAATACCTCTAGCAATAGATTACTATAGTGTTATATCACACAGCACAAAGTAGTTGTAGTGGTATTGCAATATTCAGCTAACCCCATCATATGAGGTAAATCGGTTTAGTTATAAATGGCAAAACCGCTACAACACTTTCCAACTATTCCATTGTCGGTAGAAGGATTACACCAGCCTAAACTTTTATTTTCTTCCTAGCAGTTGTGATTAGGTTGAGATCCAATTTGTACACTTATGTTATCTTATTGTTAATCAAAGAAAGGATAAAGTGTGAAAGAATGTGTGTTGTGTGTGTCTGTCTGCCTACAGACTATTTTTGAACTATCCCATATCATTTGTAGTTTGTACTATGTAAGATGCAAAGGGACCAATAAATACAAATGCGGCCTGGACCAAGAAGTAAAAAAAATCGTTAAAGCCTTATTAGCGTAGCCTACAGCAAAAATACTCTATTCCTTGCTGGAAATATTTTGATATAAATTTTCTGAGTATTTGTAACGGATATGAACTGAGATGTCAAGAACCACATTACAACGAAGGAATTAACGAACATGTCAGGAGATTTTTATTAATTTTGTATGCTGTTGGTATAACAGTATCGCGATCACAATTTTCCAGCTTTTCTATCAATCAATATTAGTTGCATTTTAATATTGAACAGGTATTTGTTAAGTAATAATGGGTATCCACAACTCAATCATATATTACATCACACCTGATAAATAAATTAAAAACTGATATAAATAATAAAAAAATGCCTAAAAAGAAACTCTCAACCTCCTGTGTGAAACTTCTTGTTCCCTTAACCTTCACTACTCCACCACAACACCCAACAACATATCTCCACGACTCGCAGAAAATGTTTGAAATTTGAATACTGAACCTGTGTTGCCAACCCTACGAGATTGAGAAACATTAATTTACCTATAAAAAGGCAGGAGAAAACAGTCAAATGGTTATTTCAAAACACGATATTTCTACCTGTGAATTACTCATAGCATTAAAACAACCGAAAAAAATTCATAGCTATATATATTGTTATCAAAAATACAATTAATTAGGTATTACTAGCCAGGGCCGGCGCTAGGAATTTCGGGCCCGGGGTAAAATGGGCGACCTTTTTTTTTAAGCTCTACAAACTAGCCAGGCGACAATGGGGCGGATTATTGGCTCCGAGGCCTGGGGGCCCCTGCAGCCGGTTATCGCGGCCCCCCATCAGCCGGCTGGCCCGGGTACATTTGACCCCGCTTACTAGCTGGTGCCCACGACTTCGTGGCTGTAAAGAATTTTGATTGACAGCTACCGACATATCACCACTATGGTAGTCCAGTAACGGGGTAGTTTTCACGTGCATTATATCACGTAGAATATTTTTTTTTCTTATCTTGTATATATTGGGCGAAGTATGTAGAAACCAAGTTTTCGACCTCCAACACCCTTGGCACAATTTTCTGTGGCTAAAAAACATTAAAAAATTTGTACTTTTTTCAGTTTTTTGTCTATAACTCCTTCCTGATGAGTCCTGGCAAGAAACACTCTCTTCCCAATTTGAAAGTGGACAAAATTTCCTACAACTTTCGTAGTACGAACTTTTTTCTAAACTCAAAACTAAGCGAGCTACAGTACTTCGAAAATCAACCAAATTTCACACTTTTCCCAAAAGTTGTGTTTTTACGTACTGTGTCGCTCAGAATGACCTGCAACCTCTTTTTAGTTATGTATTTCTGTATGACATAGTATATATGAGTACTATAATTTGATTACTGATGGCCAATTCACTAATCATTTAGCATTGTTGACCGAGAGATCCGAAGGATTGTTCGGCCGCCAGGTGACAGTGTTTTCGATACGCCGCGCAATGCGCTCCTTTGCGGCTATCTAACCTGACCAAGTAATAGTACCGGATAGTAGGGAACCTACAGCTTAAGGTGGAATCCAAACCACAGAATCGTTCTGGCTTACTTCATATTACACAGCAAGCTGTTGCAGAGGTGAAGGTCGGGTCAACGGCCTTTGAAAATCACAGCTGAGACCGGGATTTCGATTTCCAGTCAGACGCCTTAACCACTGAGCTACAAGATCGCTCTATTACTGATGATAATAGAGCGAAAATGAATGCATAATGTTATGGCGCAAAGTTATTAAGTCATAATAAATTCGTAATAAGTTAAAAAAAATGGTCATAAATCAATTTATTTTCCGTTTGGATTGTCCAGGCTTATCAATGAATTGTGACTCATTCATCCATTGCATCAGGAACACTTCCTCTCCTTCATCTGCTTGATTTCAGGAACGTTTTCACGAGACAGACCAGAACAGTTTTTGCAAGCAGCTGAACAGTGCAGTCCTGATTAGCGACAGCTGCATGGTGGAGTACAATATTTCTTGCAAGAATATAATACAACTTTCGGAGTAAACTCAGGTGCAGCGTTTTTTATTATTATTTTATTCTTATGGCTTTACGCCTCGTCGACGTCGAAGTCATTAGACGCACGATGGGACTAGGGACAAAGAACGGGAAGGATTTCGGCCATGGCCTTTTCAAGGAAGTATCTCCGCATTCTGCTGGAGTGATTTGGGGAAACCATGGAAAACCCAAATCTGGATGCCCAGACGGGGATTCGAACAGGCGCACAGTGGGGCGAAACCTCAAAAAGCTGGTCAAAATATGAAAACGTTATCCAACTTTAATGAAACTTTGTACGAAATCGGTTTTGAGCACGCTGATTACAATTCCAATGTCAAAATTACAAAAAATAAAAATAAAAAATGGACGATCCAATATGGCGGATTAAAAATGGTCTAAAAATGATTCAGTTGTCATACAAATTTGTGTACAGGGTATCATGAGCTCGATGATACCGATTCCAATGTCAACAATGCAAAAAAGAACAAATTGCAGAATAAAAATTAAAATATTTTAGAATTTAAATAGGTCACAAAAACTGAAAAATGTTTCTCAATTATTACTTTGTGGATAAAAATGTGGTGTCCTACACATATGAGAAACAAACTATGAAGATAGGAAACAACCTACAAGATAGGGAAGTAAATAACTCATGAAGCACATTTTTTACTTCAAATTATAAAATTCAATTATATTAAACAATAAAACTTTGGAATACATTAAATGTATTCACTGAAGTTAACAGTATTACTCAAATTCCGAATCATCTGTGTCGTAATCGGTCGATTCAGCAGAAGAGATCTGAATCTGTTTCTTTCAGTGCAGGTGGTACCAGAAGTGCTCTTGCTTCCAGATAATGATTTCAGTGTTTTCGATGACAATTTTCGTAAGCTCGAAATAAGCGGATCTGATGAGACGAGTAGCCTTAGTAAAACATCTTCCATTGTTTTATTCCTGCTGCATTTCCGCGCGAAGTCTTGTCTATATTGTTTTATTAATTTGTTGAAGGATTCTTGTGTATCTTCTGACATTTGACCAATAGGCTATTTGACAATATTAAAAAAATATTATAAATTGAACTCATTCTCATATATTAATGCTTCAGGAAGCTAATTTTATCAATTTTGAAAAGAAAAGTGGATTATTTTTAATAAAAAAGCGAAATAAAAATTATACTTTTCTTACCTCTGTTCACGTGACAGAAAACGCTCTAGGATTGGTGGTCGCTTGAGTGACGTAACACGTTTGTAAACGCGGCGGCTAGGAATGGAGCGTTTCATATTATCCAAGTTTTCTACTATTTTTATTGTTTTATTGTTTGTTGTTGGTCATTTTTTGTTATCAATGAAATTTCATTTTGAATACAAAATCGAGAACATTATGTAAAAGCGGAAAAATAACGAAATTAGACGCCTTATTTGTGGGGCTGGCTATAGAAAAAAAAAACCCTGACTTTCATTCTACTGAGCTTAAAAATGTAACAGCTTCTATTTGAGACTCATTTATATTTAAATTGAAAGTAAGAGATTATTTTGCGTTAGCAAACCATACGTCGAAAAATCTGTACGCGAAATTTGTGCAGTCATGCTGAAAATAAAGAAAAGTTGTATGGATGTCGCAAATATGCTCAAACAAATTAAGGTATTTCTTGTAGCTAATAAGCAGCTCTTTCAAATAAATATAGTAAGAGATCGGTATAATGAACTAAAACTCAACATGAAATTGGCTCAGTAGTTTTTTTTTTTTATTAAAAATAATCTCGTTCTGTTTTAATGATGCTATTGTATCACGGAAAAATCATGCGTAAACTTACCTTGAAGCTCGCCAAAAGCAATAGCAACACACAAATCACTACTAACACGCAGAAATACAGCGTAATCATCGACCAAACTCAATCGATTAGCGCGGCCGACTGAAGCGCTTGTTCGGTGGATCACAGGAAGCTCATTGTTCAAACTATTTTTTTTTATTGTTAGGCGTGAATTCGTTGAAAATAAACCTTTGTTCCGAGTAGTATGGTTCATCTACTTTGAATATAAATAACTATTTTGCCTGCATAGACAATTATCAAAACTGACTTTTGTCCCTTTAGATTTAGAAAATATCACACTGTGCGGCGTCCTCCCGGATGCGAGGCCAGAGCGTTAACCGCTCACTCACCACGCTTGGAACAACTGGAATAATCTTTTTTTGTCAATAAAACTGAATTTGTTTGTTTATTCATTTACCTACCTCGTTTCACTTCATCTCACATGAAGAAACTGTGAAGTGTTCACTATTAACATAAAGAGAAGCAATTAAGAAGTAGTGTCAGGATAGCTGTGTGATTGAAGAGTGGTAATGGAATTCAGAACGTCCTACGTTCGAAGAACCTTGGTTGGGATAATATTTTTTGTGAATTTTTTCGGTATTTGTTTGCTGTTTTTTGCACTACCATGTTTTTATTCGAAGAATTCATAATAGTTGCTAAGCGTCATGCAAGTGTTTGAATCAAATTGCTACCATACATGAAAAGTTTTTATTTTTAAACTTACCAGAGAGAGAATATCATGCAAAAAATACAGGTGCACGGCCGTGAAAAATTGAATTTATTTTAGAAGTGACATCACATGTAGAAATTTCATGCTAATCTTGCAACAGTTCCGGAACGCTTGTGTCCTTTTTGTTGGAATTTTTACGTGACGATACAACTGTAGGTTACCTTCATGACATAACTGCGTCTATTAGGCGATATTTACTTTTCATGTGCAAGTCATTTTCATTTTTTTTAACTCTTTTTCGGTGTGCAAGTAGGCTAATGTCCAATTTCCTTTTTGAAATCTTCTTTGGTTGATTCAAATGGTTGTAATTCGTTTGTTATCCAAAAATTTGTGAAGCCTTCAGAAAAAAGAAAAGAAAAATTAAATTGATTTTCTGGTGGATTTTCGGGAAAAAATTATTATACAATGCAACCAACAGCAACTAGTATCCAAAGAAAATGACAAAAGAAAACCAACTGAAAATATTCCGAAGCGAGGATCGTACCTCAGTACCAACCCTAATAATTCTCGCCTTAAACAACGAAATTGCGGTGTAAATGAGATTCACAGAAAATCGTAAGTTACTTTGTTGCAATATCAAATTGAAGTTGTTACATTTTTAAGCTCCACAGAATAAAACTCAGTGGTTGTTTCTATAGCTAGGCCCACAAATAAGGCGTCTACTTTCAATATTTTTCCGCTGTAGGCTTTTCCAAATTGTTTTCGATTTTATATTCAAAACGAACCTTCATTAATAACAAGAAATAGCTAGCAACAAACAATAAAAAATAGTTGAAAACTTGGGTAATAGGAAACGCTCCATTCCCAGCGGCAGCGTTTACAGACGGGTGACGTCACGACTGCCGTTGCACGCGCCAGGCAGCAAATGAGCGTTTTGGCGGGCTTTTAAATTCTTTAAATTTTAACTTTGAATTTTTCGCAAAATAATGCACTTTTGTCAAAAAATCTCTTCACTCGGTGAATAAGGTGTACCAATAAACATTTTAAAACCATTTTCAAGAAGTAGTCAAATACCCTATTGGCAATAATGCAGAATCTACTATTTCTTTGCCGTGAATAAGGATTTTGTGCACCGAAGTTGGCATGTAGAACCACGGATAAAGTTCTACAAATAAGCGAGCTGTTTGTAAAGAATATTCCTGAAAATTTATCAAATTAATTTCATAGCCACACGAAATAGCTTGCTGTAATACGTGGAATCGTTTGATTAAATCCTTATTCACTCCTGTTATAGCAGCAGAAACAGTTGCGTTTTCGAAAAATCGACGAGCCGTATTACCATCATTTGTGCTACCGAATCCAGGTTTTGGTTTGTCTATAAGAAGTCCTAATTTTTTTACGAAAATCTGATTGTATTAATTGTTTAGCAGTACTCATCTTTTGATTTTCTTCTGCAGTTCGAGCTTGCCACTTCTGTATTGGAAGCTTGTATGATATATGCAAACAACACTCAAAACATCTTATCCACGCATGTAATGTTAACATCCCGAATTCCAAATGATCTTCATTGATTTTCAAATTCAGAATCTCATCAAGGTTGTTAAATTGTTTTGATGTTGCTTTGCATAGGTAACAACGTTGATTTGACGAATTACTCGTAATGGCATTGCAAACTTTTCCATCTATCATTGTTAATGCAAGTTTGTAGGTTACAACTACTTCTTTGCCATTACTTATAGTTTTGAAAGGAACAAGTTTACTCTCTTGTTGTTTTATGTATTCTGTTTCTTTGACAATGGTTTCCTCATTTTCGTGCATAAACTGGATCCGTATAGACCTACAAAATCTGGGTGGTGAAGATCTCATATTTTTCCACACAATAACGTCTTTATTATTGTCATCACAATATACGAGTTGTAACGGCACGATTGAAGTAAAAAAAATATTTGCATCAGTTTTGGTTCCGTCATCATTACTAAATGGTTGTTTGAATGTACTTTGACCAGATGTTCCATCGCAGCCCCATTTGCAAATCAGATTTAAATGAAGACTACTAATCTCCTCTGATGTCAGACTTTTGATAACTTCAACTTGCATTAATATAATACGATCAATTGTATGATCGAGCAGTGATTGCAATGTAACTTCAGCACTAGTCTCTGTTATTGTAATGCTAGATTTATGGGGATAACATTGACGTTTAGATGCTTGCACGATTTTATAAGACGGATACAAGTGACAACTATTCTGTATGCTTATGTTTCGTAGGCCCTGGTACTGATTTCTAGATAGTTGATTCTCTATCATAAGTGAAAGAGCAGAACCACCTGAAAGCACGTTTTCTGGAACAAATGACAATGAACTTGTGTATGTTTTTGAAGTTGATGGATTGCCCGTAGTTACATCTTTATGAAGTTTAGCAGCTTCCAATTGTCTGGAGATTCATATGAGTAGCATGAATCAATTCTTCTGTACTTGCTTGCGACGGCAAATTTTATACTTTACTTCGTTTTGTTCTGTCACTAGAAGCACTGAATTCATTCAACAGAAGGGCGACCAGATTTTGTTTCCTTCCTTTCTTCACAAGTTTCGGTGTCTTGTAAAGAAATAAAGACGCTCAACCATTCACCAAACTTTTCGAAAAAAAACGTCCTCTCTCCTTTTAACTTCCTGCCACTAGCTTCTGAATTTGGTCATCAGTTTCCTTATTTCGGGTTTCACTTTTTCTGGTAGTGTAAAACTGCGTTTCAGTTGACTCGACATAAACTCTTCAATTTCTTTGTAAGCAACAGTCACGTTTTCGTTCAAGTGGCCTCTTACTAAAAGAAAAAATTCCTTTCGTGTGAAGCCAACTTTATCGTCGCTCTCCGTGGTTGGACCAGCAGATTCTGGAGCAATAAAATATAACTTGTATTAGCCTTTTATATCCCATAAAATCTATTAAAAACTAACCCAATACATACAGGTATTATTAAAGATTATTTAAAAAAAAGAAGTTAATTCGCCAATAACAAACTAAGTTATAAACAAAGATTTGGCACACCTATGTGTATACCACCAACTCCAACCCTAGTGAACTTAGCTATGCGATATTTGGAAGCATTAAGCTGCACAAAATGTGGAATAGCAGTTTATAGCAGATTTTTTTTTGAGATTTCAACAGATAAATAGTAGAGAATGAAGTTAAAATAAGGTTCGTTGTGGGACTCCGTGAAACTAAAAGTTGTTTTCAATTTTGAAAATGAAAAATACAAATTAATTGTTTAAAAATTACTTATTAAATAAATAACTTTAACATGTTTTTTTATGTATTTGTAATACATGTAAACATTGTACTCACATTCACGATCTCCGTCCATTTTGAATGATTAAAATTGCTCAAAACGGAAAACTTTTACACCAGTTCAAAGTAACAGTTGATTCACTTCCTCTGTACCTCGTAATAGTTGCTCGCTCTACGGTCACGTTTCAAATGATGTACAGCGTGTGTATCGGACCATTTCTAACAATGAAGTTAGACACTTTGAGAGTCAGTATACCAAACTGTACACTTAAAATTCCCTAAAAAAAACCCCTTTTTTCGACTTTTGGCCAGTTTTTTGAGATTTCGCCCCACTGTGCGGCGTCCTCCTGAATGCGTTTATTATTGTAACTGGAATAAGACTGGACGAGTCTTTCCTTCATCCCCATGGCAATGGGTATGTTCCTCGACCCAACCATCCTTTACTTGGTGGTGAGTGAAACGTTGTCGCATCTGATTTTGGTGGTAACCGTGCTAGTCTGAATGCATTTTTTGGGCAGAATTCTTAAACATTTCGTATCTGAGCCTTCCAATGTTTCACAAGATGAGTTGTTCCCCCTGCGTGTTCTCCAGATGCTAGTCTGCAGAGGCTGTAAGTTCTGAGAAGTTAGCATGCATGTTACTTTCAGATATGGTTGGTACTGAATGAGGCAGCAGAATTTTTTTTTCCATAGCCAAAATATGCTGTTATTGTATCACATCCTGCAAATACATGGATGAAGAGGATATGTGTGGGTTCAAACTCTTAAGTATTACCATGGCCCATTAGTAAAATGAGAAAGTCAATATACCCCCTGTCAGATTTTGCTGTTTGGGAAATAGCTGCGTCAACGATCAATCCACCTGCATTTTGTTTAGCCTGTTGATCTTGGATGCCCCCTTTTTCAGTTTTTGTATTAGTATAAAAAATATACGGTTCTTGCTGCTCTCATTTGCTGCGTCACAGCAGCACTTGTTTCCTCACTGAAAATAATGTCTGTTGAGGTATCTGACGTTTTCAAACTACAAAATATTTCAGATGACTTTATTCCAGCATCACTTCGGTTTCCGTCAAATATAACTGTGATGCTGGATCTATAGTTCGTTGTCAAATAGGCTTCATATTTTCCACAGAAACAGCCAAGGTCTTCGCTGCAAAGCCACTTCCTTATAAATATATTGGACATAATTGCTACAGAACAATTTACATTTTAATTATTAATTTATTTCATCGGTATTGAGTTCAACCTAATTATCCTCTCACTTAACGCTGACAGTGTTGTTCGTGCTTTCCTTGACTCACGATTATTAATGATACTATTCCATATTGTTTTACATGAATAATTCTTTGTAAAAACAAAGTTATAACTAATTCTAAGTTCTTATGATTAATTATTTTCTTTCTCAGTATCCCAGTTTACTCATTAATTATCAGATGCTGTACACAACAATAATGATGACTTTTCATTTGATTTTTCAGTACTCCCTTATGTTTTAAACGTGTATTTACCCTCTAACATTACTTTTTCTACCATGTAACTCGAGAGATTGCGACTGTCTCTGCTGCTTATTCTATAATATAATTGTGCAGTTATGCTGAATGGTAATTATATTGCATATGTATATACATTAATATTCTTTTGAACTCTTCTTCTTCTAAATTACCGCTAATTATAAGGGATATTTGATCCGATTCACCCTATTAATGTTTGCAATTTTTCTCTTCCCTTCTGACTTCTTAATTTATTTAGCTTTATTTTCCAGATACAACGCTGTTACGCGCTTCCATTGCGCTCGACTTCTGACGCCATACTTCGTCAGCGACACACTTACTGTTCGCTGATGACTGCAATGTCCGCTGACCGCCAACGAACTCTCCACAGTTCGATACTTCCGCGATAATTTCCAAAAACAAATCTAGCAGCTATTTTTTTTCCCACCCTCTCCAACTGCTGTATTTGATACTCAAAATGTGGGTCCCATACTATACTACCATATTCAAGCAATGGTCTGACCAAAGTTTTGTAACCCAATTCCTTTACTTCTCTCGTACATCCCCTTGTCACCGTCTCCAACAAATGCAGAATTTTAACACCTTTTCCTACTACCTGTCCGATGTGAACTGCCCAGTTAAGCTTGTTATCAAAAGTAATGCCAAGATATTTACATTTCAAGTCTTCACCTTTCCCCACCTTATATTCATAATTAACCTTTTGTTTTTTTATTTGTGTATCTAATAAGTTCACTTTTATTTGTATTTATCTTCATTCCATGTAAAGCCATAAGGAAAAAAAACAACATAATAATAGCATTTTTCTTTCAAAGCAATTTATTATGTAAACATCACGATCTCGGAAATAGCTCTAGCGATTTAGATGACATTTCATATGTAGATACCGTTTTGGCTTTCAAGTTTGTAACACGATTTTACAAAAAAGTGCAATTCCTGTATTTGATATTTCTAGCCTCATCTTGTAGAAGTTTCAGGTACCAGCAAGCCTATTCATATTAGTTAAGCTTCTCTTTGGTCAGAGCAAGCAACTGTACACCTCAAAATGCCTAGGAAACATTCAATAAAAATATTTTACTTTAATCAAACTTTACTCAAAATCTTGCATATTGAATAGAAATTGAAAGATGCCGAGCGAAGATTGGTCACCCAGTTACCTGATTTAAATGAGCTAATGAATGATTGTGTTGATGGTTTACTGTCAGAAGTTAGGTTGTTTGTAAATGACATAATATTATATAATGGGATCAGAATCGGTAGAAGACTGTGAAGACCTGCAGGGTGATCAGGTTAGGATATCTAGCTGGGTAGGTCAGCATGGGATGAAGATAAATACACAGAAGAGTCAGATTATTACATACTGTAGTGATGGGGCCTTGGACATGAATACGTATGGTTAATATTTATAAATTTATTATTAAGATTAATAAAGGGGGTTTTAATTTTGATTCTATGAAGGAGAGATAATATGGATTTTTGCAAGAATCTCGACGTTATTTGGAATACAGGGAACTGTCACAATATGACATTTATTTTTGTACCATTGGCGATTAGAAGTCTGAGCGAATTTACCGTTAACATTTACACAAATTGGCCAAATCATAATTACAATTAGCCGTCATGAGCAAGCAAACAATTGTGTATTTACTTTTAAATCTATCTCAGAATTAATATGCAAGAAAGAATGATATTTGGAAACTACAATAGATAGATAGATATGTTCACTTTGATCCCATGTGAGAATAATCTCGGGGATGTGGAACAGTACATACACTTATTAGTAATGTCAATATTACTATATAATTGATAATATTATTATATACTGACAACAAGTTAGCAACAACCCATTAGTATAACCAATATCTCCTGTAATCTACAAATACAATCCCGAGTTAATTAATACTTATTTTGTGGAACAGTGTATACACTTGTTACCAGCATCTAATAACCAGTTATTTTCTAACCAACCAGTTACCATGATAAGTTTCACTGTAATTTGTGACTACATATTATATTATGTTAGTTGCTATTTATGTGGAACAGTACATACACCTATTAGCAATATCAATTATATCACCAACAACTCATAAGCAGTCAATTACTTAGAAACCTGTTAGTATGCTAATTTTCACAGCAGTTTTTGAGTGCATGCTATCCCATGTTAGTTACTATATATGAGTGAAATTTTGTAAACAGTGTAATTAGTTCATTTGTCAAAAGTTTCAACAGAAAGAAAAACCATATATCATTTTAGTAATTGTGGATAATTTTGTCACCTTCCCCTTCCATACACCATATATACTATTTTATCAGTCATTCTTAGTTACCAAATTCCAAGAAGAAAATTCTTTCACAGAGGAAAATGGGTTCTGAAGCAGAAACTCTTTCAGTTTGGACTTAAAGTAGTTGGGTTTTTGTAGATAACATTTAATTTCTGTTGGTAATACATTGAATAAGGAAGCTCCAGTAAATGTTAACCCTTTCTGTACAATTGACAATGATTTGTAATCCTTGTGAATATTATATTTATTCCTAGTATTATGGCTATGTATGACAGGATTAAGATTGAAGTGTTCAGGATTTTCCACTACAAATGATAGTACACAGTATACATACTGTGCTGGCATTGTTAGTACACCCAGGATTTTAAATAGATTTCTGCACGACGTCTGTGGGCTTGCTCCACAAATAGTTCTTATAGCACGTTTTTGAAATTTAAATACCCTCTGTGCTTGTGACGAGTTTCCACAGAATAAGATGCCATAAGTGAGCAGGGAATGAAAATATGCAAAATATACTAATTTTCTGGTTTCTATATTAGCTATTCTAGATATTACCCTCAGTGAAAATGTTGCAGAATTCAGTTTTTAAGAAGTTGTTGAATATGCTGTTTCCAGTTCAATTTGTCATCTATATATACACCCAGGAATTTTGTGAAACTGCTTTCATTGATTGCTTTTCCTTCTGATATCACATTATAGCTGTCCTTTGTTTTATTTTTTGTAACAAACTGAAGTAACTGTGTCTTTTCTACATTAAGTATTAGTTTGTTGGCATTAAACCACATGTTAATTTTCTTTATAACATCATTTGCTGTGTTTTCATGGTTTTGTGCTGATGGGTCTTTCAAAGATATGCTAGTATCATCTGCAAAGAGCACCATGTGTTCATTATCACCTAGTATATGTGGGAGATCATTTATATAGATTAAGAACAGCAGAGGGCCAAGAATTGAACCCTGAGGCACACCACATTTAACTATACCCCATTCTGAGTTTATAACATCTCCTGTGTTAGCGTCTTTCAGTGATACACATTGTTTCTATTTTCCAGGTATGATTTAAACCAAAGTCCTGGCTTACCACTAACTCCATAGTGGTCTAATTTACCTAGTAGAATCTCATGATCAACACAGTCAAAAGCCTTAGCAAGATCACAGAATATACCTAGGGAATTTAATTTTTTATGCATTGATTCCAGTATGTTGTTTACAAAAGCAAAAATTTCTGAATCTGTTGAAACGCCTTGTCTAAACGCAAACTGTACTTTACTGAGTAGGTCATTCTTTTGTAGATGTGCATACACCCTTTTGTACATTGCTTTTTCAAGGATTTTGAAAATGCTGGTGGAAGTGATATTGGTCTATAATTTTCAATCTTTGAGGTTTCACCCTTTTTATAAAGCTGTTTGATTATTGACTTCTTGAGTGAGTCAGGAAAGATACCTTCTTCAAAAGAACTATTACAAATATGACTAATAACTCTACTAATGCTGGTAGTTACATTGTTTTACTACATGGGTTGAAACCTCATCATAACCAAATGACTTTTCATTTTTGAGGGATTTAATAATTTTTTCAATTTCATTTTGACTGGTGGAAATAGAGATATAGGTGCTGTTTTTGGTGACAAGGATTTAAGTATTGCCTACAGCATCCATATTCCCAATATATTTTCCTTTTATTTTTTCAGCAACTGTTAAGAAGTACGGTAAGTTATTGAAAGCACTTCCTACATAAGAGGGGTCATTTACAAGTTTATCATTAATTGCTTATAGATATAGGTTTATGTTCAAGGGATGATACAGTTGTTTCTCTTTAATAATGTTCCAGACACTTTTTATCTTATTATCTGAACTACTAATCTCATCGTTTATGGCCAAACGTTTAGCTTCTTTTATTACTTTGGTTAAAATTCTACAGTAAGTTTTGTAATGTTGTCTGAGAAGCATATTATCAGTATTCCTAACTTTTACATACAATTCCCTTTTATGTCTGCAAGATGTTTTAATACCAACTGTAACCCAATTTTTGTTTACTCGTTTTTGACCAATTGGCTAGTTTTGTAGGGAGACACCTTTTGTAAATTTCTAAAAACCTTTGGTGAAAGTAATTGAATTTATTGTTTACCCCTTTTAATTTATAAACAGTGCTCCAGTCCTCATTGAGAAGTTCATCATTTAATATTTTTATTGAATTGTTCTTTAATGGCCTAACTCTGACAAATCCTTTCTTTTTGTTATTCATTTCCCACAACATCCAAATATTTATTTGAGCATTATGGTCTGACAAACCATTTTCCATTGGAACTGTTTCTATATTTCTAATTTATTGTGCTCTACAAAAATGTTATCAATAATGGTACTACTATCTTTTTGTGTTCTAGTTGGGAAATTTACAGTTTGATAGAGATTGAATGATCTAAGCATTCCTAGAAGATAATCTGTCTGGTTACATTCTACAGCAAAATTTATGTTGAAGTCTCCACAGAGGATAATTTCCCTTTTAGTACGTGATAAGTTTATTAGAACCGCCTCAAGTTTATTACAAAATTTACTGAAGTCTCCTGTGGGAGCCCTATAAACTGTCAGCACTATAAGATATTTGTTTTCTAATTCTAACTGTATTGCACAACATTCAAAATCTTTTCTATACAGTATTTACTTACATCTAACGATTTTGTCTCAGTATTTTCTCTTACATATATTGCTGCACCACCCATTCTCATCTCTGACCTGCAATAACAAGAAGCTAATCTATATCCAATAAAAGGGAGGAGACCTATTTCAGAATTCTTCAGATGATGTTCTGTCAGACATACGATATTTATGTTAAGATTCAATGATTTTTGGGTTTCTTCTATAGATATTATCAACTCATCAAGTTTGCTTGAGATACCCCTAATGTTCTGATGGAACAAAGCTATTTTAGACTGACATTCTTTATTTTTTACTGTAATACCATTATGTACATTTCTTAAATAACTCTTCCTACTCTTGACATTTGGCCTAAAAAAGACTGAGTCCTACCACCAATTACCACTGGGATGGGGTTCACATCCAACCTGCCTCTCCTGATGCTATTGGCAATCAGTTGCGTTAGCTTCTGCTTGCCCCGAACATTCAGGTGGAGTCCATGGGAGGTATGGTCACTCCGTGTTATGCCAGAAACATCTATCAACCAATGTGTGTTCGGTCAGCCTGACACAATGCACGCTTCAGATCTGCCTGTGTACGCTGTACATGACCACGCATCCAGGGTTGATCATAACGCCTTGAAGAGGTCAACAAAACCAACATTGGTGTGAGTGGTGTTTTTAGCAATGTTGTCAATGTCTGTTTCAACACAATAATTGAGATTTCTGGACAGACTTTCCAGGACCCCCAACTATAATTATATGATCCTCTTTAGTAAGATCTTTCCCCAGGCTTGAAATTTCATCCACAACATTGCCAAGTTCTGCATTAGGCTTAAATATACTACACACCTCAACATCAGAGCCCAGGCTTGACTGTACATTGCACTTAACCCCCTACCGTGACTACTTCCAAGCAATAACACCTTCTTGGATTTCTTTTTACGAGCTTTGCACAATGTGTGCTTTTTTACAGCTTTGTTGCAATGAGACAGCCCTGCTGTGGTATCTGATACATCCTCAGTTAGATTCTCCAACACCCCAAAAGTATTGGAAACTTCCAACTAAAATTTGTAGAATGCAGGTCCTGTTGTTTCCCTCCAGTTTGGCTGCAATCCACTGGAATTCCTTAACATTTAATGCTGCTTTTTCAGCCTTGAGCTCTTTTGTTAATTCAGCCACTGTGGATTCGAGACAAGAGATCCTACTTTCTAGTTCCCTCTTTTCCTTGCTACTTTTGCAAGTCAAACAACTCCAAGGAGAGTGAAGTGCATTTTCAGCTTCCATGTAGCCACATTTCGGATGAAAACGAACTCCACAATCATTACAGCTGTTTCCCTGCTTTACAACCCTGCGACAGCCACCACACTTCATGCTCATTGAGATTTTAAACAAAACAAACTATGTGCCCTTGAAGCGAGTTGTAACTTACCTATAAATACCTTTCCTTATTTTGCAATATAATTTCCACAAGACACACCTTTCTCCGTTTACCACGCAAGCAAACCAATTTTAAAATAAACCTGTTAGTAACTTCTTGTTTCCTTCACTGATAGAAGATTAATTCCCTTTAACTGGAATTAGTAGGATGTAAACAAAACACACGTGTTTCAAACTTGTCGAACCAACACCTTTTTGAACTATTTAAACTATGATACTTTTACTACACAGTGTTACTACACTCAAATTCGCAAAAACACCACCAGACAAATATTTCTACACGTTATTTAATATTAAAAGTAATTTAAAAGAACTGGTATCAATACAAGTTATGATGACCTCAGATATAGCTATCGTAGTATTGTGACTGTACATTTAAATAAATCAGGGCGCCACGAATGAACAATATGCCATCCGAAAATAACTAGTTCTGGCAAATTATGCCGCTAGCTCAGGGGGTTTACAGTTACATAGTTAGAATATGAATCTATCCTCTCAAAGACGCTTAAGGGTTCAGCTTCACGGAATGCACAATCAGATGGTTTGGTCGTAACACTTTACCAGTTTGTAGTTCAGCATCTGAAGTCTGCGATGTTGGGAAATGACTCACGGTACGGGAGCCCTATCTTAGAAGGCAGCTACAGTTACGCCCGTTCTAGCAATTCGCATCATCGCATTACTGACTGTGTAGACCTACGGAAACTGCTCCAGCAATCGACTCGCTATGCAAGCCGGCAGCGTCAGATTTCCGACACCACGGGTCGTACTGCAGCAGTTAGCGAGAAAACCCAACTTTCGGAGTCCGTAACAGAAGGAATTTCCTTAATGTTCCATCTCCAAGGAAAATTTCGGCTCCGCCCTTGTAGTCTTGAAGATCACATTTAACAGGAAATTCCCAGGATTTTAGTTATAGGCAGCGCTTTGATTGGGTCTCAGTTTGGAACCTGATGCCATGTGATATCTTCGATAATTTATTCGCACCGCGTGTATATCACAGAGGTCGGAAATATTCGGCCACCTTTGCGGGGTGAGGGCGTATCCGGGTGGCGGGTTTTTACACTAGGTCAGCCGCCTGTTGTTGACTGCCTACTCCAAAGTAAAACGCAGTGTTGTCCGGCAAAACCCTTTATCCCCGACTTCCTGTCGCCGTGGCTCGGGAAGGCCACGATTAGATTCAAGACTACACAGCTCAATATTTGTTTAATATTAGTTGCAACAAGATACATTGAATGTTCACCATTGGCATTATAGTTTTCACATGGACTGTAATCTTGTGTACTTTAGGAAATATATATATATATCTAGGTGGTTGCCGAATATTTATGAATATTAATCTAATATTATGATTTATATAATAAAAATGGTCCTTAGAATGTGCCGACAGCGTCACATTTTAATACACAGACAAAAAACTAAAGATTGATTATTATAAAAAGGCGGGGAAGAATTGCTTTTTGAAGACTTCAAATGTAAATAACTTGACTTAAAATTTGAAAACAAACTCAACTGGGCAGCACACATTGGAGAGGTAATAAGAAAAGGTTTCAAAATCTTTCACTTGTTGAAGACAGTGATGAGGGGATGAATCAGAGAAGTTAATGAATTGGGTTACAAAACTATGGTCCGATCATTGCTTGAATATGCTGTTATAGTATGGGGCCCACATTTTGGGTATCAAATACAGGAGATTGGAGGGAGCGCAAAGAAGGGCTGCTAGATTTGTCTCTGGAAATTAATGCAGATCAAAATTAGTAACTGATACGATTGAGGAGGTGAAATGGGATTCATTGAAAGACAGAAAGATGGTGAAGACAGTTGCACGAATATGCAAGGAGTACATTGGTGATCAAACAGCCATGCGCACCTTCTTAAACGAACAGCGCTCTTTTTGATACCAACTGGAAATGAATAGAGTGTAGGCCATTTGACTTGTTTCTGTAAACCATCTCAGTTTATATAATGATGTTTATAGAACCCACAAAAAGTAATTTCTTTTAATTCCGTTACGTATTTCTTAAAAAAAATAACAAACAAAAATACACATTTAAATATTCCGCAAAGACACTAACTTGAGCAATATGGTGCCGTATTGCCTTCAGTGACGTCACACGTCTGTAATCAAACATCCAAGTCAAAGTCATGCGTTGAGTAGCTGGAGTTCTGTTTGTGCTATTTTTTAAGAACATATTTCTTAAGAGAAAATGAGTCATAAATGGTGTGCAGTGCCAGATTGCACAAATACATCAATAAAGACATCTGAGAAGCTATTTATATGTGTTTCAAAAGATGTAAAATTGTGCAAAAAGAGGTTACAGCTTGCTCGCAAAAGTGATAATATAGCCGATAATCATGGCTGGCGCTAGGATTCTCGGGCCCCGGGTAAGCGATTTTTGGTTTCCCTCTTTCCAAAACATTTCTACTTTAAACTCCTTTGGTCTTTTAATGCGAAAATGTTAAAAATCATAGGAGCAGATTTTAATACTTGAGTTTGATTTTTATTTAGATGGGCAGCAAGGCCTGCGGGCCCTGTTCGGGGGCTCGGGTCCCGGGTACTTTTGCCCCGCTAACCCCTCCCTAAAGCCGTCTCTGCCGATAATTCAGTTGTTATCTTCTGTGAAGACCGATTCAATGTAAGTAAACATTAACTATTAATAACTTATATTGTAGACATAATATCGTATTTGACTCATCCACTACCATAGTCACATTGTAAGAATTAGACTTCACTTTACGTTCAGGACAGATCTGATATTTGAGTGTGCAAAGGCCAGATTCAAAGCACAGTTGCATGTAATAAATCGCAGTCTCCACAGGATTCTCTTGTAGCCCTGCAAAAGAAAAATATATATTATAAATAAGAAATACATACGCATACGTCGCCTACTATTAACTTAATCTACGATATTTCACAGCATCAAAACAACGGAAATTATGTTATAAGTACAAATTCTTACATTTTAGCAGGTTTATAGTAGGTTACTTCATAAATTGATGAAATGCTTACATTGTTGTTTTTACATTTCTAAGCTCAGCAGAGTAAAAATCGGAGTTATTTTTGAAGAAAATTGCAACTATAATGGCATCAACGTGGGCACGTCTGCTTTTACGAGGTCACGCTCCGTGATTAGATAATAATACAAGAATGTATGGAATGGTATGGAGATCGTGAAATACTAATATCAGTCGATAATTCAATGTTATTTATGGATAAATCATTAAATATTTTTTAGTTAGATTAATAAAAATCGCTTTTAAATCCCATAATCTATGCAAATATCAGTAATAACGACTATATTTTTCACATTGTCAAATAGCCTAAGGAACAATGTTATCGTTTCTTCACTGCCTGGAAATACCAGATTTTTGCCTGGTCATTGAAATATTTATGGCTTTTAAATAATTTGGGTATATGTCATACTTGTAGCCTTATACAGTATGAATACGGTATATAAATTTTTAATAATCTGTCTGCGGATCACCTGTCTATCTTCGCCGACTACTATAGTGCTGGCCAGAACAATTGGCGGGTCTCCTAGAATGCGCCGTTGCCAAACCACGCGCTTAACAGTTGTATTCACCTTTTTACTTGAAGTAATAGTTTATACTGTATTTTAAATAATTTATAATCGAAATTTTGTGATAAAATATTGATTTATGTCATTTCGTTAAGAAAGTTATGTTCGTGTAAATGCATTTGATATAACTGAAGAATACTTTCTCGAGAAATTAAGAAAACGTATTGAATTACTCTTCTTTATTTTATTTGTGGCTAAGCACGTATTAAATTTTATTTACAACTAAAATCAAAATTATACTTTGTTATCCTCTGCACTGAAAAACTTGCAAAATTGACGACAAAATTATATATATATATAGACTATAGAATTAAAATTGCTGTATACCAAAAATTTATATGTAGAAAAGAAGTATGGCCACTGCAGTTCTTTTTATAAAAATCAACCATAATAAAAGTAAGCAAAAATGTTATATTGTCATCATGAATATTATTAGAAAGCCAAATGTTTTTAAGCAAAATTAATAATATCCAACAGTAATATCGTAACTTACTACCAACAATAAAACAAGTTAAATATGAGTTTGGGGTTTTAAATAACATTAACACAGCAAATGTTTATAGTATCTTAAACTGTTAAGTACAAGCTATTAAAGTTGCTCAGTAATTGATAAGTTTATTGCGTAATATGTTAAATGTTCTTTAATACCTTACTTGTCATTATTCATCTCCATCAACGCCTTCTTCTTCATCATCATCATCTTCCACTTCTTCGCTGCTCTCGTTCTCTGTCGTTGAATCTTCGTTGAGGTTGATTATAAGAGGCTCGATTACATTATCTCGGACCACTTCCTTTTCGAAATCTTCTGTTTGCAGTTTTTCGGTATGGTAAACACATTTCTGCCACTGTTCGACGGTGACGTTTTCCAAGGCTTTATGCAACAAACGTTCGACATCGGCGATTTTGAAAGTGTTGTTTTTCTCCGCCACTTCTCTTTTGACTTGGGCCCAAATGAGCTCTATCGGATTGTACTGGCAATGATAAGGGGGTAATCGGACTACTTCATGTCCTCTTTCGTTTGCAAGTACATCCAACTCATACACCGGTTCTTCTTTATTCATGCGAACCTTCTCCAGCATCTCAGCTCTAGTCTCCGTAGGCAAAAACGAAATTTTCTTTTCTGTTAGCCAAGCAGCTATATCAGCTTTCGGCGATTTGGTTGTTGGAGCTCGGTTTATCACTGCCGAATGATATTTGGCGTTGTCCATGACGATGATAGAACCTTCCTCCAAAAAATTCAAAAATCTGTTGAGAAACCAATCTTTTAAACGTCGTTGTATTCATTTCTGAGTGATAATCTTCAGATTTGTTGGTTTTGCTGCATCTGTAGACCAACTTACTTTCCTGGAGAAAGCCTGTCTTTGCTGAACCCGCATGCAAAACAATTAGCCTTGCCCCTTTTCCGACAGGTACCTTTAAGCCCCCACTTTGATTTGAATTCTGCCAGATATTTTTTAAAGAATGGTTCTGAGTTACCCAAGTTTCATCTAAGTAAAAAATGGGTCGCGTGTCACCTGAGCTACGAAGGGAGCTCATTTTCCTCAAAAATTTGACTCTTGAGGACACTAAGTCGTTTCGCTCAAGCAAAAATCGCCTACCATCATTCTGACGCCTGTATTTAAACCCTATATTGTTCAATATGCGTCTTACAGATCGTGCAGATCCTGTAAAATTTATCTTCTCTTTTAATATTTTTCTTAATTTTTCTGAGGTAGGGTACTCACCACGGTCGTAAAATTCGTGTACTGTTCTCCTGACAATGTCCCTGTCAAAGTCGTTAAGCTTTGTTATAGTGCTGTATTGTTTCACATTTTTCTTTGGAGAAACAAACGTAGGCGATTTTCCCTCACGACACACTCGCTGGACAGTTCTCAAACTAACACCACAAGCATCAGCGCAAATAGCCTGTACATTCCCTAAATTTCTTCGCAATATAGTTGTTTTTTGCGGTAACAAATCACTACAGTTTTTTATTTCATTAACATCAAGTACGTCCATATTTTTCAAGTCTTTTCTTACCAGCGTACATGTAGAAGACAAAATTTCACCATCATTGTCCACAAGGAGTTTGAAATATTTATATACACTGTGAATGATAGATTTACTCTGCCGGCGAAACTCTGTTGTCTTCTTCAGCCGCGGTGGTTCTGCTGTCGATGACGTGCGTCTTGTTGGAGTCGTTAGTCCGGAAACACCTGGAGTAGGAGAATAAGTCTCTTCCTGAGTATCCATTTTTTAGTAGCACGATTCTCTTGCTAAATTACCGTTATTACAATTTACTGCACTTTTTGTTCGGTAAAATTAGGACACTAAATTACTGTAATTAATAAATAACTAAAACGAATTATTTAAATCGCAAAACGCTAAAATCAAAATATTCTCTCTCGAGCAAGCTCACCCTCACACTGACACAAACTCCGATTCACAGGTTCACACATTTTTTGTGTGTTGAAAGGGAGGTGGAAGGTTTGGGGTGGGCTGCCGCTTGGACTAGGCAACACAGGCCGCACAGCGTTGCAATTTTCAGGTGATAGAAAGAGAGCGCATCGCGAGTTTGTCCCCAAGTACGGCAACAGCGCGTTAACACTGACCCGCCAATTCTTCTGTCCACAGCTATAGTGGTCCGCGGACCACAGGTTGAGAAACATTGTGCTACACTATTAATTGCTATCAGTAGCTACCGAAATACGATCATTTATTATCATCTCTACAACTATTAGTATAATATAGTCTTTAACACATAAAATAGTATACTACTTCATCCGAAATTTTTTGCCCAAGATAATGTTCACAATAGGTTACGAACTAAACATTATCATTATATTATCCAATACCGAACTATACATTGAACCATTATCAATAGTGGTCAAAGTTTAATAACTTCCGCATTCTGAAATTACTTCGCCGATATAAATACCGCCCACAAGATTACAATAGCAACCTAAATGGTTAAATGTGATGAAATGAGCTGCGAACTTTTACAAAATATGTTCAGGAGAAGGAAATGCTAAGTGAAAGGAACCAACGATAACGTGCCTTATAGCTGCAGAAACGTTTTTATTTTTTAATTAAAACAAAAAAAGTTTTGCTGATCCACAGAACATATAGAGCATTCCACAACATCTGACAAAACTGGGACGTTAATGACCCCTGCTTCCATTTCATAATAATTTGGAACTATACTTAGAGGATTAAATGGATACTTCTTTCAATAACAGAGGCTTGCACGTGGCCCTGTGGTTATTGCCAGGAGCAAGGCCAACAAACAGTTTTTCAGTGTTGTCCTATACAATAATATCGCTGCGACCAATATAGCCAGACCTTGTCTAAGCACCCGCCACTCTACGAGCACCATCCGGTGATCACACCATTTGCATGTGAATGGCGTTATTGTGCGTCCGCTGGGGAATAGCAGTGCCAGCCAACGGCCGACAGCAATTAATAATCTTAATGGCGCTACTGCCAATTAATTGGCATGTGTCTTCATCTTCCGGATACTGTTAACGCCATGTAATTCGCAGCTCGGGAAGCCATTGATTCACAGTTAATTTCATGCATCACAGTTGAAGGTAGGCAATCAAAAACTTATTGTGTTATGGTTTTTATTTCAAGCAAGATGCTGATCAAACAATACTGGATACTTTGTCAGCTTTGCATTCTTTCTATCGGGACGCGATCAGTAAGCTCTACGGGAACAATAGCAACTTCGTTTCCATCAGCCTTGCGGCCTGGTAGCTCAGTGGTTTAGGAGCCTGCTCGGGAATAGAATTGATCCGGTCTTCACCGGATTTTTTCGAGCCCTTCTAAGTGACCTTCACCTCTGGCAAAGCTTTCCTTAGTTATGTGAGGTACGGTGGGGCAATCAAACTGTAAATCTAGTTTGACCGGTTTGGTAACATCCCATGACTGACGGCGAATGCGTTACAAACCGTCAGTAATCCCACACGAACACAATATGGGTTTGTATAGAGAGCCGTGTGATCATCTTGTTGCGAGATTAGGGTGAGTAAAGTTATTAACTATCGCTAATTTGATGCACATTTTTTTGGTAAATTGTCTATAAATGTAAAAATTAATAATAATGTTTTCAAATAGGGTTAAAAATTATAACTAACATGGTAGATTGGAAACATTATTGTTTTCGACTATTAAGTAACTAAACTAGATCAGTAGTTGGGTAATGTTACCAATTTGCTAAGAACTGTGCGCACATCATCGCGACTCTTCTCACATGGGATCAAACAGAGCATGTCTAATTTATTGAATAAAACAATACGCAACAGAATTTTAAAAAAAATCGAAGGACAAATTAAATATTTATTAGTTATTATTTTAAGGGATTTTCATATCACGCATTTTAAGTTTTGCTCTAGATGAGGGCACGAAGTTTTATAGGAAAAGAATTTAAAAGAATGCGAAAACACCCAACGTAACGCTTCTCTCTCTCTCTGAAAACTATAATAGAAAATTTGTCTTATTTCCAGCAGACAACTTTCGTTTCATCTTATAGCGCGATTGATCCTGATACCAGGTGTTTAACGTCTGCTCCAGTTCTTGCGAACATCAGATTTAAACGTACACGTTTTTTTAATAATTTAACTTCAGTGCCAATGTTATCCTCCCCATAAAACTAAAGTGCAATGCACAAAATCAAATGATATTTCTGTCCGTTTATCTTCTACGACAGCTTTTTCCAATTGTTGGGTTCTTCAATTATACATAAAATTGCTCAATTCACTCTGCACTTCACATTCGTAAATATTTTGTGAGCTTATGCGTCTGGTGTGTTTACCATCCATCAGTTTAAGGGTTCTACTAGCAATGGAGCTTCATTTTGGCCTCCTGTGAATCCCCGCTCCCCCACGTAGCCTGACGTGGTTTTTGCCTCTAACCCCCCCTCTCCCACACCCCTCCTCAGTGTGGCGAGTAGCTTTCTTCCCTACTGATTTCAGAAGAAACCTTGTGTTGGTTTCTCTTGTCAGACTATCGTAAATTACATAGGAAGATAATTAAATGACGGAAATAAATATTTACATGCCATTGTGTGTTTTGTGATCTATCTTATTTTAACTGAGACAGATAACATGAATGAAAAGCTACGTGGCTTGGCTCTGAGTCAACGATGACACCTAAACGTAGACGTCGTTTGTCTATCATTAAGTTGAAGCAGTGGCGGCTCTAGACGTAGTGACACTGTGATACGTCACCACCTCTAATCAAGAATAAATAAATTAAAAAATAAATGCAGCGTAAGAAACTTTTTTATATAAATGCGGCATTCTCTACTCTATGATAAATTATGACAGCTAGGGAAAGTATTGAACTCCATCTGTTGGCCACATCAGTGAACTGTTTCGCTGTCGTGGAGACAATTTTCGGATGGCACAGATCGCGCATGCGCTCTAGAGTTTTCGTGGAAATATTCAAGGGTGGGGGCTCGCTTTGTTAGTGGCGAATTGAGACAACTTCGTTCTGTCACACGCTGCAGCTCGATAAAGTAAGTAATACTGCCTGTAGAGTGCAGCAGCAGCTGCCATTTTTGTAGCATTCAACTAAATTTCCACTGGAACAGTGCTTCAACTTGTGGTTCGCTGATTACTGATGGTTCGCGAACATAGTTCAGGAGTTCCACTGGCAGAATACCATAAACTCTGATACCATATTCGTACTGAATAAGGCTGTATGCCCAACATTTAAAAGCCTTGAATATTTCAATGACCGGGCAAAAATGTGGCATTTCTAGGATGAGGATAGAACAGCACTGTTTCTACAAAAGTCTATTCATTTCCATATGGCGTCTAGAGATTAAGTAAATGAAGGTTTACTGAGGGTTTTAAGTGAGTATGAGTAACCGTGGTAGGTGATAATATTGGTAACGCGAGTGGTGAAGGAAATAAAAATAAAAGGCGTACGGTCTAGAGTCTTTTAATTTGGTTTATGAATGTAGGTCGGTGGTATAGTGTAGCGTCTAGCCTGTAGTAACATTATTATTTATCTGGTTAGTAACATTATATCTGGTTTGGTTTGATTAACATGTAATTAGCCTTTAATAGTTTACATCCAGTTTTACATCTGCGTTTCCATATGATTCAAAACCTGGTTTTAGATTTATTATGTTATAATGGTACATGTCCGAGATTTTAATAACAACAAAATGGAAAATAAAATTAGGCCCAGGGTGGAAGACATTAAAGACTGGAAAAATTGCGGATGTAACTGGCGACGGAGGAAGGAAACTCAGAAGAGGAAAATGAAGTTGCATAATTGTCGTCCATAGTCGGCTGAAACGAAAAAAAGGGGGGGGGGGAAGGCCTGTGTGAGTTAGTGGCCCACAGAATTATTTTTGAAAATTTACTGGTCCTCTGTTTGAAAAAGGTTTGGATACGCAGCCATTAAAGCTTTGTCAATGCGAGCAGGCAATATTGTTTTTTTCTTAGATTCTCTGAAGGCGAATTAGATATTTATGAATGCACGTTACAGGAGACGATTCTCAAACAAAATGCGTTGCACTGTCGTCGTGGTCATCGAAGGCAGTACCGGATAAGAAAGTATGGGGCCCTAAGCACTCTCAAAAATTTTGATTCCCTCTGTTTTTGAAAATAATTATCTGTATTTTATAACTACAAACAAAAGGTTATGTAGATGACTAATAGAATTTATCATATTTATTTATTCAATTACCAAACGAATTTTACGATATATCATATTTACTTTTATTTATCGTACACTATAATGAAACAAAAAATATTAATTTCCATGCTTTTCATATACTTTGATTGTATTATTCTGAATGATTTTATTTTTTATTTTTATTTCGTGAAAAAAGTGAACTTTCAGGGGGCCTTCAAAAATCAGGGGCTCCAGGCTACTGCATAGTCGTGCCTAGTCCTGCCTTTTGGGTAATCCAGCACTGCTTTTAGATCAACTTGTCGGTTTTTGGCTAATCACTAAATGTTTTCCGTTTGGTCAATTTTAAAACATTTATTATTGATTAATTTCAAAATAATTTATTTAATCCGGCAGTAACTGCAGGTAATGAGACTTACAAATATTTATATTGCGAGATTCTTACTCTGAGCTATTTTTCCAGGCACCTTTCACTTCAATGATGATCAGTAAACCGTCGAAACATTCAGTTATTCTGTGGCAAGGCCTCCTCCCCCCTCAAAAGCACCATGGTCATCTCCGCATCGATTTTGGGAACTTTTGTTTTTGGCTCTACTGTTCTTATAAGCTCGGCAATCTGGAACAATAAGATTTCTGTCCGCGAACCCCTCCTCGTCAAATTCAAATCCCAAGCCCCCCAAAACCAAATCCTAGCCCACTACCCCCTCATCAAACCAAAATATTGGATCCGCCACTGGAAACATTTTATTATTGTCAGTACCTGAGGAAATCAATTCGGCCGCCACTGAGTAGAAGTGGTCGGCCACTACGTTGTCCATGGTGGGAGGTAATGCCGGAAATTACATATTCATGGCACACTCTTGAGAGTGGATTGACGAATGTTGTATTCACAAATCATTCATGCCCTCATCTGACGTCATATACCAACCACTTTTAAATTCTCGGTCATAATCACGTCAAAAAAACCTTTCACTACATTACACATTTATACTTTTCTTCCGTGATGTTACCGCCATCCATATATTTGCATGTTACTACCCTATGACTTGGACCGTTCAGCGTATATTCGATTTCATACATGATTTTTTTTCTCCCCCCTTTCTTTTTTGCTGTCGTCAGTCTTTAGACTGGTTTGATGCAATCCTCCAACCCTTCCTATACTGTGCTAACCTCTTCATTTCTATATACCCCTTACAACCCATGTCCTCAATTATCTGCTTCATATATTCTAATCTCTGTCTTCCTCTACAGTTCTTACCTTCCACTGTTCCCTCCACTAACAAATTAACCAATCCAGCATGTCTCAAAATATGACCTACCAGCCTGTCTCTTCTTTTCTCACCCATCATTTCCAAAACTAGTTCATTTCTTAATTTGTCTGTCCACCTAATTTTCAGCATTCTTCTGTAGCACCGCATTTCAAATGCTTCAAGTTTATTTCTTTACGGTATTCCTAAAGTACATGTTTCGCTACCGTAAAGTGCTGTGCTCCACACATAGAGTTTTATAAAGTTCTTTCTAATTCCTAGATCAATATTTGAAACTAAAAGGTTTCTCTTTTACATGAAGGCTCTTTTTGCTAGTGCTATTCTGCTTTTAACATCATTCCTGCTTCGGCCATCGGTTGTAATTTTGCTTCCCAAGTAACAGAATTCACTCACTTCTCCTATTGCATCCGCTCCTATTTTTATATTTAATCTGCTAGTATTGGTATCATTTCTGCTACCTTTCATCACTTTTGTCTTACTTTGATTTATATTCAGTCCAAAATCTTCCTTCAGTATTTTTTCATGGCATTCAATAACTTCTCAATATCCTCAGCCCTCTCTGTTAACAAGACAATGTCATCAGCAAATCGTAGCATAGTGATTTTTTCTCCCTGAAAACTTATGCCACCTGGAATTTTTTCTTTTCCTTCCTTTATTGCTTCTTCTACATAAAAGTTGAATATTAACGGGGATAGACTACAACCTTGCCTCACACCCTTTTTAACTGATGCATGTCTCTCGTGATTCTCTACTTTTATTACAGCCACTTGATTCTTATATAGTTTATAGAGTATTCTTCTATCTCGATACTTTAGACCTGACTTCTTTAAAAATTTGAACATCTTGTCCCACCTAATATTATCAAAAGCTTTTTCTAAATCAACAAATGCCATAAAAGTATCTTTGTTTTTCTTGATCCGCCCTTCAAGTATTAATCTTAAAGACAGAATTGCTTCCCTTGTACCGCGATTTTTCCTAAACCCAAACTGATCTTCATCTACTATCTCTTCTACTACCCTTTCCATCCTTCTGTATATTATTATGGTCAGTAATTTTGAAGCATGTGATGTTAAACTAATGGTGCGATAATTCTCACATTTGTCGGCTTGTGCTTTCTTTGGAAGTGTGAAGATGATATTTTTATTAAAATCAGTTGGAATTTCTCTTGTTTCATAACTTTTTTTATATCAGCTTGAATAATCTTTCGATTCCTTCCTCTCCTAGAGATTTAAGAAGTTCTGCAGGGATCTCATCAATTCCAACTGCCTTATTTGCTTTTAAGTCATTCAGAGCTTTATTAAATTCTGTCCTCAAAACAGGATCTCCTAAATCAGCAATGTCGACATCGCCTTCCTTTTCCAATACAGTATTGTTCAAGTCGTCCCCAACATTCAGTTTCTCAATGTATTATTTCCATCGGTTAGCTCTATCTTCTGAGCTTAAAAGAGGTTTCCCATCGGCAGCTTTAATGTTAATACCTCTTTTCTTCATTTCTCCAAAATTCTGTTTGATCTTTCTATATGCAACATTTATTTTTCCTGCGACCATTTCCTTTTCTACTTCTTCATACTTTTCTTGTAGCCATTTTTCTTTTGCTATTTTGCATTTCCTATTTATTTGATTTCTAAATTGCCTGTACTGCTCTCTTCCTGCTTCATCCTGAGCATTTTTGTATCTTCTCCTCTGACCCATCAGCTGCAAAATTTCTTCTGTGATCCAAGATTTTCGGGCAGCTTGTTCCCTAAACCCTAATGTTTCTTTACCAGCTTTCATTATTCCGGTCTTTAATGCGTTCCATTCGTCCTCGGTTGAGCTCCTTTCACATTTACTTCTTAGACCTAAGTCTACCATTTCTGCAAATTTTTCTCTTGTGCTAGATTGTTTCAGTTTATTAACTTCCAGTCTGTACTGCTTATGCTGCTTCCTTATTCGCTTGAATTTCAGCCTGCACTTAATTATTATCAAATGATAGTCAGAGTCTATGTCTGCTCCTGGGTACGCTTTACAGTCTAGAACTTGATTCCTGAATCTCTGTTTGACCATGATATAATCTAGCTGATATCTGCCTGTATCCCCAGGACGTCTCCAGGTGTATATTCTTCTTGCATGGTTCTTAAACAGTGTGTTCGCCACTACTAGCTTATATCTTTCACAAAATTCTAGCAACCTGCTTCCTCCCTCATTTCTTTCTCCTAGACCAAAACTTTCTACACTATTCCTCTCTTTTCCTTCTCCCACTATTGCATTCCAATCACCCATGATTATTAGATTTTCCTCCCCTTTCACATATTGGATTGATTCTACAATTTCAGCGTATATTTTTTCTATTTCTTCGTCATCTCCCTGTGACGTTGGCATATATACTTGTACTAATGTGGTTGGGACGGGCTTAGTTTCTAACCTCATCAAAATAATCCTGTCACTAAACTGTTCATAATAACTCACCCGTTTCCCTACTTTTTAGTTCATTACAAATCCTACACCAGTGACTCCATTGAGAGCTTGTATGCTAATTATCCTGTGTTCCCCAGACCAGAAATCCTGTGCGTCCTTCCATTTAATCTCACTAATCCCAACAAAATCTAACTTAAGTTGTTACATCTCCCTTTTTAAGTTTTCTAAACTACCTGCCCCATTGAGACTTCTAACATTCCACGCTCCGACTCGTAGAATGTTTCTATCCATTCTGATGACTGCTCCCTGTGGAGTCCCCCCCCCCCCCCCCCGGAGATCCGATTGGGGGACTATTTTACCTCCGGATATATGTAATTTGAGAGGATTACATGTCCTTGGGATACCCTTTGGGTCTTTAATGCAGTGGTTTCCCGATGCCTTCTGCATGCCCATGTCGTTGATCATTTCTGATTCGTCCGCCTTTAGGGGCCATTTCCAACCCAAAGGGCAAGAGGGTGCCCTGAACCGCTCCCCGCTCTTCCGCCCTCCTTTCGGAGGCCGTTGGCAAGCAGTGGGTGACGCCTTATACCGGGAATCTTACAGTCGCCAGAGCCTCGTCCGTGGAAACAGGGTGCCCCACGTGAAGGAGAGGTTGACATTTGGTTGGAAAAGACTAGTATAGTCTCTCCCAAACCCTTGCACCCCTTTTCTCCCTTTTCAGTAATAAAAGTGTGGCCGGGGAGGGGAGGGGAATTTTTCTTTAATGAAAGTGGGCCATAACAAAAACTTTGAGAATCTCTGCTATATAAGAATGCTTGGACGGTTCCTTGAAAGAGCCATGGCCAAATTCCTTCCCGTTTGATCTTTCCCACCTCTAATTACCTCGATGACGCGAGGGAAAAAAATAATTGGCCTATTCTTTAGATTTACTTTTCTCTGGTATTTCATCAATAGTGCCAAAAAGCATCGACCGTTTTATCTGAGCTGAAATTTGCTTATAGTTTGTTTCAACGGTTGCTGTGTGACGTTTTCTGTGATTATGACGTACTGAAACTTTGACTGAAATGAAATGGCGAATTAGGTAAGTTGGAGAATCCCTAATTTACACACAAATCTTTTTAGAATTTGCAATGTTGTTTGTATTTTAAGTATCATTTATTGAATGACTTATGTAATCTAAAGGTTTCACATATGTATTGTACTTGATAGTAAATTATAGTTTTTTATGTGGTTTTTGTTTTTTATTCGACCAACCACTTGTATTATAATTTGGACATGTTTTCCTACAATACATATATTTTGTTGTTTTACATAACACTGGATTTCGAAAAAGCTGTATAGTGTTGATTGTCTTTTTTTCCGACATAGTGGAGCAACCTTTGTTCAGTAGATGCTTTTAACTCAAAATGTATTATTTGTGAAAGATTTTTTTGTGACCAGTTTTCTTTCTCCCTTCAACTAAATCCATAAATGTGGTATAAAGGCTTTCCGCTTAGGTAAAATCATTTATTAAGAAAGGAATTTTTAGAAACTCAACCCGTAAATAGCGAAATTATGAATAATCAAGGTCACGGGTATGCGATAGTTCAGCGTAAAGCTGCTTGCTAGTCTTCGTTGCCATCGATAAGGAGTGATCGCATAACCGCTAGATATCAGCTCAGCAAATCACAGACGTATTGATGCAGTGTGTGTGGTTTCTAAAGAAGACTTTCCGATATTTTTGTTTATCTTAGGGAAACTTTTCATGGTTTCCAATTGTTTCGTATGACGTTGTTGGTGTTTTACTACGTACCTGTTTCAGCAGACAAATAAACAACCCAAACAAATGATCTCTTTCTCCTTTCATCCTACTACAACCCACACATCTCATTATTCATTTTGAAGGTCCTCCGTTTTGGTAACATTATTTAATAAAATAAGGAATTTTAGAAATTCAACCCGTAAATTTTTGCAGGGACCGCCTAGTTTTCTCGAAAAACAAAAACAGCTTCTGGTAATTACTGATATTTAAACGTGTAATATTTTTACAAAATTGTTATTCAACAAGAATATTTAAAGCAAGGAAACATGTTTTATCTCTTTAGAAGTAAGAGTGTGTATTTTAGTTATTAATCTATCATTAACGACTCTTAAATTGCAAGAAGGATTTAATTGCTCGCCGACGAAGGGGAGCATTAATTGCAGCTAACTGTGGTTAACGCCGTTTTTGCCACCGCATATAAATGCCCCTTGTTTTTAATAAAACACACCTAGTTACAGGAGGATGCAGAACTAGGGGAGCAACGCTCCGCGTAATCTGACCGCAGTGTTTTTACAGGCGGGTACAATATTGCACTGCGGATACTTTGTTTGTCCGGCGTTGCCAAATCCTTCGCCGTCCTCTGCGCACTCCCCCGTTCTCGCAACCCCCATTAATCGGATCAGCGTTTAATTCCAACTGCGCGGAGCATAATAACTGCAGTTGAGCAGGAAGTGGTGAGCGGGGCTTTGGTCTGGACGCTGGGCGGTAGTTTCCTGAGCTCAAGTTCGTAGTCTGCAGCAGTTCAGCCGATTAGTCCACTCTCTAGGAGATTCATAGTTTTAGGTACATGTTGCGTTCTTATTAGGGTTGGTACGGAGATCATCTTAGCGGATACAGATGCGGATGGTTTGCGGAAGCGGATTCGGATGTGGAAAAATAAATTTATAATTATTTAGATTGTAATATTTTATATGAAATTACCTTAAAATCAAAATAAATATGTTTTTCTCACAGATTCTACATTTTGCATAAGCAAAGTCGATTTCCATCTCATACAGTCGTAATATTTTTTGCCTCATCTTGCAGGCAACGTTGGATGATTTAACAAGCAAATTAAATTATTTACATAATCATGCACGCGTCAACAAAAGTCTTTGTCATAGGGGGCTTCCATAAATTACGTGAGGCGAAATAGGGGTGTGGGGTCCGGCGAAATCTCACCAAAGAGGGGGGGGAGGGTCTACAGAAATCTCACGTGAGGATTTGGAAAAATTTACGAACCGTAGAGCTAAAAAAAAAAAGGTCTACAAATGACGCGATTTTGACTAAAAGTGAGATCTCAAAAAGTTGCGAGGGCATTTTTAAGGGGGGGGGAGGTCTCACGGACCTGATCTCACCGGAGAGGGGAGGGGGGTCGGACCAGATCTCACGAAGTCTCACCAGAGGGGGGGGGGGGGTCCGGAAATCTGGAAAAACACCTCACGTAATTTATGGATGCCCCCATATGGACTTTGCGGAGTTCGCGGTTCGACCAACTGAAGCTTCAAGCACAAGACTACGCCACCGCAAATATCCGTATCCGCCACCTGCCTTTCAACCGCTCCACCGGCCCATTCACAGTCCAATTTTTAAGACCTACGATGATCCTATTTACCGATGTAGGACTGTTGTTGGACTGTAAAGGGGCTGCAGCATTACAAGTAGGACGTGTTGGATGTGCTTGGACTACTAAACAACCAACACGGGCCCTCTCCATCCAACAAGCAATGGCGTTGTATCTTGAGTAGAGGAAACTCCCTACGAGTGTGTGATAAGGACACTGGTGCGCCGCTGGAAAGTACGAGTGGAAAGGACTTCTAGTTGCGTGAATGGGTGAGAGCATCCTACAGTAGTTCTACTCGGAGGTCCTAAAAGTAAGATCGTTAATAGGATTCTTTATTTTATATGTAAGGTCAAACTTGTAAATTCGTTCTTAGGATATAAAACAGTTCAGTTCATTGTTACTTTTATTGCAATATTTTAAGAAAGGAAACAACCACGTTTTTATTAGCTAAACGATGATAGGGTGATTCTCGTACAAAGTGAAAAGTATGTATATATATATATATATATATATATATATATATATATATATATAAACAAAAGTTGCGAAAGCGCAGTCGAATTTCATGCGGAAGTTCCGCACTTGCATCCCTAGTTCTTATGTTAATATCCTTAACGTTATTATCAACTACCTCGTGAAGCGTGAATCACTGTATGAAGACTATTCCCTATCTTTTCTTCAAAAATAATTGATAGCTACATCGACCTTTGTCGCTATAGGTCCTACTATCTCAAAATGCACGATATTGGTTTCAAACACATAAGATAACAAATTTAAGTGACATAGTATCGAATACTGTTACAGTTTATAAATAACTGACTGTAAATATTACAAATTTATTACAAAATTTTCTTTCGTGGTTCTTATTTTGGTAAGTATTCATCACAAGTCGATAAAACGATGAAGATATGCAAAACGAATAGAATGGTTAACAAATCTCGAAGATATCTCCATCCGATCAAAATTTACGCAATGATGAAGTGTGTTGTGGTTCGCCGTTATGTCAATCCAACAGCGCCGTTAATGCCAGGTGTGAGCGGTACTGGGGCAAAACGACAGTATAAAGCCCTGTTTTCCTAGCAACGTAATTTTTGCGCAGATTCGATTTTTCCTTAATCACGTTGGCAGGAGCGCGAAAAGTATTACGCGGCGTTAAATTGTTTTCCTATGGCAACGTGTTGAACTATTCGGTTTATGTATCGCAGAGTATCAAAATGAATCTAAGAATTAGGAAAATTACCGCCATGTTTATTCTAAAACACGTTGTGGAATATGATTAAGAGGACCCTGTGCTTAGAAAATATGTGAAATTCGGAAAGGAAGCCAATGGCATGAATCAAAATAGGTAAAAAGGGAGTTTTTCAAAATATTGATAATCAGTTATCTCACTGACGAACAAAAAAGGTTTAAAAGGTATTTTAGATTGACCAGAAAATTTCTAAAAGTATTTGAGAGCTTCCTTCTGTGGTAGAGTGAAGTTACCTAAAAATTTGGCTCTAATTCAGATGAAAGTGAGCAAATAATGAAATTAAAAAATACACGCATTACGTTTACTTTTGAAACAAAACATTGATATCTTATTATTAGCCTCATTATGAAGTTGTTTATATAAAAACAGTAGTATCAGTCATCCCCATTTTGAAAAGTTTGTGTGAAGGCTTGAGATAGTATGTCAGCGAGCAGGTTTGGAAGCTTCTGAGTGAGAGATGACTAGGTTGGTCCAAGAGGATCATGCTGATTAGTAGGGAGTCTGGTTTTCACCTTACAGTATATTTGTAAATCTGGTAGTATTTTGAAGTGGCGACCGCTGGTTTAGTGGTTCAATTTCTGTAACTATTTCGGAAATTTTCGCTTTTGTTCGAGTATTGAGGTTTGGCCATAATTTTTTCCCCGTAGCCAGTACTCACGACGGTTTTAGAAAATAAGTAATTTTCACTGTCGTTTCTTGGGGCACTGGTCTCAAATTCTTTGGGGAACTTTCTAAAATGCTCCTTTTTTTTTTTTTGCTTTTTTAAACCGACTTAAAAAAAGCGGAGGTTCTTAATGCCACTGATTTTTTTATGTATGTTCAGCAATGGATATAGTATACGTTCAAAGTGATCCCATATACATTTCATTGAGATCTTGTTAGCCCTTCGTCCCATCGCCCGTCTGCCATCTTCAGTCGGTTGTGGATTGTCATCCCACTAATAAAAAGGTCAGTTGTTGGAAGGATAATGCAATCTCGTCATTTCTGTGAGTGCTTTCTCATTAATTCTTATTTAATAATTTATTTGCGGCCAAATCAGATAAAGCCTCATAAAGTTTTTACGCGACTAAATCTGTCCTCTTGAAAAATAATTTTTCCATAAATCAACCACTGCCTTATCGAAGGGTTGTGCCCTGTAATTTATGTACAGTTACAGCCCAGCTTATGATGAGAGGTAACATACTAGGTTCCACGTCTTCATATCTCTTTTGCGTTTGGAATGTTCTACATCTGCTTTTACATACTTCAATTCACAAAATTGTGGGTGGGAGAGAGTAATTGTCACCAAAACTCTGTGCATTCCAATCCCAAATAGCACGAGGGAAGAAAGAATTCATATAAGCATCAGTTTGACATCTTATTTATCTATCTCTTTTCTGTGATTTCCTATACTGTCCATCAGCCCCCTAGGAAAGAAATCCCAAACGGCACAACAGTAGTCCAAATGTTGACGCACGAGAGTTTTCTAAGCTATATCCTTGATCTGTGCAATTCAATTTTCCAAGATTCTACCTATGAATCGCAGCCTAGAATTAATTAGCTCTAACTGTCACCGAATTAATGTGCAAGTGCTATTTCATGTTCCTTTGTACGGTTGCGCCCGAATACTTCACGGAGTCCACCATATCAATGTCTGAACAGTTTACTTCGTATTTCTGAACGAACGGATTATTTTTGTTACTTATGCTGATTGCCTTGCATTTTTTACACTTTAGTCTAAGTTGCCATTCGTCGCACGATGTCGAAATGACATCCAGATCTCGCTGAATTTCTAAGCAATCGGCCGAATTTCTTCTTACCTATAGATGAACCCATCATCTGCGAACAATCTAACTACTATTCACGTTGTCTCCGAGATTGTTTATAACAACTAAGAAAAGAAGTGGTCCTATTTTACTTCCTTGAGGGACGTCCAGTGTAACATCTAGATTAGAAGAGGCTTCTCCCTCAACGACGACATACTGCGATCGACCAGTTAGAAAATCCTTTATTCATTCTCGAAACTGATCCGATATACCGTACGCTCGAATCTCCGCTAAAGGACGGTTGTGTGACAAAAAGTTGAAAGCTTTCGGGAAGAAAAAGCATCAACTCGTGCACCTACATCAATTACTTTCATTTTGTCATGTGTATATAAGGCCAGCTGTGTTTCACATGATCTTTTCTTCCGAAATCCGTATTGGTTCGGTGTACGCCTGGTGTTTTCTTTTAGAAAATCCTTAATGTTTGAGCGTAAAATTTGCTTCATAACTCTGCTACAAACAGATTGATATGGGTCGATAGTTCCTACGATCTCCTTTCTTCAAAGTCAAAGTTACCTGCGTGATTTTCTAGTCGGCAGGTACATTTTTTTTTTCTTCTACAGTTTTACAGTATATGTCAGAAATGGTACAATTTCCGAAGCGTACTCTGAAAATGCTCTGTGATTCAATCCGCACCAGTTGCTTGCTCACACTTCAGGAGCTCTAATTTCTTTATAACACCTGCAGTATCTATTTGTAACGAATCCATCTCTAAGTCTACTTGACGTGAGGAAATGGGTGGAAAATCATTTTTTTTTAGTGAGGCTATTGGAAAGAGAGTTGCAATGGAAACCATTAAAGGCCTCACGCATCACATTTCTAACACGTTCTCTTAACTAATCAAAGATTTCTATATCACTAACTACCTTTCTTGAGAGTGCGTGTATCCTCCTTTGCTTTTTGAGTAATGTTTTGATTGCATGCGTATACCATAGTGGATTATTTCCCTCATTTATTGTCCGTTTGGTTATATGATGAATGTCCATACCTTCCCTGACTGCCGCATCTCTTTAATGGCGGCTGTTGTTAACTTGAAGGTATGGTAATTATTCCTCAGATCAGTTCTTAAATACTCTTTTGAGATTTTATCGAATTTGTACACAATTCGTTCTTTTCCCCTTTTTCTTTCAGTTATCGATTTGACGGTTGCAATTACAGGCTTTGTGATCAATTATTCCTGTGGTAGCTGAAATTGATTATTTCTGGCTTATTGGTAACCTTTTTCGCTATCTTTACGACACTGCTCTGGTCCATTAACCAGCTGCTCTAGATGATGATCTATGATCGGATTAAGAATGACTTAATTTTTTAAACGATCTCGGAGACAAAGTGAAAAACATTTTTGGATTGTTTGCTGATGATGCTGTTGTTTATAGGGGAGTAAGGAATTCGCCCGATTGCTTAGAGATCTGGATGTTATTTCGGCATGGTGCGCTGAATGGCAAATTACACTAAATTGTAAAAAGAGCAAGAAAATGTGCATAACTAACAAAAAGAATCCAATTGTTCAGAAATACGAGTTAAACTGTTCAGTTTTGGTATGGTCTATTCTGTGACATATTTGGGAGTAACAGTACAAAGGAACATGAAATGAGACCACATTAATTCGTTAGTAGGCAGAGTTAATTCTAGTGTGGGATTCCTAGGTCGAATCTTGAAAAATTGTAATGAACAAACAAAGGAGATGGCATACAAATCTCTTGTGCGTCCACATTTGGACTATTGTTGTGCCATTTGGGATGCGTTTCGTAAGGGGTTGATGGAAAGTATAGAGAAAGTACAGAGAAGAGCCGCTCGATTCGTGACCGCTTGGTACAGTCCTTATGAATGCGTCACAGAACTAATTAGTAGACTGGGATGGGAGTCTCTGGTAGATAGACGACGCATGCTTCGTTAAAACTCATTGATAAAGATGTGTACTCCGACGTTCACTTACGAGTGTGGTGAAATACTTCGTCCACCAACCTATTTGAGTCGGAATGACAAGAAAGATAAGATTAGAGAAATAAGGTGCCGCACTGATTCTTATATGAATTCTTTTTTCCCTCGTACCATTCGGGATTGGTGATAAGTTTTGGTGCTGAACACCCTCTGCCACCCACAGTTGTTTGAATTGCAGAGTATATGTGTAGATGCAGATGTAGATGAGAATTCACAAGCTGCCTTATCGCTGTTGTATAAGCAGGTGAAATTGCTAAGCAACCATCATTGTCTATCATTCTAAGACCAACTGTCTAGTCATCAAATTTTATCAGTATAGCTTCAGGTAACTCTCCTTCTTCTATTTGATCTTTTCAGATAGCTGGCCATTTTTTTTTTTACATTCCCCATTGCGCCATTCGCAAGCCCATCGGATACGGAAATTTTACGCACCAGCAAATCTAAGATCAACATTCAACGTTATAGTTGGTTAGAAACCTCCATAGTTATTAACGTTGTTTGCAATAACATTGTATGGTGGCTTCATACCATAAATTGTCGCGTCAGGAGAATCATCAATACCATTTATTGTGCACATACGGTACGTCTTATCATTTTTTCATTATATGTTGACTTGTCTCACGGTGGGAAAATACGGACAGCAGCACCAACAGCAAAATCACCCGACAAAGATACGTGTCACCCAAGGGCTGAACCAGGGGATGGGGTTCAAGCTCCCGCAAAAAGTATCTAGGTCCTCTCCCGACAAAATCCACTCAAGCCAAGCCCCCCCCCCCCCACAAACCAAAGTCCTCTCAAGCCCCTCCAAAATTCAAAATCCTGGATCCGCCCCTGGTGTCACCGATGACATAATAACTCCATCCGAGTCATCATTAATTTACCAACTCGCAAGCTATTGAAGAGGTCAATGAACGCAATGTCATTAAGTTGTCGCATGTTTTTTGTAAGTTCTCAAAATGAGAACTGATGCCCTATATTTAAAATAAAAAACTATAATACCACAAAAATTTAATAATAAAATATTTTAAAAAAGAAAATAAAAACCACCTTTAAGAAAACTAACTACAATTTTTAAAATAACTTTATACCTTGCTTAGCAGAAAATTAATCTAAATGGACAATATTTTACATTACTATTATTGAAATGTTTACATTAATCAGTTATTTTTGGAGTTGGTGCCGGCCAAAGGAAGAAAAATAAAAATTAAAGAATGACAATAACATATTAAAAATCCTCTTAATTCTTACTTATTATTAATGCGAGAAACATGTTTCAATGGAACTAAAACATTCAGATGATACCTGGAATTGGATAGTTTGATGAAGCCAGATATAAGAACCACTAAATATTATATTAACTGAAAAAGCGTTTACCGCATGATGCAGCCTACCAACTGACAACGTAGCACCAGAGATAAGCGTTGACTACCAACATGGCGAGAAACATGTTACATGCCGTCTAATTTGTCGCATGCAAAACAAGATACGCCTCACTATATGATATAAAACATTAGCAATTTTCGATTGTACTTCAGGTGTTGCCTCGAACAACAAATAAAGTCATTCGTTCCTGGCAATGTGACAACTGGCATTGACTTCAAAAATAACTGATTAATGTAAAAATTTCAGTAATAGTAATTTAAAATATTGTCCATTTAGATTTATTTTCTTCTTAGCATGGTATAAGGTTATTTTAAAATTATTGGTGCGTTTTTTGAAGGAGGTTTATATTTTATTGTTAAAAAATTATTTTATTGCATGATTCGGTAAAAAATCACTTTCAGAACTTTTTGCCGTTCTTTTCGAAACACTCACTAGTTTCGAAACATTCACTAGTTTGAATCTTGTACATAGTATAAGGCAAGACATATGGCTCTCATGATATTTTACTACAACGCGTTGTGGTTATTAAGAAAAGCCACAACGCATTCTGAACGTTATCTGACGCAACCATAACACCACGGACGGACAGGTTGAAACTACATCTTCTGCATATTAATTAATAACCAGGTGATGTTAAAAAAAATAAAACACTCTTTCTCACTATCGTTTTTTTATTTTTAATCATTATCTAATATACGTTGAGGATAAAATTATTAAAACAAAGAAAGTTGATAACAATTGTATCAGTAATGTTGCAGAGTTATTTATTTTTATACGATGTATTACTATGACTTTTAAGTTACATTTTATGTTTTTGGAGCAACATTTGCATTTTACATCAATGCAGTATCTTTTACAGTAACACATTGTAAAGTCTAGCTGACTTCCAGATGAAAACATAGATGCTAAGCGAAGTGTTATAGAAGTTGAGGGTATGACCTGGAAGTCAAAAAAATTAGTATCTGAAATTGTAAATTCTTTACGAGCATAAAGTCGATCGAGAAGACCTTCCTTATTTTCCTAACTTATAGAAACCTGATGGACTAATGCTCATAACATTTCTGGGAGCTGCACGTCCTCGTCAACTTCGGATACCGTAAATAAAACATTAGAACCAGTTTCAACTGCAGGAAATTTTGAGTTAGACAGTGAAATCACTGCATGAGCTTGTTTCTCTTGCCCGGATTTAACACTTACTCTGTCAACATTGATGCTATTCTTTCTTAAACACAGTTTAGAAGCAACATTTGCACCAAATCCCTCATTCTCGTTGCCGTCTCAACAGATAACGTGAACATATTCATGAAACTCTGAACACCTGTGAGTTCCTGAGGTGTCGTTTTCACAAATAACACAATTTTTTATTAAATAAATATTTAAGCTTTATCTAATATAATGCGCCACTGTAAAAGATGCAGTAATGATAAAAAATGCTAATGTTGCTTAAAGAACATAAAATGTAACTTTTTTTTTTGCTTATGGCTTTACGCCACGTCGATGTCATCAGAGGTGGAAATGGACTGGGGGCGAGGAACGGGAAGGAATTCGGGAATGGGGTTTTTAAAGGAACGATTCCACCATTCGCCTGGAGTGATTTGGGGAAACCATGGAAATCCAAATCTGGATGGCTTAGTGGGGATTCGTACCCAAGTCCTCCCGAATGCGAGGCCAGCCCGTTACCGTTCATCCACTACGCTCGGTAAAATGTCACGGTCTTTGTAAAAATAATTAACTCTACGACATTATTGATAATGCCGTTATCAACTTTATTTGTTTTAATAATTTTAGTGTCAACTTTGATCAGACAATGATTAAAGATAAAGAAACGGTAATGAAAAAGAGTTTTATTTTCTTAAGATCACCTCATCATTAATTAATATGCAGAAGATGTAGTTACAACCTGCCCGTCGTGTCCTGGCAGCATCAGCTACCGTTCAGAACGTGTTGTGACTTTTCTTAATAACCACAACGCGCTGTGGTCAAATATCATCACAGCCACGACGCGAATTTCGTGTTGTGGCCTTTTTGAGTTAGGCACAACGCGTTCTGGATGTTTTTGTAAGTGCCATGACGCGAATAACGTGTTGTGGCAATTTGAAAAAAAAAAAACGAAATATGTTGTGGCATTTTTATTTTCGCTCATTGAGCGTTTTCATTTTATGAGCCTAACATATATACGGCAGCGTGTAGCTTGTTAGCGAAATCGAAATGTCGGGATATATTTTAATCCTAAATTAATGTAAGTTTGCTTCACTTTGTACTGAACGTGAATAAGCAAATGTGATCATGATGAAATCAATAATCGTATGCTTTCGCAGTTTAAACGAGACGAATGTTTCTACTACAGATCGCCTGTATTTCGAATATACATACCAAAATTCTTGTGTGATAGGGGCGTTGAATTGGTATTAATCACTAAAAATTAACAAAAAGTGCTGTGAACCTAAAATTGACACGTGGTGTCAATCTTCGGACCATACGATGTCCCATCTAGAAACCTGAGGTTACGCGCATTTTGTAGTAACCAGGTAGTGTAATCCATCAATTGCTAAATACTTCGTGTAAATCTGGCAGATATTACGAAGAAATACTGTTACAGCATTTGACACTTTTTTCTTTAAATTTTACGAGGAGCTTTTTTGTTTTAGTTTATAGTATCCCCCCTGAGATCACATCTTGTCCGGCATGGGACTGGGACTGTCAACTTACTTTTTATAGGGAAATAAAAGTAAATGATAGAAAAAAGTATTTTCTAGATTTGGTAATATATTGCCCTAAACACATATTTTTTTATACTTATGGTACAACTTACGGTACTAATGTTTGATTTCCTCTGAAAGTGTGATAACTGGTACCAGATTCTAAAAATAGATTTATAAACACATGAAACCTCTGTTTCCCTCTTCCGGTTACTTTACATTCATTATTGGAATGGTGGAAAGAGGAGTTGATATACGTATGTGTGTTGTGGAGTTGTCCCCTGCAAAAATAATCGATTCAGGATTGTGTGTTCCGTTCGGAAGCACTAGTAAATCATTTCGAAATTAATTAAATATAATTGCATGAATTGTTTATTTTACCCGAAGTAGAGTGTTTTTCGTACTTTATGGTCATATAAAAGTATACCAACCAGAAATAATGGTACAGAAATATCCAGGATGCAGAAAATTATTTTAGAACGCAAAGTTAGTGAATAATAAGGTCAGAGGCTTCGAGAATGGAAAAATAAATTTTAAAAGATTCAACAATAACCATAATATTACCATAACACAGCAAACGAAAGAAATAAAAACTACAAAGTTTTCAACATAAAAGAGAATCTGCAGTGATCAAGAGTGTGATGCCACAAGGCAGGAATATGAGATAAAAGTATTAAAAACTGCAAGTACAAGGTTGGTTCAAAAAAACAACGAGCCGGAGGCCTACGATCAGAAGCCTATATTTCAGAAGTATTGACCATGATTGTTGAAGCACTTGTCCACTGCAACACAAGGCGGTTGTAAAATTGCTGTCTTGTAAAATTCCTGGGGCTGTGGTGTGAACCAGTTCCGCACTTACTGCTTGACGTCGTCGTCCAAAGCGAATCGTTTGCCCCTCAGAGCAGAGGGCACTTTCTGTTTTTCCGTGCTGCAGGAAGTCTATCTGAAGGGGGCCGTCTTGGTCAAAGAAGAAGGTCAGCATAACCTTTCCTGCCCTTGTGTGGATAGCCTTGGATTTTGTTTTGCGATGGTGACCATCGATGCATCCAGTGAAGACTTTGTCGTTTCAATTCTGGTTCCAAGTGATGACACCAAGACTCATCTCCAGCCACCACTCGTGCCAGGAACTCATTCCCTTCTCTGGCATAGCACTGCAGATGATCAAGACAGTGAGCCATTCTACGTGATTCCTGTTGTGGTTGAAGATTGTGGGGCACCCTTTGGGCGCACATTTTGCGCCAGTTCAGTCTTTCCGCCATGATGGTGTGAGCACTCCCGTCGCTCAATCCGACCTCGGCGGCTATGACTTTCACTGTAACTCGGCGGTCCTGGGTAACGAGTCCATCAACCAGCTGGATGGTGTCATCGGTAATGCGGTATGGTGTTCCAGACCGTGCATCATTGGCTAACGACACCCGTCCTTCCCTGAAGAGCTTGTGCTACGCTTTGACCCTTGCAAGAGACATGTAGGGTTCACCGTACAATCGTGACATTCTTCAATGAATGTCCGTTTCCCTTACTCCTTCCGCTGTCAGAAAACGAACAACATTTGTTTGCTCTTCATTTGACGCCTCCATTTCACTGATTACAACACGAATGAGCGCTGGGCGACTCATGCATGCTTCTACTAGCTTTGTAGTCACGTGACTTACACTCGTGATCCGGAAACCCTGTTTGTTGCTGATGCAACGATATTACAATTCTGTCAGCGGTTTGCACATTCCAGACTAGCTACGGCTCGTTTCTTTTTCAAAGTTCCTTATAGAGACTCTAAGTGTTAGTGTTAAATAGAAAATAAGGAACAGGATTAATAATTTTTAAGTATGGTAGCGAGAATGAGGCAGATAGTATATTTCATCTAAGAATTTTAGGATATGGTTGTAGCGGCCATTATGGCACCAAGGTAAAGATGAGAGATCAGTCAACCTTTTTCCCGCCCTTACATTGGCGCGGAGAGCAGTACGGTCTGTCGTCAGCCCACGGACGCGAAAAGGCGTCCTCTGGGAGGGGTAGTATCTGTGAAACCCTGTGCTTTCTCCCATTTGGCAGAGATTGTGCCCATGCCAATTGGGAAGCCAGAAAGTAAATGTTGGTAGTGCCTCTCCCAGAAGGACATCGGCCCACCCCGAGTACAGTTAGACGGGGAGTATTTAAGTTCCCATGGTTACGATAGAGTTCTTAGTTTTGCTCAGTTTTTCTCAGTTCTCAATTTCGCTCCGTGTGGTTGCGTGCGATGATTGCCTGCATGACATAAGTCCTTGGTATATAATTCTCTCTCTGTGTGTTTGTCTCTGCCGATTAATCAGTCTCCGCAGAGAAGTTTAACATGATGCCTTATTTCTAATATACTCTTATGTTTCGATGACATAACAAAAATTAAACGTTGCTTAAACTGCAAAATTTAAACAAATAAAAAGTAAATGCTGCATTGTAAATAAAGTTCCAAGCCCAAAACACCCCTGGCCAAGTAAATGGGAAAAGCTTACCTGAACAGAAAAATGAGCCCTGCGAATTAGAATCAAACGTACCACAGTGCCTAATGCTTCCATCAAAAAGTGATATATGTAATTTTTTTTAAGGACGACATTAGATCTTGGGTTCTACGACAGAATAATATATAGAAAGTATTTTTTCACGAGAAAAATGCCGTATTCAAATTTTAGCCTTTCATGGCGTTTTTTTGGTGGCGTTATGAATGTGCTATGTTTGTGAACACAACCCCGGCAACAATAACGATATTTGTGAAATTAACGAAGAGTTGTTTTAGCTTGATCAATATGATTAGTTTTCGGTCATGTTGCCTACATTTTAAAATAATTGATTTGGATTGTTTTGTTCTATGCCAGTCTTTTCCACAATTCACGGAAATATGATAAATTTACACGAGGCTTCTATAGATTTTACGAGTATAACACTTCAGCTGGAATGGTAAAATAGGATTGAGAGTGAGGTAACAAAGAAAAATATGTGAATGTTAATTTGCATATCTGACCAGAAAGTAACTTTAACTGTAAATTAATCAAGTCGTATTTGATGATAAATTCGCGGACGTTGGACTTGCAGCAGGAAGAGCGTCAGGTAATACCCATAACATTTTCATCACCAGTAATAGCTTAAAATGTGAAAATCACATTTATTTTAGTGTCGTCTGTGATCTCCGACTGCATATGTCGCCGTCTGTAACCATGCTGAAAGTGAGTACAATCCTGGATGGAATGGAGATAAAAACAACTGCAATTACAATAAACACACAAGCTAAAAAACGGAGTCTCATTAAGAAATAGGGGCATTACTGCACGAAAAACCTTTTCTTCAAAGTATGAAAATGGAAAAGTTTTTGCGGTAGTCGATAATGTAGGATAAGGAACAGGTATTTCTTTCGGTAACAAGAACTGTTGATGTCTTCTTTTGAACTGCAGCTTAAGTTCCCCGTTAGTAATTATTACGATCAGTTCATCTTGTAGCACTATATCAGAGTCTTCAATGGCAAGAAAATTTGAGTAGATTAAGATTTATGTAGAAATGAAGAGGTTAGCACAGGATAGGAAGGGATGGAGGATTGCATCAAACCAGTCTAAAGACTGATGACAGCAAAAAAAAAAAAAAAAAAAAGATTTATTAGTCTCAAGTTACGCTTTCATAAAACTCTGCCCCTGACATGTAAATATTGTGCTCATGCTTATTACAATATCTTTCATTCCGCGTGCTGTTAGCTGATATAGAACATATTTACAAATTAGAGTTCATTTATATGTTTTGATCGTATGTTTCGGCAGCTAAGTTTATAAAAGGTGAAAGAAAAAGAAATTTACTCTTTGAAACGGTCGGGCATGTGCATTCACCACATGAACCCACGTACGATTAAAAGGAACTCAGTTCCTTGCAAGGATCCTTGGTTACTCCAGGATTCTTCTTTTTCAGCTACGCCTAGATCTCTTCGCTGACAGTATCAGTTTAGCTGTAAGTTGTGACTCACCGTGACAACTAATGAGGCCACTGATAATATTTTTTCTGACCGACTAAACTAAACCGCCATAGCTAAATCTTGAACCATTATCACAACCATCTTCAAGAGACAATCTCCAATCCTTAGAACTGCGGCAGCGCACCAACTCCCTTATCGGCTGTTCAAGCTCCCTCGCCCCCCTAAGTATTTCTCATGGTCGCGGAGATCATATTCAATGCCTGCTCATTGACCAGCTTGACTACCTGACGCTAGTCCCATGGGAGGGAGTGCTGGCAGGGTACCTAACAACTTGGCTAATGAATGAAGTTAGTTTCAAGTTTTGCGATTAAAATCAGGAAAAACAATTGTACACTCACTCTTGCCCTCATCGATTCGACTAGGATGCAAAACCTGAATTGATATCAACGTTTGTATCAAAAAAAGTTGTTTCTTTTTTCATTGGAATGGAAAAATTTGAAAGCTGATTTGTAGCTGTAATTCACATATAAGAAATTTCGTGTGACGGTGGCATTCTTTGTTCCATAGTTTTCAAGTAACCAATCTTCCAGATGGCCCTCGTTGTGTGACCATCATCTGCTATTTCCTCGATTGTAATTGATTATTTTCTGGTTTCCGCCACGTATTAGCCGATTATTTGAGTTTCCAGAGCTGTCGTTTGTTTTTGACGTAATGGTGTAAATCTTCAAAGACGTAATAAACATATTAAAATTCAAAGAACTGTAACACCTAGAGTCCTTGCGAGGATTGTGTATTCGATGTATTGTTTATACGACTTGTAAACTAGTATGACGTGTGTGTACTGCGAAAAAACATACTGCGGTGTCAGATTATGCAGTATTATGAGGTTGTTTTTAACCGCTTCGCTGGAGTTATTGCGAAGCTCCCAGCTGCAATGTTAATCTAGATACAAAAATCCTTCAGCGCACGCAGTGGCGCATGTTGATTGAGGGCTCAGCCAACAGTGCCGCAACGTTGGCTGAGATCTTCCTCGGGGAGCGCCTTTCCAGGCAATTTATCTGGAATCAGTGGAGCAGCCGCTGGGCCGCCATCTATCTGAGGCAAGTACAGCTCGCCAGAGCACACACACACACGCACGCACGAGCGTGATACACGGCCGAGCCCGCTGAGGGATGCACTCGCGATCGCACCATTTGTCACGGTGGCCGAATTTGCGCGGTCTCTGTCCTCGAATAACAAATGGAGCACCCTCTCGCCGCTGTTATGAAACCGCCCCGCCAGATTGAGTGCGTGCGGCGCTGACAGGCACAAATGGCGTAAGAGCGCACCCGACGACGGCGAAGCCCCGATACACCAGCAGTGCGGCGGCCGAGCTTAAATCAGCACTCTGGTTGGCCCTTCTACAAATCTCCTGCCTGACATTCAGTTGGTTTTGCTACCCATTAATAAATGCTAACTGTTGGTTGTTTGAAAAGGAGTCACTTACGCGGATATTGAATCCTAAACGTGGAAGACATAGGACAATAATTAGATGAAATTGCTCTTTACATAAAAAAGGGAAACTGAACTGCTGAAATGAAGCCTTTTAAATAGTAAAAGTCTCATTATTGTTACCGCACGAAACGTAAATGCACTTCACTCCTCATTTATTTACAAAAATAAAAACCTTATAACTACAGGTAAGGAAGAATATGAAGTTCGTGTGCCCTACGTCAGTCCTGATATTCTTGCTGAGTTAAGATCATATATAACCATTTATATTCCTACATATATTCTCATCAGAATTCATGTTAAGTATCTGTCAGAAAAAAATTCTTAGAGAGCAATGATTATAAATATGCTATTTCCTTAAAGCATTGGAGGATTTGAAAAGGAAATTCGAGCAGGATTAAAAAAAAAGTTATACTTCACAGGAAGGAACTGTGGATTCTTGGATACTCATTGAATAATCGATTAGGTCAATTGGCATGATACGTCATATGAAACCCGCAGGAACAAATGCAGTTATAAGATTATTTTCAACAAAGGGATACTAATCTTATAATGTTGTCACACTTATATTACCTCTGTTCAGCCAAATCTTTTTCAATAAATTCCCATGAATTAACACTCTTCAGATCACAATTTATTAATTGTTGTTTTCACGATCTCAATTTATTTATTCTCAAGAGAAGCAGTTATTACATCACAACATACTGGTTACACGCTCTTCTTAATAATAATGCCGTTTTTTAAGGAAAACATTTTATTTTAAATTACTTTTAAAAAATCAGCTTTGATTGCTTGACGTATTCTAGTTATGGAAAATAAGGAAAGCTATCCATAAGTAACGAAGCTACTTAGTGGAAACGGATGAAAGTGTGGAAGCATGTTGCCATAGGTATTCCACACGAGCACAGAACGTGAGATTAGTGCGAATATAGATCCAAATGTGTTTGGTCCCGTGACACGAGAGAGTTGAAGGAACGGGACAAGGATGTGTGCCAATCAGGGAGATGTTACGGTGCCCTGTGATGGTGTTCTTTATTATAACATAACCTGAAGACATCATTTGGATGACTTCATACCGGAAATAACCATCGGAAAACTGGAAAAAGGGTGAAGTGTGACGAGTGTAACGCAGGAGTTTAGTATTGCCCACTGCATTGTTTTACAATCATAGGAAATGTTCCGAACCACAAGCACTGCTGCCCAAAGGAAAGGTGGTGCTCGACCACAGTCAATCACAGCAGCAGATGGCCGCTACATTGTGTAACAGGTCAAACAGCGGGTGCAGTTGTAACCACATTTCCTAGGACTGTAAGTCACGGAATCTCAAGCTCCACAGTAACATGGTGACTGCATGAGGATGGTATCTTTGCCAGATGACAATTACGACGTGTTCCGTTAACACCTGTACAACGGCGACGCCGTTTGCGATGGTGCCGAGTGCATAAAGACTGCACGAACGAGGAGTGGGGTCGTGCGCTCTTCTCAGGTGAGTGCACATTGAGGCTCATGTAGTGATTCTGGATGTACCTTCATCTGGGGGAGAGGTGGGAACACGTAATGCACCCAGGATCATTGTCGAACATAATCGATCAGGTAGTAGGCGAAGCCAGGGAAGGGCACGGTGGAGCGCTTGCCCCAGCCTGGCTCCCTCCCTCATGTAGCGATTTTTTTTTATTTTTGATTTAATGCAGTGCTCCATCCCTTCCTCTCTTGCGCTAACCTCTTTATCTCAACATATCACGTACAACCTGCGTCTTCAATTATCTTCTTCATATATTCTAATCTTTGTTTACCTCTACAGTTCTTTCCATCGACTGTTCCCCTCACTATCAAATTAATAAATCCCGCATGTGACACACCATTCTGTCTCCTCTTTCTGTAAGACTCTTCCACACGCTTCTTTTCTCATCCATCATTTCTAAAACACGTGCATTGCGTATTTTATCTGTCCATTTAATTTTCAGCATCCTTCTATAGCACCACATTTAAAATGCTTCAATTTTCCTTCTTTCTGGTATTCCTAAGGTCCACACATGGAGTTTTAATTTTTTTCTGAATGTTATATCAATATTTGAAACTAAAAGAGTTCTGTTTTTCATGAAAGCTCTTTTCGATAGTGCTTTTCTGATTTTAACATCATTCCTGCTTCGGCCATCAGTTGTAATTTTACTTCCTACGTAGCAGAATTCATTTACTTCTTCTATCGCATACAATCCTATTTTTATATTTACTCCACTATTACTGCAATCATTTTTACTACATTTAATCATTTTCGTCTTTCTTTGGATTATATTTAGTCCAAAATCTTCTTTCAGTATTTATTCATGTCATCCAGTAACTCCTCAATAACTTCGGTCTGTTCTGCTTACATGACAATGTCATCAGCAAATCGTAGTGTACAGCTTTTTTCTCCGTGAACACTTATGCCACATTTAAATTTTTCTTTTACTTCCTTTATTGCTTCTTCCACATACAAATTTAATATTAATGGAGGCAGACTACAACCTTATCCGACACCCTTTTTAACTGATGCATGTCTCTCGTAATGTAAATGTATGAAAATAAAAATTCCCAACTTTAATATCTAATTTACTTTTTTGAAATTGACGCACGGTGCATTAGGTCACGGTTGGAATGGATGCGTGCTCTATCGAGTTGGTGATCGTACGTAATCGTGAGTTTTCATCGGAGTTAACCAACATTGCGAAATAGGTTACTAAAGTTATAGTGAAAGCAAGTCACTCGTGCATTTACACATACATATCCGTATAGTTACAGAAAGCTTGTCTTAAATATACGGCAAGCAGCCCGTGGAACACAGATGCAAAGCGCCTTGTCAGCTACCGCCATGGCCAGCTCTCAGGGGCCAAATCATCCTCGCAAATAGGTGTTTCCCCTTCCATTTTAGGTTAGAACTTTTATGTTTTATGGAACTGACTACCAGGGACGCAAAATCTATAGCCTTTACGACTGATACTTTTAGAAAAATCACAGGTCTTGATTCAGAAAAGTACGACGGACAAGTATACGATAGTTTTCCACTCTGGCAGGAAAGGCTGTTAGTGTTAATAAAATAATACAAAAAGGATATACGAGAGTGCTGCCTTCTCACTGTTCTAGTCACAAACTGAACTTATATGTGAATAACTTAAACAAAATAGAAATTCAATGTCCATAGTAAAAGAAATAATTAAATTCTTCCTGGAATCGCCTCTTAGTCGAAAATCCGTACCAAATAAACTAATCCTCTGTAAAACCCGGTGGTGTCACAAACACAAAAGCATAGCCACATTCAAGGAGAATTATGTAAAAATCGTTACGGCACTCGAAACATTGCCCAAAAACGGTAACAATACAACAAGGAAAAAATGTTTTTCAACAACATTAATCCGTCACAAATTCGGAGTTTAACATTAGTTTTTGTCTTAAAGCAAAATATTACCATCTATAGTAAATGCTATATAATCGAAAAGTGTGGAATTGCCCCATTGTGCAAATAATATAAAAATAATATCAGATACCTTGAGAAAACACTGTATAAGTGCCGACGTTGAAAACCATCACCGAGTCTTGAAACAGATTTGAGAGTGCCGATGGTCACGAATCGGCAAACATATTTCGGATCCTCCATTCCAGACTCCTGGCGAATTTTGGAAGAAATGACTGCTAATTCCGTGCATAGATAGACAAATACAATCTCTATAACAGCGATTTTCTGAGGAGAACCTACCCGCCTACTCACTGCTTAGGCTACATTGCACGTCAACATAATGCTTGACATGACATACAGAATTTTTTGAGAATAAAATTGAAAGTTTTGTGGTTACTATAATCTAAATTGTTTTCTTAGCGAAATCTGAACTTTAGTGCAATCTATTGAAAGAAAAAAAATAAAAAAAACACAAAAAAGTCGAAATCCGAACTAAAGAAAATAGAATTACATGCTCCAGTGGAAGAAACCAAATGTTCTACCCAGCTACTCATTTTACCTTCACAGCCCTGCACTACGAAACGTGCACGCAACAAGATGCGCAGCGTAAAAAACTTTGCTGCAGACTGGGTCTGTTAAATATACGAATGAAATTTAATAGCAGTGAGAAATTTCAAATCTAGGTTAAGGTAAAATAATAAAACAAAGACAAAATAAGTTACAATGTATTTTATTTACTCACTCCCTGTATCAAGGTGCCACAAACATCCTGTTCATGTTTAAAATCCTCATTTATAATACTTTTAACGTCGTTATACACAAGTAATTTCTTATACGCGGTGATTTCATTTCTTAAAAGTGCAAAGTCCCACGTGGAACTGTATGATACATACACAACATTAACATTGTCGATATGCATATGAATTAGTTTTTCGGTTGTAGCCATATAATAGTCATGTAGCACTCTTTCGGCTAATGTGTCCACTTGTAATACCTTGAAACCAGGTGCCCCCAGTTCTTCTTGATGTCCAAGGCGATCGCCACTGCAGGCTGCGCGTCGAGGAGGTTCGACCATGTCGAGTCATCGAACACGACTTCGCTGGTAGGATCGGTGTTGTCGCGAAAACAAATAGTTTTTACTCCAGAAATTTTTCGGCGGAAGACGGTGTGCACGCCGAGTAGTACGCTGGACGGGGTACGGCTGGTGAACAAATCGGTAACCTTGACAGAGTTCTGGATCAGTTCATTCCATTCGTTGTGTGTAAGTGACACTTTGTTGAAGCCCATTTTTTTTTTCAAACACCAGAACAGGCTCGAAATCGTGCCGACAAGCCCAATGTCAACCGTTTAGAATCACTGCGTTCAGCTGGTACACCGACAAGAAGAATAATATTTGACTACCCATATCGGCAGACTGATGAGAGAGCCAGAGCGGCAGGCAGAGGAGTTTATTAAGTGTTCCTGGTGGTCTTGGCCTTGGTGGAGAGGTCACCTTGACTGACGGCATACAAGAGTATCCTTTGTGAGGATGGAGGGGGAAGGTCACCTTCACAGCTAAGCCTACTGCGGACAGCATTGGCGGGGGTGGCGAGTGCAGGAAGCGGCTGATGGGTTGGTAGTAGGGTTGTTGCGGATGTCATCTTTGCGGATGCGTTTGCGGATGCGGATGTTCAGAGCTTGACATCCGCGGATGCGGATGTTTTGCGGAAGCGGATGTGGAAAAATAAATTTATAACTATTTAGATTTTAATATTTCATCAAAAATAAATTTAAAATCAAACTTTTTTCATAATTAAATTCTATTTCCATATAATACTGCCATATTGACTTATTTTTGCCTGATCTTTCAACAACAAAAAATGTAGGATGATTTCACAAGATAATTAAATTATTAAATTACGTAAGCGTCTAAAAATCAGTCATTATCATATGAACTTTGCGGAGTTCGTGGCTGGCTACACTAATTCAAGCGTCAAGCACAAGGCCACGCCACCGCTCATCTCCGCGCTCGCTTTTTTTGTATGTTATAACTATACGCCTCGTCGACGTCGAGGTCATTAGAGGCGTGAAAAGATCGGAGTTTGGAACGGGAAGTAATTCGGACATGGTCTTTTAATGGAAGCATTCGCCTGGAGCGATTTGGGGAAAACCCAAATCTGGATGCCCGGACTGGGATTCGAATCGCCGCTCTCCCAAATGTGAGACCAGGCCGTTACCGCCTGCTTACCACGCACAGTTCCGTGCTCGCGACCCACCTTCCCACCGCTCCAGTGGCGGATTCACAGTACAACTTGTAGGACGTACGAGTTCCGATTTTCGATAAAAGAACTCTTGATGGTCTGTGTAAGCAGTTACAGGTTCCTTTCGATTTACTCAATATTTTTTCAACAAAAAATAATAAGATTATTATACAGTTCAATTTAAATACAGACTGCAAATATTCTGTAAATTAATAATAATTTCGTGTGATCTAAAAATTTCAGTCACAGAGTTTCTTATCAGCCGCGCAGTGTACCTCTATCGTCACCTATTTTTAAAAGGAGACCTACAGATTAACGTGAAATTCGAACCACGGAGCTTCCCAGCATCTTAGCACTAACAAAATCGAAGCTTTGCCAGAGGTGACTCAATTTTAAGACCCATGAAAATTGCAGCTGAGAAAAGGATTTGAACAAGGGACTTTCAGTACCCCAATTGTACGCCGTATCCATCTGAGTCAAGAGACAAATCTGGATGTTATTACAAATAAATATTCAACCACAATAAAATCAACATACTTTTTTTTCTGTAGCATGTATTTTTGTTATCCCAAAACACAAATGTTCTTTTATATGATTAAATACATATTTTTCAGTACTTCTAAATTCAGATGCTTGCGGTGTGTGATTCGGGTATGGAAGGTCCCCGGTTCAAAATTAGGGTCTCGGATGCAATTTTTACAGGCCTTAAAATCGACCTTCACGTCTGGCAATTTCATTTGTTAATGTGAACGTGTTACGAACATCTGATGAACCTAAAGTAAGACTGAAAAATGGACGCTTTTCTAAAGCAATCAGTAACGCTAAAACAACATTTAGTCGTAAAGGACCAGAAATTTCTGAACTCTTTGTATACGATTCTCCATATCGACCAGCCCGACACCGGTCTGAACCGTCAAAAATTAGACCAAACTACACCGTTTAGTTCATTGTTACTTTCATTGCAAGATCGTCAGAAAACAATCACTTCTTTGTTAGCTAAGCTACGATGGGCAGAACCTCGAATAAAGAGAAAATAATAATATATATTGCAATGTAAACAAAACATCCGCAATACATCCGCACTAAAAATTGCGGATGCGAAAGCGGATGTAGGAATTCGTGCGAAAGTTTCGCACTTGCGGATGCGGATGCGGATATCCGTTACATCCCTAGTTGGTAGTGCTCTGGAATTCGAGTTCGTCCCATATATTGATCACTACGATGATACATAAATCGATCAGTACAGCCCCGATACTCTTTTTTTTTGTCTTGGTTGGAAGGAAGATTAATGTATTTTACGTCTTTCGCTGTTATGACTGCTTCGTTGTTCTGAAAAACGTTGTCCACTAAATCTTCCCCTTCAAAAGGTTATTGAACAGGCAATTCGAAATCCAACGGAGCATGCTCCACACACAGACCATCTCCCACTGCAAGCCCTTAAGTCCGCCACCACAATGGAAACAAGCTGTCTCATCTCCTCTGTCTGTGTAAAAGGAACCATCTTCGGTCAGTTCACTGGGTCTTTTTCTAGAGCCCATCCGTCAAATGATGCGAACCTTGCTTCTTGTGTGCTGTATTTTTGCCAAATCGGGCCGCAGCTGATTCGTACTTCAACGTTGCCCAGGATTCGACCATTTTCTTGCGAACTGCGTGATGGAGTTTGTTCCGGAGAAGAGTTTGGCCGTGTTGAAATATCATATGGTCTGCAGCTGTAGGTGGTGGCCCCCCATGCTACACTGTCTGAAATATTCCTTATGTAAAGACATAACGATGACCACCGCTTATGTTCCCGTAAAGCATTTTCACCTTTTTCTCAGCTGTCAATTTCCGCGCTACAGAAAGCACACTTTACAACGTCTCATTCCTTATATATGAATTCTGCGTGAGCCAAAATTCTTTTATGGATGGCCAGTTTTCAATCGTTCTGTCTCTGTGCTTCTGAGCTGAACGTCTGTTAGTTGTTTGTGTTACTCAGGATAATAGAGAATTTATTCTGAAGTTGTTCGTGACTGATTTTCACTTGGAGATATTGCAGGCTGCGAAGATCTTGCTACGTTGTAAAATAAACAACTTTGCGAAACACGAAATTTTCTTGGGTGTCCAACCAGTAGCTTAGCACTCAAGGAACTGACTTTCGCACGAAATACCCACGACTATGGGTATAGTCAGACTCAGACTAGCTCTGAACCGAACAAAGCAGAGACAATGCCAAGCTCTACCGAAGACTTTCCTCACTCGTAGAAGAGATATTGTGACGCTTATCGCCATGGGATATCATCGACGATTTGTGAAGTACTTATAAATTATAAATATATCAGTTCTTTCGAACCAAACATATATTGTTTATGATATATTATTTGAATCTACAAGGAATTACAATGAAATTGGTTACTTTCAGAAGATGCAGGTTCGTTTTTTAGGCAATGATTATCTCAAGCATTCAAGCTACTCATCTACGCCGATAACTAACATCTCTCGAGTCCTTATCTCCATAGCAACTTATATCTTATTGCTTTTCTCTCTAAGAGTATATACAGGGTGAGGCATTTAAAACTGTTTGTCGGTATATTTGGCAAAATACAAATCGGATTAACAAAAGTTGTAATAAAAGTTGTTCACCTCGAAGAGGACATCCATTAACATAGCGCTCGATCCCCCTGCACCACCCCCGGGGGTGGGAGGGAGGTAGTGTCTTGAAATATCTCATAATGCAAACATACATACGTACAGCAATGAAAAAAAATTCTAGCTTAACATCACATTACCATGACCACAATCTTTCCAAGTCAAAGCTACACTTTCTGATCTAAGTAGTTTAATTTCTTTTAAACTATTGATCCGGTAACAAAAACGGCAATCTTTTTGGGTAAAAATAAAAATTCTAATTATTTTCCCATGAATATGACAGTTTCTACTGTCTGTTTCAACCACATTTGTGTATGTAAGTAACAATAGATTAGTTACTTGGAAGTAGTTACTCCGTAAGGAAAAAGGTACCTGGACCTAAAAATTATTATAGTTTTCAATTCTTCATACCCTTGTGTCGGAAAGGTACTCCAAGAAGAAATATTGGGAATAATATTTGACATATTTTACTTCGTTTTGTGAGAAGTGGTCATTAACAATATATATTAAAAATATTACTTGATGGAAATAGTCACAAGTAAAAGGTACCTGGACCTTGAAAATTATTGTTATAACATTAAACTATTTGTCATGCTTCATTTCTTTAAAAGGTTTAAGTTCAGTCACATGGTAGTTGCCTTTCAATGTCTTGCTACCAGGGACAATTAAGGTATATAAGTTGAAATTAGTCCTATTAAAAATTTCATATGCTCTTTCATACAAAAAATTCCCTTGTCTACAGCAAAGGATTTAAAGTGTGTCTGTACTAAAACTAACTGACCATCATCATACACCATAGGTTTAATATTACTTTGTCTTTTAAATTTGACTTTTTTCCTCTTCAAGTAATGCGTTAGTGAGGAAATCATTGTTTTCTTTCTCACTTTTTTTCTTCTCAGGAAGTCATTTCGTGGTTCTTTATACAATGCTTCTTTTTTACTATGCTGTACCAATTTGGCCTGCATCTGTTTCACATCTCGTGGTTGTAATTTACATTTAACTGCATTCACCTCAGATCCTTTAGTAGTAAGTTTTACTGCTGTCACTTCAATTTGAGAAACTAGAGGGGGTGGATGATTCAGAAGAATCATTTTCTGGTATGTAGCTAGTATTGAATGATAATGATATGGTTGTATTATATGTACTAATTGTTAGTGGAAAAATGGAGTCCTTGGTATCAACTGTCATTTGTATTCGTTTACTATCTCCTAATGTTCCCTCAAGCTTAGTGTGAACATCAGATAGTTGCAATGAAGTTGGTTGCTCAATATTAGCAGCAGCAGGCAATGTGATTGAAAGTGTTTGCCTTTTATCAATAAACTCATTCCAACTGCCTATTTTTTCTCCAAAGGTATTTTTTACATCCAAAATTTGTGAAGTTTGATTCTCATTTAATTCTGAAAGAAGTGTGGTTTGAGTTGGTAATTGTGCAGTTAGACTGTCTGTTAGGTCCTTTATCTGTGCAGTGAAACTGTCTGTGAGATCTTTTATCTCCGCCATCAATAGGACAAGAAGCTCATCTGTGGAAGGTTTGATGGTATGTGTGCTGGTACAGGGTGTTTGTTCAATCCTCTCATTTGGCTGAGATTGATTTGAAAACCCCAGAAAATCTCCGCCAGGAGTGGATGTAGAAAAATGAGTCATGTTCAAAGAATCCCTATCCGGACTATTCAGCATAATGCTGTTGGTGGGAAGGTTGATATCTGACATTGTGTTAGTAGGAACATTGGATTCTGCATGTGAGATAACCTCTTCTACTGGCGATAATTCGTCAGTTAATCCTCTCTCCATGTTGAAGAACCAGAGAGACGATTAGATTAATATTTAGGAACCGAGAAAAGTTCCTGCGAAAAAATAAATATGTTATTAATTTCTATCTACTCTCAGGAAGCAAAAATATAATTTTCTTATGAAAATATTTCTGTTCTGTCACAATATTACTGGCGCCACCATTTTGGTTTTCCATAATTTCCTGAAATCAATCCAGAAAATCCATGATGGTTCCTTTAAAAAAAAATCATAGTAGAATTATTTACCTTCTGTATAATTGCAATGAATATGAAGTTAGTAGTGGTATCTGTATGCCGAACTCAGGAGACAAAAAAACTTTCAGAATGACTGTTAGTGGCTGAGTTAAATCATCCTTAGAAACGAAACAGATCGGAAAGTTTGTTACTTTTTAGCATTAAAGACAAGATGTATGCCCTCTTCTAAAGCCCAATTCACTAAGCTTCAACATTTTGATCAATAGTCTCATACATCCATCGTATTATATGGATTCAAATCCTCATCCGGCCATCCAAATTTAGTTTTCCACAGTTTCTTTAAATCACTCCAAGTGAATGCCAGAAAGGTTACTTCAAAAAGTCAGCACTGAATTCCTTACAGAGAGTTTACGATGATAGGGTGCTGAGGCGGGTGGGCGAGCGGTAACAATCTGGCCTTCGCAGCTTCCAATCACCATCCAACCAAACAGATTTCAGTTTTTGCATGGTTTCCTGAAATCACTCCAGGCGAATGCCCATTACACACCCTGTCAAAATAGGCGAGAAATAGGGACAGAAACATACACAACACTCAATCGAAACCACATATGTCCTAGGCTGATCCCTGCAACGCAGAGTAGGTACGGTACCATTACATTACCGTGGTTTCGGCGAGTCTGCTAAACGCAAGGCCTAGCAGACTTAGAGCTATTATTATTTGAGAACTGAAAAGTAATAGGAGAGATTTTGTCTTTCCTGAGCCTGACTGTCACAATTATTTTGGCAACCGCTGATTAAACTGATCCTAACGAAGATATTCACTCTTTATTATTTTTTTACCTTCGACCCGAAATACCTCCTCCACCTGGTAATCGTCGAAAACCTTAAAGTTATCATTCCATTAACCTAGTTTAAAAAAATTTCGCGGTTATATATACATAAATGCACCCAATAATAATATACACCATCCTGACTAAGTCAACAGGAAACCATACTAATGTTAAAATTTCGACCCTACGGAAAACACACTTTACAACATCTCCTTCCATATAGGTATGTGAATCCTGGACGAGCCAAATATCTTTTCTTAACGCTTTTCCCCCGTTCTAATAAACTCTAAGCCGATTTAAGACCTTAAAAGGAATCAGATATCCGGTAAAAGAAATAAATAAAAAAGAAATCTACATTGTACACTTATGTCATACAGAACATAGTTATACGTTTTGAAGGCAGATGGAAATGTAACTTTTCTACCTGGGAGGAGTCAGGCTCAATGACAAGCCGGACAAACCCGAACACGTCGTATCCTGGATATGCCAATGCCGTGATAGTGGGATAGGTGTGCAGGAGAAAAACAGCTCACTGAGTAAACCTCCAACTAAGAGTGAGTTTATGTTGGAGCTGCGATAGACGATGAGAGCGACGATACTAGCAAAACAGAGCAGCAATGACGCTAATCGCTAATCTTTGCTATTATCGGGGGTGGCTGTCGGCCATTCTATAGGTGTAATTTTTATTAGGTCCCTTTGATGGGACTGTAAATACAAAAAACACCATAACAGATTCGTTCCAGACAAATTGTAGGATGAATCGACCAATTTAATTTTTAAATTTTAATACAAATGAACAGTGTTACAGAAGTGCATTTATGTTTATAAAACTGACGGATTACTAATATTATAGGTAATCAATATATATTATAAAAATAAGTGTACAAGGTGCGTGCCGCTAAACTCAAAACCGAGTCCCGGTACGATCAAGGGTGTTATATGGTGTGGTAGCCCTCTATCCCTTAACCATGAAGAAGGTTTCTGATTTTACCTGAAGGGCGTGCTGTTGAAGATATAAGGGCTGGAAGTTTCGCCCTCTAGAAATTTCTAGAACAGTCCAGAACATTCGAGAATATTCGAGAGCATCCCACAACATTCCAGAATATTTTGGTATGTTCCCGAATGTTCCAGAACATACATATTATAAAGTTAATCCTTTTATTCCAACTATTACACAATCTCATATCAACTCCCTGAGCGAAACCGGGTATCCCAGCTAGATCTTTGTGGATCATTCCAGAACACTCTCGAATGTTGTGGAATCTTCTGGAACATTGTGGACCATATGAAGGCTTTTTTTGTATGGGATAGACTAACCATTGATAGGGGCATATAAAGCAAGATAAGTTGTGGATTCGAACATCAATTTGTTATCAGTGACGAACGGAAAAACTGAAAAAGAAGTGAAAATCCCAAAGTAGTGCAGTGTGTGAATAAAAACAAACAGTGAAGAAGGTTACCGTTTTTAAGTGAAGGGCGTGCTGTTCAAGATATAAGGACTGAACCGTGAAGTGTGAATATTCAGAGTGATACAGTGACTGAATATAAATCGAAAATAAAGTATGAAAAGTATGTAGTGTACTTATTGTACTAGTTATTTGATTTGATTTATATTTTATACAATGCCCAAACTTAAAAAAGGAGGAGATCTTGCTCGCTCTGAAGCAAAACGGCGAAAAAATAAATAAATAAATAATAAAAAAGGCGAAGAAACGAAACAGTCAAAGAGCGTGAGGTATGTTTACGTTTCCAACGAACGAGATTGAGCACCGTGAGAAGCATAGAAACCGAAGAACAATGAAATGAACAAATTAAAGAATAAAGAATTGCGACACAGTCTTATAATAAAAGATTGCGAACGCAAGCCACCCTACGAGAGGCGCGGACGAGAACAAGTAAACAGTACAACCTAACAAATAAAGCATTCCACTACGACCCGACAAAAGAATATAACAAACACAAACACGTTGTAATCGAAAAAATGGATAACATCTGCTAATTTTGCAACATGAAAAAATTCAGTGCAGAAACAGCAGGATTCTGTTGCATGAATGGAAAAATTAGATTACCACCACTGGATGCACCTCCGCAGGAATTTCTACATTACAAGACAGGGGAAACTCCACAATCGAAACACTTTCTTCAAAATATAAAAACGTACAACGCCTGCTCCCAAATGACTTCTTTCGGTGTCACTTCGATCAATACTAACAGAGATGAAATCGATTACGCTATTTCCATCCACGACAAATCTATCACAAAATGGGATCATTACTACCACTACCCAACGAAGACTATAAATCCCAAGAATACCACTGGTCTCTATTGAATTTGAAAGACTACAATTTCCAGTCAAATTAGCCTATAGTTTTACAATTAACAAAGCGCAAGGAAAAACTTTAAAACGTTGCGGCATCAACCTCAAAGACTCCTGCTTCTCTCACGGTCAACTAGCTTGTCTCGAGTAGGAAATTCGAAAAATTTGTACATATATACCCCAGATAACAAAATGAAAAGCTAGGTACCCCAGCTAGTTAACAATAAAAATACAACACGATAGAAACATGTAATATTTTAAAGCAAAAAAATACTTATTTTGGAATAAACTGTGGTGTAAAGTTTCTCTCATTTCAGATATCCATCGCCGGCGTAATGCACACTCTTTAGGAGACAGAAATAACCAAATTTTCGGTCCCTTTGGATAATTTCCATTTCATCTAAGAACGCAACATGTGTATACCATTTCTGCAGAATAGCAATTAACAAATAACTATCGTAGAATACAGTAAACTACGAAAAAACAACCCACGCTTCGCACGCACGACGGCTTACAAGTAGCTACCCTCTCAACGGTCTTGACAGAACGGTTTTGTGATGGAGACACAGGTCCTGTATGTAGATGATGTTCGTTTAGCTCGGTCTTCTGTTTCGTTTTTAGAGGGAACTGTTGAATATCTGCAAAATGTTTAATAAATCCATACCGTGAACATGTAAACGACTGCAAAATTAAAGTGCAACGGGTTCCCAGTGACTGTTATGAAACTTACATCCGCTATGAGTCTAAGTGCAATATACGATAAGTTGAAATTTTTTCCACTTTATCATGGTATTACCGCAGAGTCAGAGAGAAATAAGTTTCTACTAAAAGAATTTAAACCGCGCTATAAACGCTAACTTGGAATAGAATTAATATTTAATATAGAATTACTGTTTTAAGATAACGGCAATAAACTTCAGTCACCTGTGTATTTATTACGCAATGATCATAAATTATCTTTCCACCTTCTCACTTAAAACTAAAAAATATATACAAATCTTTTGAGTTCGTCATTATTAATTTTTATGTTATCAATATAACCACTGAAAAATAAACTTAAACAAACCGATTAAATGCCTTTGCTTGAAATGAATGTGAGTGCATAAACAGAATAAGCTAGAAGAAAGTAAGACGAGGTGCAGTGAAATGTAGTTTCTTCTTTATTTCTCCATTTGGTGTGTCAAGCTGTGTCACTAGCTCAGCCACAGGTAATGGTCTGACACACCAATTCCTGCAAGAACACACACCGTGCTTCGCAGCGATATAGTGCAGATCCCTACAGATATGAAACAGTACAAGCTTGTGATATGCACATTTGTCTTCACCTATTGTGTATCTTGTTAAATATCATATGATAAATAAATAAATTCCTCCATTAAGCGTTTGTGATATGGAGTAAGTAGACCATGATCACAAACTGGAACTTGATTTTCGATATAAAGAATTGGGATTTTTTCCCTAGATGAGAGAGTGGAAAAAGTTACCGAGAGGAATGATGAATAATTTAACTGAAACAGTTCTGTAAATGTGAAAGTAGGTGAGTACGAAAATTTTCACAGGGTTATTAGCTCCATCGTAATTAAATTAAATAAAAGAGGAGGATGTAATGAAAGAGAAGTAGTTATTCTCTCACGCTCTGTTGGGGGTACATGACGAATTGTTGTCAGAAAATAATTTTTAACGACATATGTAACAAACTTTTATTCCCCAAGTTTCATGTCATTGTACCGTACAATGAATATGAACGGTCGTCATACGCACATGTGAAAGTACGAAAGTACAATAGCACTGATCGAAGTCAGCAAACAGTACTGCCATGTTCAGAATCGATTCGAAGGTTTTATGCGTCCCGTTTTATGTATAGGAAATCGGTTTATCTCGCAGAAAATATCAGTTGGATCACACCTGGCCGTAAAGTGAGCGAGATTCGCTCCTGAAACGATGTGTTAAAATATAAATGGCAGCGAAGTACCCATAAAATTTATATTTATGTCCGTGTGCTAAAGAAGAAATTCTACGATATCGTATCTGCCATGGTGATGCTGCTGACTGATATTTAACTGATATTTACTGTAGTATAATATGTAAAGTTAACAGCACTGTTCTGTCCTTTAAATAAATATCGACTAGTCGGAGAAGTCACTATCGATTAATGGTGTCAGTCCTAGACGAAATTGCACTGTTTTATATACATTTTTTGGTTAAATTTTCTTTTGAGTGGTTACACAACTGGGTTTCAAAATACTGAACCTCTGTCTTTATGCTGAACACAATTCGAAAAGAAAAGCAATTAATATTGATACCTATCCCGTTTTACCCCCTATCAAAATCTGACTAGTAGATTTTGCGTGAATCCCGTTCATCCCAACTAAGGCTACGGAACCAATTTCGAGTCAAAAGAATATGCTTTATATGAAATTTAATAAAAATCTGTGCAATGCTGGTGGCAGAATTATGAGTCTAGGAGATACGGACAGAGTGACATACATGACTAAATTACATGGGTTCCGTTTTTGCCATGTTGGCTATGGAACTGTTAGAGAATATAAAAATAGCAGGTTTTAGAGATGATTTGAGCCTTCCTTTTTCAGAGCATGTAGACAATGTAGTTATATGATGTCCAAATAACGAACGGCGAACGTTTCCGATTGTGTTCAGTAATAAGAATGGATGTTGCAACAGTTTAGGACTGATTTTGATCAGGACAAGAAAGGGCATCTGGGACTCATAAAAGATTTTAAATAGATAGATGTCAAGTTGTCAACCTCATCTGGTTGGAAGATGGAAGTGTTTACATTTTCGTTATTTTTAATCCTGCTTAATTAATAATTTAAAGACGTCTCAATGAAACCATAGCATCAATTTAGGTATATCATATCACTCTCATGTATTTTTGAGGTGTACCAAACTGTGTTTGTATTTCTCAGTTTTTAAATTTGACATGAACTAACGTAATTCTACAAATATAACTGAGAAGATAACTTAAAACAATATAGGGTACATGAAGGCTGGAATGTGGCACCAGTAGATTATGCATGGAGCTACAACATCCCCTTCCAATTGCTCGTATCCACTTACAGATATCTTCTAGAAGTATGGAAGTGCCTGATTACTTGATATATAATGTTCTTGGTGTTTTACGGTTAGTTTTTACAAATTAAAACACAAATTACAGTTGTTAGAGTGATAACCATAATAGTACATATTCATGGCAGAGAACAATTAATGTCCTGAATAAGGAGCGTGATTGTTATACGACAGTAATTAAACTGCAACAGTATACGGGTACTTCTACTACATACGCTGGCAACCAATTTTAGTCCCAATGATGTCCCAGATGCAATGTTCCATCTCTTAATTGATTTGCCTGAAAGCCTTAAATGATTTTTCTACACGTGTATCGAAACTAGCGGTGTTTATGTCCACATAAAAAGATTTGGGATTATACATACCATTCACTGATCGGTATATTTTACTCAAAATACTCCGTAACTTTTTATCAACTGCTGCAAATTTCTGGCTTATATGGAACCTGAAGCCTTGTGATTAGCTTTTAAATATTAGCAAGGTTGCACGTGCGATATTTATTCCGAATGTATATTTCATGTTCAGATTTAATAATTGAAAAATTTCTAATGTGATTTTAACAAAACGATGATTAGAAACTTTTATTTATATAAATGGTTCAATTTAGAATTGTTATTTAATAAATGACCTCTACCAAAAATGAAGTGTGGGAGTGCTGGAAGAGCTTTCTAACCCCATAATGTGGTCATTCAGGTTGTATTGTAGATACAACTAAACACGTGGCACTCTGCTTGGATCAGGGACTGTAATTTTTCATGTGTGGAAAGCGGAGAACAGATGTTAAATAACAAGCTGAGCATATCCTGAAGAACTGTTCAGAAAACTAAATTCCTAGTCAGGAAATCTGTTACACATTAATTGTGCAATACGTAAATTATTTAGTTTTTGTTTCGTGAAGCCTGTCATGCATCGGGTAACAATTATAGCAACTGGATTATTCGAGGAAAAACTTTGAACGTTATTTACCCCAAACTCGCTGACTTCATTATTAGCATGTCTGTACGATTCTCCCCCATCCATTGCAGTGAATATTGTCGGTGATTGCAATCTGACTTGTGGCAGCGAAATGAGTTATACAGAAGTGGATATACGTTTTTTTTTTTTTTTTTTTTTTTTTTTTTTTTTTTAACTGCTTAACGTCTCCTGTAACAACTAGGTCTTTAGAGACGGGAAAGGATGGGGGGCAAGGAATGGGAAGGAATTCGGCCATGGCCTTTTGAAGGAAGCATCCCGGCATTCACCTGGAGTGATTTGGGGAAACCATGGAAAACCCAAATCTGGATGCCCGGACGGGGATTCGAACCGCCGTCCTCCCGAATGCGAGGCCAGAACGCTAGCCGTTACACCACCACTCTCGGTATATCCGTTCTTGATTCAACGAAAAACGTTGGTCAAGTAGAAATTACTAAATATTTCTGCATTTAATTGTGTAAATTTTCTAATTTTCCCATTAACGAATTTCAAGAAACTACGAAATTTAGCCAAATTATCTCAATATTTAAAGTTAAAGAAACGATCTTGTATTATCTGATAAGATCCTACCCGCTTTCGTTATAAATTTTTTATTTTTTTTATTGCATGTTTTAAGTTTGTATGTGAGTGACCATGTTTATGATAATTGAAGGTACCGCCGAAGTCAATATTCCCACCAAATCAATTGGAATTTTAGTGTGAACATATTTATGAACAGTTTATTTAATCTTTATCAAATTTTCCTACAAGCCATATGTTTTAAAACCGTATGTGAAAAATTTGAGAAAATTTGTTAGAAGGCAATAATCCCAAAACATTGTGAAGATGTTGTTGGTATTAAACTCATTTGTTTTCTCCAAAAATTTCTGGGATTTACATTACTTCTTTCTTTTTAAAAATTCCAACAAAGTTTGTAGGTGCAGGAAGATGATTTTCGCCTTTTAAGTTCGGGGGTTAGACAACATTTTCGTTTGCGTACCGACCCGCGCCTCACCTGTGTTCTGCCGGCGTCCACTAGAAAACAATGTGCGAGCCGAGGTGAGATCCCCTAGGCTTAGCTCAACGTGCCATCTCCTCTACTGCAGTGCACGGGAGACGCACACGCGCACCTTTTACGTGAGCGAGTTGTGAAGCAGAAATTCTGCAGCTGTAGCAGTGGAGGGCGGCACTCGGCTTCTTGCCACGAAATTGAATTCCGTGCAGCCGCGTATCTCGCCCCCGTCACCAAAGATATGATAGCTGAACAGACACTGGCTCGAATTCCACGGAGCTGCGCTCCGCACACGCCCTTGAATGTTCGTCCCCTCGACACGGAGAATCGATGGTTTCGTTTAACCGGGTACGGTATTAGTACTGCAAACGTCGTCTCTGTTGTTTGCAGAGACGATATGGAATTTTCAACAGGCAATGAGGGTATCTTTACTAAGAGCAACCACTAGAATAATAAGACTGAGCAAACGTTGGTAATACCATAAATCAGGATATAGTTTGGTTCAATAGAAGCTGTTTATACTCGTAATATATTTGGGAGTGGTAGATTGAATTTTTAAATATCAGAAATCTGTTAGATTCTAATCCAATCACCAGCTTTTCTATCTGATTAAACTAGTCTATGTAATCTTGAGACCCACAAGGATTTAACCAGAAACTGACTGTTCACATTCGTTCATTCGTTATTTCAAAAGGAACTTAAAACAATACCGAGCGTTATGGGTGAGCGGTAACTGTCTGGCCTCGTATTCGGGAGCACACGGGTTTGAACTGCCATTCGTCCGTACAGATATGGGTTTCACATGGTTTCCCCAAATCACTCTAGGCAAATGCCTGGATAATTTCTCCAAAAGGGCATTGAAGAATTCCTTCCTGTTCTCGCCACCATGTCTTTACCAGCTCTCATGCCCTCGACGTCGGCGAGGCTATAAGCGGTAATAAATTTAAAGAAAACACACACAATAACAGAAATAGCTCCTTTATTTAGGGCGTGCCATTTTCCACTCTTTTTCTGATGTGACCCTATGAACTCATGAATTTATTGACCTTGCTGCTTTGACGCAAAGACATCCCTTATTCCTATTCACCAGAATTTTCATTTGTGAATAATTATTTCTAACCATACTAACAGCCAACTGCATTCGATTAAAAACCCAGTGAAATCGAAGCGATTCGCGATGTCGTCTTGAGAATGCATGATGTCAGGGGTCCCCACAATAAAATGCGAGTCTGACTGTACTATAAATAAGTAATTTGTGAATAGTAATTAAATGACAAGACTCGGTTTGATACCAACATATAGAACCATACACTGATAACTATTTTCTTTTCCTGTCTTATCATGAGTTGCTCTGGTGACGAGGCGAGGGAGGGGGTCCTAAAATCGTTACTGAGAAGTTGGTTAACCTTTTTATAAAAATTTCATCGCGTTTACCCACATCTCTTTTCTCATATTAACAGAGCAGAAGACAAAGAACTGATCGCTTAGAAATAACACGTTTACCTGCTTACCATTCCGAGTTAATGACTCAATCCTGTAATTACATGGTACATTCGGCGGCGTAGTTAACGGAGGGCTAGGTGGTGCCATGTACCGGGGCACAACAATCAAGGCCCCTGGCAGCAAACCTCGAAGTGACCTCGCGAAAAGTTCTCACACCTTCAGAACATAAATATGACAGAATGCAAGACGGCTTTAAGCATGTTAACTAAGTTGAAAGAAATTCGAAAGCTGAAGGGAGTGCCCCTAAATTCGTTGTGTTGTGTAAATTCTTCTGTTTAACCACTTCAATCCATGAGCTATTATGCGAACAATTTATGAATACTAGCCAACTTTGCCGCAATATTGGTCATCGATTACTACCATTGAAACATAGACTGGGTTGGAATTGTCTGTCAGACAGACAACATAGGTTTCGATTGAGTTTATTGGCAAACATGTTGGAGAACTCCTTTCAATTGCGAGTGAGTACGACGAAATACTTCTACCGAGCTATTTAGGGTCGCAATGACAGCAGAGATAAGATTAAAGAAATTAGGTATCGTACGGGCGACTTTCAGCAGCTGAAGAAAAACTGACTAGTACCACTACCGGATTAACCACGTAGCAGGAGTTAGCAAATGCTATGGGTCCCGCGCCTTCTGGGTGGTCCCGCGCCCTTAGGGCCCCCGTGCTCTACTCTTGCCCCGGACGGCGAAAACCAAGGGCCCCTTCTTCACATTTGATACGGGCCCCGCAATGTTTTATTCCGGCATGACTAATACTTGTGATGAAATAGCTATTATTTCGTCGGAACTGTCATAGGCCAACTATTATATTAAAATAATCAGGCTTGGATACAGTAAATTTATTTATATATTTATTTAAATGGCTTTCGGCCTTCAACGAAAAGATTATTACTTTGGTGTGTCTGTAGTAGATTTGTAGGTCAATGACGAAGGGATAAGAACAGTTTGACGAAAGATTTAATGATTGGTGGGCACTGTCGTGAATCAGCTGTAGGAACAACCGGTAAGGATACGGCAAATACAACGACATAGTAGGTCAGTCACGAAGGAATCCAGACAGTATGATGAAATGGTAGGCCTATTATCGGGTAGTGTTGGGCCATTGCTATTCGCTATTCTAATGAATGATTGTGTTGATGGTTTACTATAAGAAGTTATGTTGTTTGCATATGATATAATATTATATAATAGGATTAAAACCTGGAAAGACTGTGCACAGTTGCAGGGTGCACTCGAAAGGATATCTAGCTATGAAGTGGGGAGAATATAAAATACAAAGAAGAATCATCTTGTTAGGTACCCAGATAAAAAAACTAAAGGTTCATTATGATTATAAGGTGGGAAAAGACTCATCCGGGAAAGACGCATGGGACAAGCAGTAGTATTGGAAATTGTGATGAAGTAGGTGTTCCAAAAAAGTAAAGGAACTGAGCTACAATTCTTTGGTCAGACCGTTGCTTGAATATGGTGTAGTTGGGACTCGCATTTTGCGAATCAAATACAGGAGTTGGAGGGGATGCAAAGAACAACGTCTAGATTTTTTTCTGAAAATTATAGCAGAACAAAATTAGTAACTGATATGAGTAAAATAGGATGCATATACGAGTCAATCTGTTAAATCAGTGACGTATGATTGTGATATTAACAAAAGATTGTATTATCATTAGAAGTAAAAGGCTGAAATTACAAATCCTGGTTGTAGGTGCCCTATCAGCAAAGGAATCAATTCCCCCGTTGCAAGGTTCGTCGGTTCAAAATCTAGTCGAAAGGCAGGGAACTTTTAATTTAGTGTTGTATTCATTTAGTGTTGTTATCATCCCTGCTGTGGAACCTATTACTACTAGAGATAAAAGCACATATGATAAGAAGAAGACACAAATATTTTTTTGTTTTGGTTGCGAGAGACTGCGCCTTATCTAGGAAAGAACACTGGTTAGCCCGCATTAATACGGGCCAGGCTCTGTCACTTCAATTCTAATGGTCATGAGCAGACCTGTGTTAATCCAACAACGGTTTGTTTATCTTTCAGAGAGGGAAGAAATTCTTCCATGGAACCACCCCGGTATTTCCCTGGAGTGAGCTCGTGGATGGGGATTCGAACCTGAGTCCACCAAATATGAGGCCTGAGTGTTATGGCCCAGCCACTATGCTCGATATCACAGCCTAAAACTATCAGAGAGCAACATGAGATTTACAGCGAGGTCATTAGCTCATACTATCCAATCCGACATAATCTAAATTGGGACGGTCAAATCGAACTTTTGTTGTGTCTACTCGTTGTACTAGGGGGCGGCCAGTTGTTTGAGATTAGCAGGTTGGGATTAAGGTCGTTTTGCTCTGCTGAATACGGCAGGCAGCGGCTGATGGCTGTTGATTATCGTGCTTGTATCGCACACTTTCCCTTTCGCCACATCTCGCTGCAGGGTTGAGTGAGATAACAAATGGCTTCTTCATTGCACGGGCGCTGAGCTGTGAAATGGCTTCCTACTGGTGCTACTATCCAGAAACCCCAAGAGTGTTCTGGACACAGATGTCCTTGGAAAAAGACCTAGGGCACTATACAGAAGCATGTCTTACACACTAATATAGGACCGAACTTTTTCCTTCAATTTCTTAATATTTACCACCAATTTCTACCTGAATTGATCAAGTCATGGACTGTTCACCAATTATGTAGGAAATAATGACCAAATATGGAGTGCTAGAATGTAATCTTACGGAAGTATTTACAGCAATAAAATTATTTTATACAATTCCTGTCACTTCTGCAACAGCTGAAAGATAAATTGGCTAATTAAAAACAATAAATAATTATTTAAGAAATGGCGTGGGTCAAGTTCGACTCCGACATTTATCGCTAATAGCATTTGAAAACAAGGCCACACCAAGCCTGGATTTAACGGATAATTTTGCGAAAACTCAAGCTCGGAAAGATTATTAATTGTTATTAACATTCTTTCATTTGTTAGTTTCACTTGTATGTAACTAACAAACTAACTTTTTATGTAAACAAATTTTGGAAGTTGATTTTAATATACTTCTACTTGTCGTATTGATTTGAAACTTTGCACTTGGATGCAATTCAGACGAAAATATATTAATTTGGTACCGTTTTCTTCGAGAACTATATGCTTTTAATTGATTACTTCAAAGTGTTACACGCTTCATGGCATATTAATTGAACATTAAGGGGTGACAAGTTATAATGCACTGAACAATTCTTTTTTTTTTTACTTATAGTTTTACGCCTTTTCGACACCGAGGTCATTATAGGCGAGTGGGACTGCGAACAAGGAACGGCAAGGATTTCGGCAATGTCCTTGTGAAGGAAGCATCCCGGCATTCACCTGGAGTGATCTGGGGATACCATGGAAAACCCAAATCTGGATGCCCGGACAGGGATTCGAAACTGGATCCTCCCGAATGCGAGGCCAGAGCGTTACCGCTCACCCACCACGCTTGGCCAGAAATTTATATTTTACGTTTAATGTGCAATCAAGATAAAATATTCTCAAGGATAGAATGCGTGTATTGTAACAAAATATTTTAAGTAATTTACATTATTTTGTACTTTTTAGTGCGTTATAGACAAAAGTGTGTTTTTAGTTTTTCAAACTACAATTTATTTTGTTGTCAGTAGGTAGGTAAATGTATCGTGATCTTAATATAATAAACCCTTTAATCTTTATCCACTTCGTTTTATTGCCTAGCTACTATTAAATGTTATCCACTCCATTATTGTGTTATTATTTTATTATTATCTAGGTTACATATATATACAGTAAGTTACTTTTCACCTTTAAAGTATGCCTAATTATTATTTTTTGCTTGATAAAAATTAACGAGTTTTCTTAGAACCCCAATGCTACGTTTTTTTGCAGCGCGGCCGTCGGTAACCTAGCTACGCAATATTTGCATTTTATGTTTTCCATCAACAATTAACCATCCATACTAAAAAACCTTTATTATTTGCAATTGAACCCTGTCGGATCACGCAAAGCCTTAACGATTCAGTTTTCTGATTTTCCATTTCTTCTACGTGGATTCTCTTCCTTTCTTCAGTCCAGTTCGTCCCCGGTCTCTTATTGACTTCATTAATCACTTTGATACCTAAAATGCTTAAAGTTCAATTATTGTTTTCTCTGATTTGGCAAATTGTATGGTATGGGTATTGCTTGCTTATAATGTTGCATTATCTTGTGTTAGAGATAACGTTAAATATACCCAGCAATGTAAATGCCAGAAGACCGAATAAAACATATATTTATTTACCTGTAATCTTACAACAATCAGAAATCCTTGCTATCCAGATTATCAAAACTAATATTCATCTTAATATTCCAATAATAGCCTCCATCACGCTCCCGATTCAGTATTCTTTCTGCAAATTAATTTTATTAATTATCAATAACAATGAATTTATTTACAAACAAAAAGAGACATATAAGAAATAAACGAATTACGTCAACATTTTGACAACGTTTAAGTGGCGTATAACGATGTTATCATCAAAAAAACATTTACTTAGTACGGATGAATCAATGTTGTACACACTGAAGTTATTCCTTTCAATAGTAAAAATCAAGCAAGGTGGTCTTTTTTCTGAGATTACTTAGAAGCGCCGATCCGGGTCAGTGAAACGAAGCAGATGCTTCAATGAACTGTTTTTGGATGTTTACCAAAGTTGCGTATGATGCTTCACAGCTGTCATAAATTGCTGAACACACTGGACGAGATATCCACTCCAATTGACGACTAAATAGAGGAGCGATCCTCTATCGGACCCTCACTATCTCGGCGCGTGCAGCGAGCCGCTTTGAGTTAAATCTTCGGAGGTGCAAGATTCCGGCTTCGGTCTGGGTGCGAATCCGTCTTTGATCTGGCAGAGGCCCAGGTCTGTACTTCGGTGGTGTGGATGGTGCACGTGCTACAAGTCTACAAGTAACTGTGAAGATTTGCAACGACGATGTTAATCTAAGTGGTTAGAGGCTTGCTCGAGCAGTGTACTAGTGAACTTTTAAGTAAAGTATAAATCCTTACGCAACGTCACAAGGTGATGCTTTAGAATCAGTGCTGAAGAACGTCGCATCTGGCGACTGGGAATTGTGGGCCACCACTCCTACCACGCCAGTCAAGTCCTGATGATGAAAATTTCTTCCACCATCAGTACTCGAACCAGGTAACCCTCTGTCAGCGCTGGAAACCATTACATCGCTGCCGCCAACCTTAAAAAAAGTTTCAGTTTATTGCAGAAGAGAGTGGGAAAATATTATATTGCAGGAAGAACACTACAGTAAATTGCGGAAGGAGGTAATGTACTAAAATATACAACACAAACAGTAAAAATAATTAAAGCATAAATGCACTTAAGGCATTAATTAGTTTATAGAGAAATTGCCATCGAGGAGTAAGCTGCATCTCAGTTGATAATAACAATAGTAATTTTTTTTTTGTCACAACTCACTTATCCCTTCATTTATAACTGAAATGAATAAGCGAGCTATCATTTTAATGATTAAGTTCTCCATTTTGCCCTCGTCATTTTTTTTGAAAGTAATTTTTCCGAATTCAATCCTTAAAGGACAAAAGTATCAATATGTCTGCAACTTGTTTTTTTGTCGTGAGCCATTTGTCTCCAATGATACATGACCAAAATCAATAAATGGGATATCATTTAAAAGATTAAGATCTCCCCTTAGAAAAGATCATTAATTAAGAAAGAAATTTTTCGGAATTTGACCCTTAAAAGGAAACAGTAATAACTGTGGAGGTTGTACGTATCAGAGGGTTCAGAGAGAAGCCGCTAGATAGAAGCAGAACATACCACAGAGATATTAAACTGCTTCACTGACGTCGACGAGGATTGATTGCATTACCAGTAGATAGCAGCAGCACGTATCACAGAGATATCAATCAATTGCATGTTTTTGTAATCAATAAGTAGCTTTCGAATATTTTTTTTTCTGTTTATACGCAAACATTTCTGCTTTGCTATACAATTCCTATTTAAACATTTTAATCGCGAAATTTTCTCACGGTCTATGATCGCAGCAACATGTACAACAGAGACGTGGATATTTTGTGAGTATTTTGTTCAGGTTAAGGCCAGTGACAATTTGTCATACATATATTTTACACGTCCAGAAGTTTTTTCTAATTGTTTCGTAATGCGTTGTATGTATTTTGTTACGTACCTATTACACTAAGCAAATAAACAATTGTTACAAATGAGGCGGTTCTTCTTCTGTCCCATTACAAACCACAGACTCATTTAAACTTTAAAAAAACTCAATATATGCAATTCAGTACATCACACATATTAACACTAGATATAGACATAAAATTTGCAGGCCAGTACATTCAAAAGGTAGAGTGAGTGAAATTTGTAGGTTTGCATATTGATCATAATTTAAATTGGAAGGTACATGTTTCTGATTTACTAAAGCGATTGGATGCAGCCACATTTGCAGTTCATACAATTTCAGCTATAGGTGATCTCCGTATGAGGCAGCTAGTTTCTTTTGCTTATTTTCACTCCTTAATGGTGTATGGAATAATATTCTGGAGCAATTCTACCCATAGAGACAAAGTGTTTAGAGCCCAACAGCGAGTAATAAGAATTATGAGTGGGGTTAGCAGTAGCACTTCATGTAGAGAGCTGTTCAAGAAGTAAGGGATTTTAACATTGGTGGCTGAGTATATATACACATTAATGTCCTTTGTAGTCACAAATTATACTTTGTTTGAAACAAATAGTAAAATACACAATTATGGCACCAGAAGTGAAAATGATCTTCACAAGGATTACAAGTCGTTGTCATTAGTTAAAAAAGGAGTCCGATATTCAGGGACACATATCTTCAAAAAGCTCACAACATATTAAATTTCTAGCAGATGATAAGACTAAATTCAGAAAAAATTGAAAGAATTTTTAATTGACAACTCTTTTATTCTGTCGAAGAATCTATTTCTAAGGTATCTACAAAATAAACTGACAGTAGTTTGTGTAAATGTAGTTGACATAATTAATTTACCAAGTATGCTATAACTGTACATCTTCTGGTGTATGTATTGTTTTGTTATGCAATTGTTTATTTGTAAACTGACAATTTTCGACATCCCACAGAACCAGTATCTTATACTGGGATCAATGGAAAGTGAATGTATTGTATTGTTTTCTTGGACATTACTATATTCAGATTCTTGCTGTAATTATTCTTATTTTATTGCTATAAGAATTTAAATGGAGCGTACGGGATGAATGTTCGCAGTACTTCATGAGGCTGACTTGAGTTTGTCTAAGAACCGAACGTTTGTGCTATGTCTGTGGGGATGCTTGGTTACCCAAACATTTGAAAATTACAAGAACAAACACTCGTGAGAGTGGAGGCTCTATGTCGTTTATAATTGCTTGAATCGATCATTTTAAATTTGCGCAAATACTACTTCCAAGGGCTCCTCCTCTGTTTTAACAATCTGGTTTTCTAGTGTATGCAAGAGATAAAAATGGCACCCACATCGTAATGACTATTTTATCAATATTTCCAGTCAAACTATCAGTTTAAAACTTCTACCGGATACATTTAGTGTTTTTTATAATAATTTAATCATGACTAATGCAACTAATAATTAAGGAAATTTACCTCATTCGGTAACATTCATTATCGGCGAGCGCTGGCAAATGCGATACTGTACAGAATTTTTACTCGAAATTTTTTCACTCTTGGGGATTAGTTAATCCTTTTGGGCGAATAGGACTTTTTTGATCTCCAGATTTGTTCGACTCAGTTAGATGTATACTGTTCCATAAGATCTTTCAATCTAATGTCAACCGCAACGATAACACATTAATAAATCCTTTGACCGTAGAATAAATGTTTTCGTTTCATTGATCTTACTTTAAATATGTAAATCAGTATAGCTTTAAAGTAAGCAAAGTGCTCCCCCCCCTTTCCCCTCACTCTAAACAGGCCTAGAGTGAGAGGTATTGGTATTTCCATTTTTGACGCGGTCGAAACCGTTCGCTGGACTTTATTTTTATTTACCTTAGCAAGGAGTTTCAGCCTCGGTTCTCATTGGACAACAGGATGAGGGGGCCTGCTTCGTACGTTAAGCTTCGACGATATATCCTCGGTTTCGTCAGTGATCTAACGTCGTAATCCGGACCAGAGTCAGTCACTGTAGTGAGTGGGCCTGGCAGACCACCAAAATGTAATTTACACAACTTGATTTAAAAAATTGAACAGTGCGCAATTGACTGTAATTTATCACAATAGCCATTTCATTGGCTCTTGGTTACTATGAAACAGTGCTATACGTTATTTTCGTTTCAGAAACACTGGAATAAGACACATTCTTTTTTTTAACTACAGAAATATTTATGTAAGCAGCCCTTTTCTGGTTTGTGACGAAGACCTGCTCTGCGGTTCTCCGGTTGCCGCTGCGAGTTGACTCAGCTTCGACGCAGTCGGCCTCTTGGAAACAATTACAGAGCCAACGCTCCTGCAGAATTAAGAAAACTTGGGCAAACATAACCAAGTTGTCGGCGGGCGGCGTGATTGTACAAGGCCCGCTGCCTTCCAAGCGCCGAGTAAAGACTCGTTCATAATTAAGAGAAAATATTGAACCTCATTACCAAACGCCTGGATTTCTCTCTGGCTTGTTTTTCTTGCGAGTGGCTGATGGCGGATGAGAAAGGGTGAGGAACACCAATTACGTTTCAAGATAGAGATTCTCTCTTTGCATGGCGACTACTCAAAGACAACATGTATCCGCTGATTAGCCACGTTTCATCGAAAAATGCCAATACTATGGCAGTGCCCTGATGTTCGGCTCTAGCTGGCATGTTATTCCAAGATAAATCCGTAAAATTGTCACCTAAATATGTTTACATTAGTGACTCCATTAAATAACTACCGATTTCCAATCTTAAAATGCTTACGGATATTCCGCAACTTTCATGAAGTGGATACGAACCGACGTACAACACAGAACCATTCACCATGTGTGACGAAACGAAAATAATAATAATAAGATTCACGGACTCACGTTGGGAAACCATTAAGTCATGCACCTGAAATTATAGGGGGAAAACTGTGGAAAGCCTAGATTACACTGAAAGAACCATACTATCAAGCACTCAATCTTTTAACGAATTCTAGCAATACTAAAACGCTGAGGCAATACGATTTTTTTCCAATTCTCCTGGAACATAGTGTCTTAGTACCACCTCGAGAGAAAAAATCATGTAATGTGACAATCTGAAATGAGTTGCATTACACATAATTAGTTTGCATAGGCAATGTGAGTTGAGAAAGCCCTTACAGTTTCAGCACAAGTGCACGATGTTCCTTAGGCTCCCGGCAAATTGACGTTCGGCTGGCTTAGTCATTGTGGTTAAAGGGTGTTAGCAGTGGTGGCTTCATGCCACTAAAAGGAAATTGTTCTCCGACAAGGGTCAGAAAAACAAACCCTCACAGCCACGGATGCAGAACAGTGCCACGCCAGACGGCACCAAAGAAGGGCATCTAGGTGGAGAATCGTTAAAGGAGAAACAGTTAACGGAAAATTAAGAAATTCCAAAGTCATCGACGTCACGCTGGTCTTCGGGACGAGGCATAATTTAACCATGCCTCTCAAAGGGCGTAATAATACTTCGTTCTGACTTGCAGATCAAAGAAAATAACATACATCTTCGAGTCCAGCGCGGGCACAGTCACTCTGCATACTCCCACGTGTCTGCTCCGGAACTACCCAGGCTGCTAAGGAACACTTTACTATCAACTGACCTTGTGGAGAGAACTGTGGGTGGGCTGCAGACGCAGCAGATCTCGGAGGGAAGCGACACAGTGGCAGCGCTGACGTAAGGTGATCGCCAGTTTCGAGGGAACACGAGCCACATATCAGTGTTACGTGTAGAGGCATAATGCAACACTCAGCCGACCACAACTGGAGTTCTTGTGTGCGTCTTCTGTTTCTCAGAGCACACTTTCGAGTTATAATTCTTAGAAACATAGTTATTCAACTGTATTTATGATGCGTACGCTCGAAGAAAAGTTACGTATGAAACGTTTCAAATTACAGAACACGCCACCTGAGAAACCTCATATGTAATATGCCAGTTAACGTGCAACCACTGACTAGCTTCTTATATAAGTTTGATCATCAGTCCGCTAGCCATAAGAATGAATGGCCACCGACAGACAGTATTCACTCTGAATCCAAAACATCCAGTAGCTGTCCATGGCATCTCCCATGACACGAATAATTTCAATTCTTGTTTCACGGTCTGTGCTATCACAGTGCTCCCAAACAGCACAACTCCTCTAAACTCAGAGGGTGGGAACTTGCCTACCAGTACAAACTGGGCACAAGGCAACCACCTGGTGGCAACTTAATACCTGATCATTATTATGTTATTTATGTTTACTTTTTTCTTATCCTCTCATTGCCTTTATCCCAGCTATATAAATTAAACCACCACTAACCCGAGGTGATGTTTAACATCATAGAGTCTTTGGTTTAATTTTTAATTATGTTTTTATTCATATGTTTATTTTTTGTTATTTATATTTAGATTTTTTATATTATTTGGCTATTTCCGATCAGTTTTGACATTAAGCTATGCTCGGGTAGAGCTTTGAATCACTGTCCCTCTTCCTGTCCTCTTTTTGAATTTACCTCCACCATTTTCCTGGTCAACATTCATTCAGTCTCCCTCAGCATCCATCCTCCATAATATTCTGCTGTTGATAAAGGGGTAGACCAGAAAATTCCTATATCACGCGTGTTTTTGTCTTTTATGTGTTCATGACCCACAATCATCACTAAGGTTCATTACCTGTTCTAATTTGTAATTTCTTTTGGCTACTTTAGCGCGTTATATTTATATTATCAAGCAAATTTATATGTGCCACGGTTACGGACGTGATTCTTTGCATAGACTTAAAATGGAGACGGCGAGAAACGAGTCAGCGCGAGAAACAGAGTTCCGCTCCGTCATATATCTCAGCCTATTAGGAGCGCCGAGAGTTTCGCGTGCTTGTGAGTTTGAATGGAACGCCAATGGGTGAAGGTTTCGCGACACACGAAGCTCACAATGTGCTTCTACAGTCCCGTGAAGTAGGGGTCTCCAGAATCCACCATAGGGACTTCCGAGAAGGCCGAAAAACTTGCCGCTGCAACCACGAGTCGGGACGTGGGGTCTGCAGTCAGCCGCACCGGGGTCCGCACCAGTTGACGACTGCACCCACGTGGCATCGCTTCGACCGCGACGCCTCCGTCGGTGCAACCTACCCCTCAGTGTTAAAGCAGTTTGCTTGGTACGCAGCCTACCTCTGGCTGTGGTGTTAAAGAAGTCCATCATTTTGCTTGTCCTCCACGACGCATAGCGTGAACCAAGTCAGGACACCAGATGTAGACTCGCTCCTTCGCGCCGCCGCTCCGGTAACGTAAACATTTTATTCAGCGACCACTGCAATCGAGTGTCCCCGCCCGAAAACAGCATAGATAAATAGCATTGAGCCTCTGTACAACGCAAAACTTTCATTACAACGCTGATCTGCTAGAGTTTGTGTTTCTCCGACGTTATGCGCGACTGCCTTGTTTGAGCTAAGCTAGCCGTGGCATTTCATTGACTCAGAGACACTAACTTCAGTGTATAGTATCATTACGAAACATCCGAACTCATCCTCACATAAAGTCATATGTTTCATTAATTGGCCTTGAAATTATACTACTTATGGCACCCGTGTTAATTTCTGTAATCGGTGATTCCCTCTTAACCAAGAGTGCACATTAAAATAGTGTTCAAAGATATTTGTCTTTGATTACTTGAGTATCTGTAAAAACTCCGCACTTATCCGAAGTATAAATTTAAGTTACAGGGGGAGACCGTCAATTGTAAAATTCAGATTCGATTAATACTGTGTGTTACAAAAGTTCATGGCCCAGTGCTGGATTTCCCATTAGGTTGTATAGGCTCCAGCCTAGGGGCGGCAGCGTTTTAGGGGCGGCAAATTTCTTATGGTGCCCGCTGTATTAAGCCGTCAAAATTGTGTGTGATTATAAACATAATAGAAAAACGTCTACTATAAATTTTCATTTAAGTGGTGACATCTAGTAGTGAAGTGACAAACTCTGAACAATTAATAGAAAAGAAAAATACGTTTACTATCAATTTTCATTTAGGTAAGTGGTGGCAGCGAACAATTAGCTAAATTATTAATTTAATTCTTCATTAGTTTCCTGACTTTCTATCTTGTTCAATACAGTTTGTAGCCTGTCGTATATTTCCGAAGGAAGTTTCTGCTGACCGACTTACATTTCATGATTTCTATAATAAAAATACTTAAGTATGATCATTAATAGAGTATCCGGATGTTGAAAGTCCCCGAGCGCTCGAAAGTCCTAATTTTATTGAAAAAATCATTGAAAAGTTAATGATTTTTTTAAACTTAACTCGTCATTTCTCACCTAATAATGAATTAAATTCTTTGAAATTTTTAAGGAACGTGCATTGAACTATGCCGAAACCGGTATTCTGATTGAAATTAATATAAATTATAATCATATAATAACTGATTAGAAATCAGAGCGTATGTCTTAACGTGTTTTCTATTCTTTGCCGATAAAAAGTGTGTTACGAAGTTTGTCGCATGGAAAACTGTCAGTGAGAAAGTTGTTCGCCAATCAAAAATCCCATAAAAAATATAATTATGTGTTACATTTTTTATTTTCTTGTTTATATTCTTGTTTCATAATAAACATTCATTTTTCTTGTTTCTGTATTATGACTAAATCTGAATACTTTCAAGTACTGAAGTCACTCTAAAATATATCCTTTCACATATACATATAATCGTTTGCTACCTAATAGAGGTATGATTAATATAAGTATGAAGGGAAAAGGGCGGCACAAAATGAACAGCCTACACTAAAAAAAAGTTTAAATCCGGCTCTGTCATGGCCAGAGATATAATGTGGTACAGCAGTAACATGCGTTTCCTCACCGTTGTCGAGAAAATCGGCATTGAATTATTCGGTTGTGCTCAAATATTTTACACCTTGCGAGGTTGATACTTACTTTTGCTGTTTAATAGGGCCCGTTATGCACTTTTGATTTTAGCCAAAAATGTCAAACGTTGGCCGCCTCGCCGTTGCTTAATACAGACCTTTCTCTTTGAAAAAAATTTATTCATCAGTCATTAAAAATAATTCTCCATCGGTTTCTTTTGTTCAACATTGACTTTTTTTATTGTACTCTCAATGTTTAAAACTTTCACAAGCTTAACAAAAAACTCAATCCAACAATTTTTTTAAGCCAGTCTACTATAACAACGAGTAAAACAACACAAAAAAACTCATAGATACAGTCAGCGATGTTAATTGAATAAATCTTTGGTTTACACGCTAGCCAACTTAAACATCTCACCATATTATTTTAACTATTACTTACACGAGTTAACTAATTCTGTGGTTGTTATCTCACAACCTTATAAATTTTTAAAGACGTGCGTGGCGCAGCGAATAAGCTGTCTGTCACCGCATCAAACCTCGCCGCGGGCAACTATTTTTATTTATTAAAATGTGCATACAGATAATTCCAGGTAATCAGTTTAAGGGATACGCGTTTTTTAAATGCTGTTTGCTGTGAGAAAACCTTCGCTTTCGAACTTCATTATGTTGTTCGCAAACGAAGTTATATTTAAAAGATAGAAATATTTGCTGCGGTAGGTATGAAATACAAATATTGCAACTCGACCGTTACAGTTGAAGGACAGATCTTCATTCCCGCACCAGGGGACGCAAGGGTCAACAAAATCATTTAAAAAAACTTATTATATACATAAATGTTGAAACTGATTTTCGGGAATTATCTTTATACAATGTAGTGTACCGTTAAGGAACAGCTTGGGAGATAGGTGGTCGCGTTCGTACCAAACAGATGGGTCATAGATGACATGTGAGGACGAAGCTGCAATAATGTCTGAGTGTGGTCTTCATTAAAATGAAATAAAAGAAAAACTGTTCCCAGAAACAACGCATGAAGCGGAGGCACAATCTGAACAACTGTTAATGTTGTTAGTATTTTCATGACTGGGAGCCAACCAGCGGGCAGGAGCTTCACCTCCGAATATGGAGACTAGAAAACAGCGGCCAAACGAAGGGGATACGAGTTTCTTCGTAGCGACAACACGAGCCAGAGTGGATTTGGTGGTTGCCTACCTCGAGGGGAACCGAGCCACATGCGGCGACCATCCCGTCACCTGTAGAGCGGGTCAGCCTACCGATAGGATTGCTAGATTCGTATACAACGGTAATAATAATTCAGGAAACAGAACTTTTTGCATCGTCATTTTCTGCCCTAGTAAAAGCACTGAGATATCACTCTTACTTTACCGAGAAACTTTAAGATCAATGTTTTTTAATGTTTTAAAAAGAAAATTAGTCATTGTTAAATTTCATAAAATAGAAATGTTCAAGTGCATAATGAATATTAAATCAGATTGTGAACCTTATTTCCGCTATGTCCCATCCAGTCATAAAATATGTCACTTGACCTGGTTAAGAAATCTAATTATTAAATAATTCATATTCACTATAAATTAAGTCACCATACTTTGAAATCTGGATGTCGTTTCCCTCATTATAGCGAACACTCCATAAGGAATATCTGGCGCTCACCTGATTATGAAATATGAACAATTCCTTTTAAATTAATAATGAGAAGTAAATGGTCACAGTGAAGTCGTTCTCGTTACATAGGAGACGCTTCAATATATTTGAATAAACAAATAAATAAACAAAAACGTTGCCCGCAGCGAGATTCGATCCGGCAACAACAATCTTATGAGCCAGAGCATTTTCACTGCACCAAGCGCCTCTTGAAATTTACCCCACGTTGGAAGTATTTGAATACAACGGAATATTTCAGTGCCGATTTTATCGACAGGGGCGAAGAAGTGTGGGTTACTACTTTGCCACATTACACCTCTGGTCATGTGCTTTTATTACACATAGTATGGATCGAATCTGAATTTTTTAAATGCCGGCCTGCCCTTCTCTATCATTTATTATTTTCATACTAAATTAGTAATTATTTCATTGAAGCTTCCGTTTATAGTACTTGAAACATTATAATATACACTTTATAATCATATAAAGGAGTTGTGATTGTCTTCAGGTAATTAAAATCATGCTTAACAAATAATCTTATCTTAAATTCATTTTCGTCACTTACCTCTGTTGTATATGCAACTAAAACTATTTAGAACTTTAGCATCTTAGCATCTACCATGGAAAAGTGTCGATTGTACGAGAATGCATGAAGTGACACACTTTTACACATAAGCAATAAGAACTAATTATCGAAGGCAACTCGGTGTAACATGGACTTATCAGAATGATCCATTTATTTATACGGAAAATAGTGTTATTTTAAATTAAAAAATAGCTGCAGTTTATTTTGTTCGAATTAAGGTACGAAGAAAAGTAAAAGTATATTTTTGCATGGTTAAATAAATCTTCAGATTTTTTTACGCTTATTGAGGAACGGATTTATGAAATTAAAGCTGATAAAGAAAATAATTGTATACGTTTCCAAACGAAATGTTTGTTTTAATTGTGAACTGCCACCAGCACGTCAACCATTGTCACCTTCCACGACTGCAGTATTAATGTGGCATTATTTTAGGTATATAAAAATGAAAGACAACACCTAGATGAAATATCTAAACATGTAACAAGATAGAAAAATTGAAAAATATTCGTGTTACGTCGAAAAGCCAACGCACTAAATAAGAGCATATAACGACCTAACTAACAGGTTCTGAAGCGTCCAGCGCTTTCCACATAGTACAGATCAGACAAATGTTCATTATATAACTGACCATGGATACCGGTGGTGGGTTTAAATGAACCTCTCGATCGTTCATCAGCTGTAAATAACATTTAACTTTTCCAACATGGTGACAAAGTAAAATTTAGCAAGAAATTCTTTCAACCTTGCACAAAATAAGTTTTTTAAAAAAATGATTTAAAACAAGTTGAACTGTAATTTTTGACATGTGAGTAAATCTGTGGTATGTTCAACAGGCTGTGTGGTATTATCGTACCGCCATTGACACCGTGTCCGGTGGCCTCGCCAAAATTCTATCAAGAAAATTAATTATCGGAAAAGCGATTTATCGCCCCGGTAAGCTGATAGAGCTGCTGCTGTCCCATCGTCCATACAGAGAACAAAGCTATCTCCAGTGTCGTCGAACACGATTCAATCACCGTTACAAACGCTCTGCAGAAGTCTTCAAGTTCATACTTTTCTCTCGTTGAATTTACCTGATTACCTCATTGAAGCCTTATTCTGACAACGATAAGCAATACTGATAAATATAGCCTACAACACGCACAAATTATTTAATATTTATCAAAAATCCAAGACAAAGTACTTTGATTTATCTTCTAAAAAGCGTTGGTATTGTAAGTGTTGATCGCAAGTTTTTATTCGTTAATGGTGTCAGAGATTGGAATAAGTTACCAAGAGAAATGATGAATAATTTGCCAAAAACGTTGAAAGAATTTGAAGTTAAAATTTGTAAAGGGTAAATGTAGGTGGATGCAGAAAAGGGAGAATATGAGTGTTTAGGGAAATTGCCACCGGAGCATGCGCTCCATTGCAATTTAATTTAATTTAAAAAACTAAGATGAAAAAATTAAACAGATACTCAGTCTGGACAGCCCTTTCAATGTTGCCATTGACTCCCCCACCACCACATTCCAGGCGCGCTGACATAACAACCCACCCCAGCTGTGTTTCACTGCAAAAAGTTACCGAGATAAGTTCACAAGCACTTCACGTGGCACATATTAATTCACAATCTCTCGTCGCACATTTTATTGAGTTTCAATATATTTTTGAAAACTCCGGATTTGACGTAATTCTTGTCTCAGAGTCATGGTTAAAACCATCAATTAGCGAGTTAAGTGGTTACACTCTATACAGACATGATAGATTAAGGAGAAGGGGAGGTGGAGTGGCAGCTTACGTCAAATATAACATAAAAGTTACAATTACAATAGCCTCCGATAGTACTAGGGATAAATACCCCGAATTTATTTTTCTAGAATTAATTATACAAAATAAAATGTGTTTAATTTCTGTGGCATATAAACCCCCAAATGCTGGTAATTTAGATTCATTTTATGCAGCCCTATCCTCACTTGTGCCAGAATACGAACATGTAATTTTAATGGGTGATCTTAACACAAACTTATTAAATAATCAACCCTCCACTATAAATTTAAAGCGAACCATTGAAGCTTGTGGTTTGAATATTCTCCCACTAAATACCACTCACCATGTCGGAAATAGTCAAACACTAATTGACCTCATTATAATAACGCAAAACGATAAGATTTTAAACTACGGTCAGCTATCTGCCCCAGGTATATCCGGACATGACATCATACACACTTTATACCATCTAGAAACTCCGAGACACCAACCAAGAACAATAACATACAGAAATCTTAGACAAATTAACTACGAGGCGTTACTGACAGACGCGACCAATATGCCTTGGAAAGAAATTTACTCACTGACTTCTATTGACGCAAAAGTCGCAAACTGACCGATATGATTACTGAACTGTATAACAGGCACGCCCCACCTAAGAAAAAGAAAGTTAAACGAGCTCCAGCACCATGGCTAACTGAAGACATAAGACAACTTATGACCGAAAGAGATACCGCTCATAGACTTTACAGACGAAACCCCTCAGACGATAACTACCAACATTATAGAAAACTCCGCAATCGTACTAAGCAAGGCATGAGAAACGCTAAACTTCGTTACGCTCATAAGGTCATTACTGAAAGCACAACCCCTACTGTTTTGTGGAAGAACCTTCGCGCCTTTGGAATCGGCAAAAGAAATTACGTCTCAGACATTCATATGCCACTAGACAAGCTTAACAGCCACTTCTCAACTCGGGCAGTCGAAATTGACCCCGCATTAAAAACACAAGTAATCCATCAAAATTCGATCGCAAACAACACCCAACAATTTCACTTGTCACTTACGACTACAAAGCAGGTGAGGAAAGCTATTGCGCGATAAAATCTAATGCAAAAGGGGTAGATGACATTGATATCAAAATGTTTAATAACATATTGGATGTAATCACCCCATTTATAAAACATATCTTTAATTTTTCTATTCTTACTGGAACATATCCAAAAGTTTGGAAGATGGCCTTAATCAAACCATTACCAAAGAAAACCTCTCCTGTTCAACCGTCAGATTATCGACCAATAAGTTTATTACCTACCATTTCAAAGGCTCTTGAATATGTAGTTCATGACCAAACCACTAAGCACCTTAATGCGCACAACAAACTAGATAATTTTCAGTCCGGTTTTCGAAAAACCACAGTACGGCGACTGCACTAATAAAGGTAACAGACGACATAAGACTTGCTATGGACAGACGAAAAATAACAATAGTGATACTTCTTGATTTCAGCAAGGCATTTGACACTGTCGACCTTGACATACTCCTGTCCAAACTGAGAGGATTAAATTTTTCCAGCGGCACTGTTGACTGGTTCGAAGCGTACTTGAGGAACCGTCAGCATTGTGTTACAGATCCCAATGGAAACAGATCACCATGGGAAACTGCAAACAGTGGTGTCCCCCAGGGCTCAGTCCTTGGGCCACTTCTTTTTTCTATTTATATTAACGATGTGGCTAGTATCTTACGTTACTGTTATTACCATCTGTACACGCTGACGACCTACAACTATACCTTAGTGCATCACCAAATGACATACTCACTATAATACAGCAAATAAATTCAGACCTTAATAATCTTTGTGATTGGGCAAAGAGACTTGGATTAAAAATAAATCCCTCTAAATCTCAGGCTATTGTTATTGCAAGTCCAAAACTGATAGGCAGCAACTTCACATCAAATCTCCCAAAAATAAAGCTTCCGGGAACAGAGATAAACTACAGTGACTCTGTAAAAGATCTTGGAGTCCTAGTAGATAGTAATTTAAACTGGTCTGAAAATACTGTTTCAGTATGTCGCAAAGCCTTCTCTTCTCTTCATGCTCTGTATAAATGTAAGAAATTCTTCCCCACTCATTTGAAAAAGCAATTGGTGCAGACTCTGGTGCTACCCCATCTCGATTACAGTGACGTTGCTCAGCAAAATTTGAGTTCGGCAGACATAAGGAAACTTGAACTTGTTATGAACTCTTGTGTAAGGTTCATCTCTGACCTACGACTGTACGACCACGTCTCACCTTCATACGACCGCTTACAGTGGTTGCGCGTTTGGGATCGACGACGATTCCACACTCTATGTCTTCTTCACCGCCTCATACATCTGAAAACTCCCGCCTACCTTTGTTCCAATATCTCATATCTAGGACTTTCTCATAATATTAATACCAGATCCCTGAACTCAAACATACTAACCATCCACTCCCACAGCTCGGAAAGCCTAGCCAATTCCTTCTTCATTTCAGCGGCTAGACTGTGGAATGATCTTCCCCTGAAAATTAGAACTACCACAAAAATCGGCCCATTTAAAACTCATTTGAAAAAGCATTACTTATTGGAGCACTAGCTAAAAGACCAATCCTTCCATTTATAACTTAATTTTTTGATCTGAATAATATTGATGTATACAGTGTCCACCTCTTATTCTGCCTTCCCTATTATTAGTTTGTCTTGTTTCTTCATTCTACGAGTATTAAGTTTGTACCATTTACTTCTTTAACTTCCACTAGCATTAGTTTATACCATTAAATTATTAACTAGTTAAGAACGAATACTATTAAGATTTTAGTTAGTATTTTACTCATAAATATTATTAAGATGATTTTTTGTTAGTATTGCTCTTGAACCTAAATTATGCCAAATGTTATATAAGTGTTGTATATTGTTAGTTTGTGTAAGGTTTATATTATTTATTGTAAACACCTGGTATGATGTAAGAGAGGGCTTGACAGCCCTAATCTTGCCAGGCTAAATAAACCTTTAAATAAATAAATAAAATAAATGAACCAAGATCTTCCTTCCCATCAAAGCAAATACTTGAAAAATAAAATACAAATCAATAATGCGCTGTACAGGATACGCAACTAATTAAAATCAAACCAACGTTTCTTTCCTATCTCAATTTGAAAATGCTACAATCTATCCTAAAATAAACTCCGAGGATTTCTTCCAAATTTAAAATAGAATATATGTTATTATATTATCCGCTTTTATTTTCTCAAGGAACGTAAAATCTGTAACGCTCAATTTATATGCCATCAAATTTAATCAATTGAAGCATCATTACATTAAAAAATTTACGCGTATGAACATATTCGATCCTCATTTGTTACGTCCTGCAGTAGAAATAAACAGTGCCATTGCATCATATTTTCTTTTAAAGCTATTGCTCTTGGCTTTAATTTACCATTGAATTACTTTAGGACAGTTGAAGTTATCTGAACTGCTGCTTTCAATGGTTCTTTTGTTACCAATCTTGAGTTAGTCGCTTTAAATTGTGACTTATATGCCACATACTGCAGGTCCCATGCCCCCCACTCCCCTCCTACAATTCCTATTACACTTTACTCAATATTATTCTAATTTGGTTATATTTAAACTAACTACTTTGTCTTTTCGAGATTGTTGCTTTCAGTATTAATAATCAGGAATTGTTAATTTGCTCGGGAACCCGTTGTTATGCGTGTTAGCAGAGTCTGGGATTCCGAGCATTTTCCGTGGTTGGGCGAGAATGCGCTCGTTACACAGTCGATAGACTACACGGGAAGTGATGAGATGATGTAGGCTTGTAGGGAACTGGGGCTGAAAGGCCTTGATCGGTATGAACGAGTTGTATGAGAATTCTAGAATATTTGACATTAAATTTCAAGTAGCAGTAAAAGCACATTGGGAATATTCTCGTGTTTTTATTTGAATTACTGAAAGATGCAGAATAAATTGAATTCCATGTATCTGGGTGCACGGCAGTGCACCCGCCAAGTAGAGTCAACGGCAGCACTGACTACCCTTTTCTCGAAGAGATTCTGGTCATTATTAATATATTTCTCTCGGGCTTCCAGCCGTGTTAATATATCATATTTGCGGGACGTTTCGAAGGCGTCCATCTCTGCCTCCATTCTCAACCAAATGTCAGTGTATAACTGTTTGTTTATTCAGCCGCTGCTACGGAAACGGTGGAAAACAAAAACCAACACAACGCGATTACGTCATCCGCTCTTCTGCTCGTTACAGGAGCGAAACTGTTTCAGCATTTTAATCGCCGGGTTCCAGGCCGCACCGAGTTGATAACCAGTGTCCCTGTTCACTAATAAATCAGTTAATCTTATTTCAACAGCCTCTGTAATAACGCTGGCCCAAAAATCTTTGACCCGGGCTAAAATGGTTGTTTTTTCAAATTCAAAAGTGTGACCTTCTTGCACACTATGTTCGGCCACCGCAGATTTTTCTTCTTGGCCAAGACGAACATTTCTGGTCATTTTTGAACCTCAATTTCTTCGGTCGTATTCAAGCTACATGTCTCAAATTTCTGTTATGCATAGATACCAGCAATCTTAGCACAGGTTCTAAATTTTATTTTGTATTGTTCTTTGTTCGAATGTTATTCGGATGCAAACGTCAGCGATTTAGTCACTCACACACACACTCTCACTGATGATCATCAAAACTCTAAGGCACTTCCCGTAGCCGTAGAAAGCTGAAATTTGGTACACAGATAACATTTTACCCACATATTATAAGAATTTCTAAATTTCCATATACCTACCCCATTACCTATCCCTAAGGTGAAATCGCTTTCTACCCTAATTACTTTATATAGACTACCTCAGATTTTCACTGTGGAGTGAGCTTACTATGTTTAACTAATGTGTTAAATTTTATTTCTTTCCTTTTCTTTCTTTGGAAGTCATTGAAATTCAAAATTTTATTCCGGTATAACACCCCCACATCAAAATTACACTGTACTTCCAGTAATCCTAGAAACAAGTAATTTGGTACACATATATGGTTTCATCCCTAAATCATAAGAAAAAATAGGATATTGGAGTTTTCCCCCATATTTATTTAATTATAATCCCAAACATGAAAAATTCTGGCACATATTTGCGGCTTAGTTACTTTGCTCCGGATGAAGCTATAAACCTGAGATTTCTATACTATATAGAGACAAGCAAGTTTAACCAAAGTCTTAAATTTTACTTTGTTCCTATGGTTAGTTTGGAAGTTACTTGTTATTTATTTGAGGTGGTAGTTAAACCAGCGGCAATGTTCATTGTTCGGCTACGACTCACATTAATTGTTTATCAGAAATTAAGGCATTTTTGGTAACGTATATTGATGTCTTAAATTCTGTAATGTTCTTGTTCACCGATTTTCAAATGGAATAATTACTTTTGAGAAGCCATTTTGAATAAGCGATAAACTTATAAAGAAATGAGATACCATAAAAACAATTCTTGTAAAAATAGGCCAAGTCACGTGTTCATGTAGTGACAAAAAGTTATGAGATCTTCTTCTTAGCCAAGTCTACACTTTACATTGTGCATTCACTTCACTTTGTGAAACAGAATGTTTTCTCTCTGGGTCATAGATCGTTTATTTAGGATAAAAAAATCTGATGACTTGGCCATTATGCACGTCATAATTTTTACTGAAATTGAGGGGATAATATATATATTTGTCAAATTCGAAAAAGAGTGAGGGAAAACTTGGCTTTTAAGTATTTATAAGTTTGAAAAAGCAACACATTTAAGGTATTTATATAGGTTAAGTAAAACATGCATGCTTAGTGCCGAAGTCATCAGATTTTTTTATCCTAAATAAACGATCTATGACCCCGAGAGAAACCATTCTGTTTCACAAAGTGAAGTGAATACACACTGTAAAGTATAGACTTGGCTCAGAAGAAGATCTCATAACTTTTTGTCACTACATGAACACAAGACTTGGGTTATTTTTACAAGAATTGTTTTTATGGCAACTACGTGTTTTCACTTGGTAGTAATAGCATCTCTCATTTGGACTGAAGCAGATTAATGTACTGTATTTGAGTTATGAAGTTTTTTGGAAGAGAGTAGGAGAAGAATGTAACATTACACTGATATGATAGAGACAGATAACGATTGTCTGTCTATAGCATTCAGTAATTGTTATAAAATCCGCATACTTCTTTATACCTGAGTCCATTTTTCTACTTGACATTTTTAAATGTAAGTTTTCCTTTCAACCTTTCATCAACGAACAGATTGAGATTGCTTTAAAATGTGAAGCAAATGTGTTTCTTGCTTTTGTACAGTATGCTAATTCTTTTGCAGTCTAAGATACATATGCGACATACCCTGTGCCCGTGCGGTTACTATTAATCCGGTATAATGTAACTGTCATGGTTTCCCTTTGCCTTCACCGGTGTGAAAGTGTGATTTTATGTGGTAGCACGCGTTTTCATTGTGGTATGTTGTGTTGTGGTTGGGAGGCGAAAGAAGAGAGAGTGTTAAGAAGCGGTGTCAGCTCATACACTCCGAAAGAAACAAGCTAGGTTGCCAAATTTAACGTCCCAGTAGGACGGATGAATCCCATCCAAAGAGTAGTTTGCACACACCATATACGCACGGCGAAAACATGTGGGATTTATCTGAAGTCTCTGGTGCACGATCTGTACACAGTCACCTCTCCTACCCTCTCCTTATTCCACCGAGGCTCGAAACAGCTGATCTCGTTTCGAACGTCAGACAATGTCATAGTGTCTCCGTGATATCGTTAATTATATCCCTCGTTCATATTGAATTTCTTCCACGATTTGTGGTATTCATCGTTGCATAAAATTTCTTTGTATTACATGTCCTTCGAATATGTTCAATAGCCTGCGAGAATTCATTTATTTTATTTTGAGTAGGATGCTATAAGACATTTACACAATTCAATTACAATTATACTGTATTCAATGAACAATCTAAACACACATATATACACATATGTACACATAGTTCAGCGGACATTGCCCGCAGCCGGCCACTGAGACAGCATCTCCAGTCAAAACCACTACAACGTGACGTCGCGTCGAGGCGCTTCAACCAAGCCACCGCCTCTGGCGTGGCCAAATTTAGGTCTTCCAGACTACCAGGAAAGGCACGTAGTGGACAGTCCTGCACAATATGGGACATAGTTTGTAAAACCTCATCGCAGTCACAGTACGGAGAATCTGCCCAACACCAGGTATGGAGAGTTGAATTAGTTCTTCCCGTACCACATCTAATCCTATTTAATTTACACCAAACTGACCGTTGTAAGTTGAATGCCTACGAAAACGCAACTGATTCTCACTCTCTATCCCTCTGAATGTTTTATCATTAGATCTCAAACTCAAAAATTGTTATTTTCAGTTGTAACTTCCTTCATAAAATATTTAATATACCGTAATGATACCGAAACTACTTTGAATATCTTTAGTTTCGGTAGTAAGCTAGTAATATGTCACTGATTTAATTTTATCGACTGATCTTTCCAATTAGTACTCTTGACAAGGAAAAGAAAAAGCATACTCCTCAGAAGGGATGGTACACATGTGAATTTTTATCAACGTAGAGAACGCTGTAAGAGGAGAACCTGTTACATTTTGAGCAAGCCTTAGCGAGGTGATCAACAATATGCCTCAGATTGTTTGGAGTTTACAGTAAAAATTTGTTCGAATCTGAAGTAAGTATGTGTGAAAATCGCCACCGAGACATGAGCCTCATCACAGTTAATAATAATAAAAATACTTCCATATATGATAAAAAATAGAATAATTCACTTACACAGCATCTGTTAAAAGTGAAAAAAGCAATGATTATTGAAAGCTTATTTACTATTTTGATTAGTCAATCAACATTGTTCACCGATTAGAAAAGCACTTCGAAGAATATCTTCTCCTTCTAGTAAGATTATGGTCACGTTACGGCACATTTTAGACCAAATGAAGAGATGCTTAAGAAAAAGAGAGAAGCTAGGAGCTAGATACACTTCACCCTAAAACGTTGCGTTCTATCCTTGGGCACTGGTGATTTTAAGAAAAGGCATCATATATTTTTAACTATGATCAAAAACAGCATGAAATACAATCTCCAAACTGCAATTAAGTTTTCACCACGTAGTCACCCTGCAGCAGCCATATACTATTTTTTTTGTTGTTGTTGAAGATTGCAACATGAAGAAGAAGACATGTGATTGAAATGAAATTTATTGCACAGATTATTAACAGAACAATACACAAATGATTATAATTACATAACTGTACATAGATTACGACCGTAAGAATTCAGTACGGTGTGAGGCCACCACGTTCTGCAATCGTCGTAGCATGGAATCAAAGAGAGCCTGGATATGCTGCTGGGGAACACACTGCCACTCGGATTGTATGAGCGTCCATAAGGCATCAACAGCGGTTGCAGGAGGACCCAACACATATTCGATGGATGACATGTCAGGCAAACGTACAGGCCAGAGCAGCATTGGTAACCGTCGTGCTTCGAATAAGGCTTGCACATTCTTCGACAAATGTAGCCGGGCATCGTTCTCCTGATCTATGACCCTTGGAGCTGCCTGCAGGAAAGGTAGAGCCTCTGTCTCTAAACATCCCTGATGTAGCGATTGCTGTTGATATTGTCCTCAATCCCTAGGAGGCGAGATTGCACGTTACAGCCAATGGCAAACCAAACCTTCTCACTTGGCGTTTTACCGCCAAGGCGCTCAAAGTTCAGTATGCCTGATGGCGTTCACTACGGTAGCGTCTAACACGTACGGGGCCATAATTATATGAAAATTTAAAGCGGGACTCGTCAAAAACACTACATTTTGCTTCTCAGCGTGGCAGTGATGGCATTCGCTTGCCGATTGCAGCCTGAGGCGTCGTTTGTTTCTCGCCAAGTTAACGTCCCACCAGCCCAACCCTCAGCTAACGGCGTCGATCCGGCGACGCAGACATGTCCATACCCGTTGCAGTGCTTCAACGTCAAGCCAACACTGTGAACCAAGCTGTTCTGTCGGTTACGGCCAGCCAGACAAGATGGCAGTCATCTCGCTCCATGTGTTCCAGTATACGCTCGTCGCTGTGTACGACCCTCTTCTATCCACTCGTTCCACCATCGCAGCACCGTGCCCTCTATGAGCTGCAACTTCACGGTTCGACAAACCCGTTTCCCGGAGACCAATCACACTGCCCCGTTGACTCACATACACATACTACGTCCTTCGACGATGCATACCGGCACTTGGTTGCACGTATCAACATCGTTTGATGGCTCTACACCTACTGAGCTTGGCGTAACATTCACCTGTCCTGTCACACAAAACATGACGTTGCTGCATCTACGTACATGTCACTCTCTGTCATCTTTATCATTAGTAGCAGTTAACCGCAATAACAAGAAGTGTGTTATAATATAGTAAGAGTTTTTTAATAGTAATAACAGTAACAGTAATAAACATTGAAATATAATAATATAAATACATTTACGTTCTATAATAAAAAATTCAAATAATAATTAACCTTTAAAAAAGTGGTATGGTGGTTCAGTCGTTCAGGTGTCCGGCTGGAGATCGAAAGGTCCTCGGTTCGAATTCTTGATCCGACGGGGATTTTCACAAGCCTTTGCTTCTGGCACAGCTTGCTGTATAATGTGAAGTACGCCAGAACGCTTCCGTAGTTCGGATTCTACTTTAAACTGTATGTTCCCTCTAGGGCTAACAACACATAATGTTCTTGATTCTTTGAAAAGCAATGTATTCGATATCTGTGAAAAGCAATGAGAAAGTTGACAGTATCACCTTCGAACTAGGAGGTTCTTTGGTGTTGGTAAACTGCGAATCGAAAATTAAAGTTCATTAAAGAACTATTCGTTTTAAGTTTCATATTGCGTTTGATTCACGTACTATGTTTATTTTAGTGTGCAAAACTAAATACTCGAAGTAAAAAAATAAAACAGGAACCAAGCATGATTATAATCTGTTGTCAGTGTTTCTAGAATGGAGTACTCATCTGAAATACAGAGTGATCTGTGGCCATATTTGTTCCATCTCGAAATTCCTTTAATTCATTGCTCCGTTCCTCAGTACATATAAGTCATTAGCTACTTTCGAAGATTTTAAACTGGACCTTAAGCTCTAGAAAATTGAAAACATCATCAAAATTTCTGTGGTAGTTTTTGCGTGATACCGTTTCCAACCTTCAGACACGCAGGTTGATTACAGGTTTATGATAGTATAGATTATGGTCCCACTGTTCTACACATCTTGTTATACACATTCAGACCAATCCTTCTGTGTGTTGCAATTTACACAAACGGTAGTGTATTTCTGCTAGTGCTTCTTGATCTTCAAAACCAAATTAAACTCCTCCGATTGCTTTTGATACATCTGTGACGCTTCTGTAGTTACATCGAAAATGTGATGGAATGTTTTACCGCAAAGAACCATTATTTTTTATGGATCTGTCTGATGCTGTTATTTAAACTGAAGGAACTTGTTAACACATTTTACTCTCAGGAGGCTACAATGTTCTACCAGGTTATGAAATACTTCATTATCGCGTAATATGTGTTATTAATATCATAATACGAATAAAAATCAATGAAGTTAGATTATATCCGGATATCTCATTAATTTTTTTGCTGATAATTAATTTTTTTTAATATGTGAATGGAGTTTTTCCCGGCGTATTGATGCAGTGAATTCTTCACGGGAATCCAGCCGGATAGTGTCATAGAATGATGACGTTTCAACAACCTGCTCGGTTGTCTTCATCAGGTATATTTTTAGATATTACTTCTTGAAATAGACCTGATGAAGACAACCGAGCAGGTTGTTGAAACGTCTTCATTCTATGACACTATCCGGATGGACTCCCGTGATGAATTCACTGCATTAATTTGTTTGATTTCTTAGGCTTCCGCGGCCGTCTTTATTAAAAGTCACATTATATACCGGGAATGCAGATTTTTTATTTGCATTGATGAATTTTTGTCTGTGTATACTTAGAACGCCATCCGAAAGATCACAAGTGCGAACAAAAAACTCGATATTCCCGGTAAATATAGTTATTATGATTTGCTTTTTGTCTCGTGATGATCGTAGTATATAGAAAATCAGTTTACTGTCAAATGTTTTGACTTCACGCCTCGCCGATGTCGATGTTACTACAGGAGGAATAGGACTGGGGACAAGGAATGGGAGTGAATCCGGCTATGGTATTTTGAAGGAAATATCCAGGAATCCGAAAAATGGATGGCAAGACCGCGATTTGAACCCACTTCCTCCCGAATGCTAGACCGGAGCGTTATCACTCTCACTGACCTCGGTATGGTATCGGCAGTAACAGGAGTGAATAGCTAGAAGTAGCGTAAGCAACGGTGTCTTGAACATTTCCATCAACTGCAGTTACATTCAATCTTAAAATTAATTTTTGTTTGTACATATAAAAGGCAGGCACTACAATGCGTGTCGAACGTACCTAAGGTCTTGAATTCGATACATTTTCAAAATTAGAGAGCTTCGGGCAGAATAAAAGAATGCTGTTATATTTGTTCGACATCGATTAAAAAGGCTTAATAAATAATTTTATTTATGCATGTAAAACTACTTCGGTTTCTTTCAGCTATTGTACAGTGTCCAGAAATCAATGTCTTTCATTGTTTTTCCAATACCTAGGTTTGGATTTCTGGCATAAATTTGAAAGAGGAAGCAGAATTGAAGTGTTTTCATTACGTCTCAAAGATGGAAAAATATATAATCAACTTGCGTCAGAAGTTAGGAAGTGCACACGTGGTTTGTAATTGTGATATATAATGATGACGAAACAGTTGCAGTGAGGGTGGATATTGCATTACCAGTGGACGCAGGGACTCTGTGATCGTTGGACCGTGCCTACTCCACTAACTTGTCCCTTATCGACGACGCCAACTTGCTCCCGATAGAGCACACACTAATTATACACGCTCCAGGTGAGGTCGACGAGGTAAGGTCCTGCTCCGAGCCTTCAGCGAAACCGTCACCATTATTAGTGAATGCTCTTGTTTTCACCCTCCTTTTCTTGTCCCAATGAGAAGTTCTTGGCATGTGGGACTGTGGACCAATTAGTTACTGAAGAAATCTATCTTCATTTCAGTCTGAGACGTTTCCATTCCCACGGTGAAATTTTGTGTATTTCATCCGACACTCTAATGTTGAATACTTCATAAATTTGATGAATTATTCAGAATCTAATTACAGAACCACTTCTGATTGTGTTAGGCTACCGCGCTTAAGTTTTAAAGCCAGTTCTGAATAGATTGTAGTAGAAATAGGTGCCAATATTGTGTTAATTGACAGCCTGTTCGTGTGGGAGGCCTGCTGTTTGCTTTAACTTCATGTAGCGTCTGTTATACGTGACTGAACGAAGTAAAGTCACAGTTAAGCCAGTTAATATTTGTATAACGAAATCATAAACAGCTTTATTTGAAACTCCAGAATAGTTATTAATATCTCTGACAATTTTGAGCGATGAGATATAACTTACCAACCAGAAATTTGTGTTTTCAGTATGTAAAAACAAACTTTTTTTTTATTCTACAAGACAGAAAGAAAATGTTGAACCCGTTTTAAACTTGCTTTGAGTTACTTAAGAAACATCAGGCATCAGCTAAATTGCTATTTCTTTCACAGCTAAAATTATCACTATTAGCTCAAGATAAACGGTTAGTTTGCTATGACAAACGTCGCTCGTTGCTAGCGGAACAGCGAAGACATTAGGCGTTGATCTCTTCCCAACCGTCCGTAATCTTTTAAGCCATGTCTGCCTAAGAGGCCGGCTCACCAAAATTAATTCCTTTTGTTCTCAAGAAACTAGCAGCTCGTTTTGCCTGTTAGTATAGCCTCAAGAAATCACAGTAGTATATTTGTAACTCTGTATAAATCATAAACACACAAAAACCGTTAATATTTGCATTTTTTTTTAGAACACAGAGACCATTTTGCTTATTACTGAGATGGAAGAAGAGGAAAATTAATGAATGGGCTTTTAATAAAGAAGCTTAACATTTTTGGGAGTTGCTATAAAATGGCAGGGTACATAAAGATTAAAACAGAGGTTAGAACTTGTACTGTTACTAAGGGGTGATTAAAATTTAATAAAACAGAATAATTCATAAAAATAAACCTTCTGGAATACACTAAGTAATCGAAAGACGCAACGGAGGAGGAGGAAGACAGATGCCTAATCGGCAAACCAGACCGGCACGCTCTCAGTCAACAGAACTTGAGGGACCCAATGATGAGGAGAGACCAACAGAGTACATTATATCTCTCAAATGAATGAATGGCAGACACTAACTACAACTCATTATAACTTCCAGTGATTCCCGGTAATTTCCAAAATATTGGAACTTTGACAGTGACGTTTTGTCGATGGAGTAGGAAACGAGACCATGGTGTGTGAACTATTACCGTGTGATTACAGAGTGAAAAGTGATAGTGAATATGAGAGGTCTGTGGCTGGTATATACAATGAGGTAGAACAATTTTAATCTCATACGCCCAATCGGCACGCATGGTGCACCGACTGGACTGCCGACACCCGCGACTCTGGACGGAACATGAATGGAAGTTTCTTCGACAAATAGCGCTGCTAGATGGTTACTTGATACTTAATAATGAACGCATAAAAATTCATTCTTGATCTGAATACTTGGCACTTAATGCTAACACTTGGTACTTGCGACCTAATTCGATGACGTGAACTTTGACGTCCGCTTCTGATAGTACAGCTGCTTCTCTTCGGTCGGTTCCGCGAGAACATAGGCGCTGGAGCACCTGCCGCCATCTGACAAGTCATAACACAACACGTGTGATGGGGGCCGGTAGTTCTATTACCCACCACACGTCTCATCACGCTGGATAGGGCGCTGGAAGACATTTTTTCTTATGGCTTTACGCCTCGTCGACGTCGAGGTCATTAGAGGCTGGATGGGATTGGGGACAAGGAACGGGAAGGATTTCGCCCAGGGCCTTTTGAAGGAAACATCCAGGCATTCAACTGGAGTGATCTGGGGAAACCATGGAAAAATCCAAATTGGGATGGCCGAACGGGGATTCGAACCCGCGTCCTCCCGAATGCGAGCCCCAGAGCGTTACCGCTCACCCACCACGCTCGGTACGCTGGTAGACGCCTGCTAATCATCACGATACGCCGCATGACCTAAATCAGTACAATCCACGCCATGGTAGAGATCCATTGCTCCACGGTGAATTCAACTTGTTCTTCACCACCTTTTTCCTACATTTTAGGATCGGCTACCTTTGACGAGTTTTATTCATCGTTGGCATGGTCAAATTTTGAGGTTTCATTTTACAGCTGCATGCGCTTCCTGAAGCATTTTTTCCCTACTGCCATGTCATACATGCAACTAAAATGTTGCCATCTGTAGACTATGTGAATCGTGTAACTATGTTCTGTGTGTTACAAGTGTGTTTGTTGTGAAATGTGTAGTTTATGAGGCGGAGGTTAGGGAGCGTTGCAGCATTCGCCTATACTATTGCATAAAAACCGCAATCAGAACGGCCGGTACGTGGGCTCGAGCCCCGAGTCAATGTGCAGCGCCTCAGCGCACTGGGTCTCTCTAGTGAGTTATTAAGCTGTTACAGACACTTTGTCGTTCAATAGTTGCAAATATATACTCCAGCGCACCTCACCTACACGTTGCCAATGATCCTCGACACTTTTGCCGAAAGATTCTAATCCTGCATACACGTGCCAATAATGTTAAACATATCTGAGTGCCGGATCTGGAAGAAAAAAGGGGGGGGGGAGGCGGAGCAAACCGGGCCACTTACCCCTGGCGGCAAAATCATGTTCGACAATAGGGGCGGCAAAATAATGTTTCAAAGGACGGCAATCTCAAAGTTGTTGCCCCGGCTCGGGAAATTCATAGATCCGTCATTGACATACACCTATTTTCATTCACAAGATTGGGTATTGGGATGAAATTGTTATATGCACATAACAGTATCACACTAGAGAGATTCAGCCGATAGAAAAGTAGATCACATGTCTTTTGATAGTAATATAATAAATAATTTAATTTCGCCGTTGTCTTGAGTGAAAGTATTTGTTGTTAATGGCTAAAGGATTGTTGTGCACCTAGCTATGTTAAGGTTTGACTTGAAGACGACTGACCTGGTGTAGCTACTCCGTATCAGATTAATGAAGCCTGTTACCAAGTCATCTCCCTTTAATACCTGCCATCAAATAGCTCCTTTCTTCCCCCTGTCCTTCTCCCTCTGGCAGCAAGGGGAGTGCCTCCTAAACAATGGCGTCTGAAGGCGGGCGGGCAGGAAGGGAGGAATTGGCTTGAATCAACAAGTAGAAAGGGAGCCGAGGACAGCCGTCGCGTCACCTCCAAGTTGGCGGAGACAAGCGGAGGAGAGCTCTTATGCGGGATGTGTAAAGTTTATCACGTGTACACAGTCTTGAAGTATGTGTGCTCATCTCCTTCGAGTTTGACTTGACGGCGCAGACGGAACGCGTTTAATAAGGCGCCAGGAGCAGTAGGCTGCTCGACTTAGGATGATGACGATAGCATTGCCAAAACGAGGCGGGAACTGCTTCAAGGTACTGGTTGTCTTCTAAACAATGATTGTAAAGGTATCGATTATTTCTTTTTTTCGCAGGAAAAAAAAAGAACAAATATATCGATCCGCTGTTTTCGTACACCTTTTTTGTTCGAATAATGAATTTGATTTTAAACAATGTCTATACAACTGTTGTTCAAACTGTTTTTGTTCTCAAATACATTATATCTTTCGTCGAGGTATCATCAGCGATAGAAATTTTTAATTACTTTTTTGTCATCAAGTTCTCTAATTTTAGCTTCGCTTATGATATTTTTTACCTCACGTAACAAAATCATTGTTAACTATCAAAGGCATGGAATTTGGCTCATGAGATAGTTTCTTAAGTGAGGGTGGAATAAAGCGATCAGTTTTGTCATCTCAGATACAGGTATTTCTTGTACAGCAGGTTGAATTGGCCTGGGGTAAGCCGATAGTTCATTAAAAAAAAAAAAAATAATAATTCACAGCGTTAACAATGATTTACTGAGCAACCTTCCAAACGTCAGTATGTTTGTAGCAAATTCCATTTTAAATTTAAATGATGACAGTATGTTGATGCACATCAGTTGTAAAAAGACAGATGATTATTACATACTTATTTATAAGGAAGAAAACTATATTTTGTGCAAGCGAAATGAATAAGTCGTAAAGGACAAGAGGTGGGCATCTAGCGGTTTAAAAATATTACAGAAATAAACTTTTCATGTCAACGTAAATCTGGGGTCTCGATATATGGCATTTCAGTATAATCAGGACGAAACCATATCTGTTCTTAGAGTGATTTATTTCAGTAAAAATATATAGTTTCCGGGAAAATGTTTTATGTTTAGAATGAGGCAATTCCGAAGAAAAGTTTTGTAGAGATAACTGCCCTTCACCCCGATAAACACACCAGTTCTCACTCGAAAGACGACTCATGCCCTACTTTCCTCATATTTGACAATTGGAAATAGGGATATCGGCACTTATCAGACTCTCCCTTAGTTAATCTCCATAAGTATTAATCCAGCAGATTTAAGTTAGGTCTGTTAGGAGCATCAAGGCAATTCCGCGCTACATCACTGGTGTACGGTGATGATGTGCGTTGCTGAAGTACGTGTCACCTTCCAGATGCCACAATATTGATTCATGGGTTCTTGACACTTTGTAGAGTGCTTAAAAACAAACTCCTCTTATGAAGTTTACACCTTCACGAAGGAAGTATGGCCTATACTATATCACTCTCAAAAAATAGACACGTGCGCAGAATTTTCGTCTAGCCACAACGGAGAAAATATTGGGATTGTAGGCGAGCCGGAGGTAGTTTTTATAACTTAAATTTCACATCAACAGTAAAAATTTTCTTGTAAAAAAAAAAAAAAAAAACAAGAGAATACGACGAGCAACTTTTCTTCGGAGAGCACAGCAGCCACAGGCAGCAATAGTTTTTGCCTCCTCAGACTACCTTCATGACATAAAACTTCGTAACTACCAGAACAGCACTTCCAAATAAGATCCAACGGCTAAAGTAATTCCACCTTTGCGCCTTTTGAATGAGTTTTGGAGTTTTTATTTTTTTTTTTTCTGCTTGTGGTTTTAAGCACTGTCGACCTCGAGGATTTTAGATGCGGGAAAGAACAGGGGGCATGGAACTGGAAGATATTCGGCCATGGCCTTTTGGAGGAAGTATGTCGGCATTCGCAGTCGTTTAATCCTTCTCACTCACCTGATTTTTTTCCCCACTGGCGTACGTGAGTCTTCCTCGAACATTACAGTAGAAACAGTGTGTAGTATCATCTTCATGGGCTTAGGATAAGTAAAGGGTTTTTGTTAGGTACGGTTCATCCAGTCCGTAAATTTTATGCATTTACGGCTCTCGGGTTGCGGTTGCTTGACATGTTAATTTTCCCTTCGCTCTCTGGTAGCTCATTCATAAGGTGCTTTATTTTAAAATCGAATTTTAAAAGGTATTTATCTTGACCCTCCTTATTTAACATTGCCGGTGATTGAAAAATACGTAATGAATGCTCCGTCGTTTTGAAGCTGGATTTGACTGTATTCCAGTCACGACAGAGGTGGTAAGTGCGGAAATTTGAAACTCTGCCGATGGCCAATAGTCGTATGTATCCTGTATGCATAATCGACAATAAAGCACATGAACTCAGCTGCAGGAGCTGGCTTTGAGGTGTAAGTAAGCTATGAGCTTCAAGCATCTGCAGAAACCATCAGACCAAAAAGTTGCATAAATTGAAATTAATTACATATCAGCACCTATCATTATGGATGAGAGGTAATACTCGTTCCTCAAAGTCGGTATGACTCGAGTTCAACGCCAGATCCATCGATTCTCATTCCATCTTTCCTACCGGTAAAAGTCGTCGATTTTGATTAATTCCTTGTACGCAATCCTCTGTAGGCTCTAATAACTTCATCACCGAAGAGCCATAAAACTCCAGTAGAAATTAAATGATGTTAATATTGTAACAGTAAGAATTATTTAATAACTAATGCTTGGATGAAGGATCAGTAGGAAAACATACAATGGAGTAATTCAATAATATATATATATATATATATATATATATATATATATATATATATATGCAAAAATAGTTTCAAAACCACAAACTACATAGATGTAGTTCACGGTTAAATACCTTGTACACAAGTACAAGATGTACTTATTTGTATTTTAACTGTTAAATGACACGGAAAACTACATGCGGTACCAATATTTTGTTTTATTTTAAGATTAAATTTATTAGGCAAATAGTTGAAATACTTACACTTATTTCTAAACTCAGCAGCAAAAAACATCCGAATTAGTGGCAAAGAATTTTCCAACCATTATTATACTCACTCTCTGGAGATTTCGATGGTCGGCATTAGTAAATCCTGGATTCATGATGAAAATGGTTTAAACAATTTGCAAACGACATCGACTTGGAAGATCTTTACCACGTCCCTTGCAACTCAGTATCATAACAGTTCTGTGACAGAAACTCAAACAAACATAGAAACAGTTATAAAATACAAGTTAACTCAGCGCACTATCGCATCCGTTTCTTAACGTATGACTCAGGCGCTGTTATTTATTTATTTATTTATTGACATTCGGTTATGTAACCATACAGCCATCACTTGTAACATGATTCATTATACTCATTATTATATTGCATCTGTTAATTAGGCGCTGTGATTGGTGTTTCTTTTTCTTTTTTTTAACTGCTTTACGTCTCTCAACAGCGAGGTCTTTAGAGACGGGAATGGATGGGGGCAAGGAAGGGGAAGGAATTCGGCCATGGCCTTTTTAAGGAAGCATCCCGGCATTTGCCTGGAGTGATTTGGGAAACCATGGAAAACCCAAATCTGGATGCCCGGACGGGGATTCGAACCGCCGTCCTCCCGAATGCGAGGCCAGAACGCTAACCTTTACACCACCACGCTCGGTATTGGTGTATCGTTTGGCTTGAAGAATAAACTAAAAATCAGATTTTATTTATTGATTTAAAAATATAAATGATTATTACTTCACAAAAAAATATTTTGTGAATTTATAAATATTATTTTTAATTATTTAGATTTTTTTGGTAATACCTGTCCGGTCCCCTATTGCAGCTTGTGGCAGTTTCACACTGTATCGAATTATCACCTTCAAAGAGCATGTACAGAACTCTCCTTGACGCGAACCGATGGCAAGTTCTCTAAATTGACTCCTCGACCGCGTATACACTAATGTGCAAAAGTCATGAGATAGCAAGATATCCAGATGTGAATCGATGAATGTTGACATTCAGGGAACACTGCGCCAAAGAACAGCAACACTCAGTGTACTACTGACCTGTCGGTGCTCGTTGATAGGATATGGTAGCAGCAGACCGACGCCAGTGCCAGATAACAACATGCCATCGGCTGCAGCGTTTATCCTGGGTTGATGAACATATCGGTTGGACCTTAGATAAACGAAAAAAAAGAGGATGCGTTGGGAGCGTCCATAAACTACATGACTTGGTCTAGGGGGGAGGGAGGTGTTGGCTGGAAAGATACATTGGGCTACGTGTGAAATGGGTGGAGGGGGTAGGGGGTTTCTGAGCCAGGCCACTTAGCTTTTCATTTATATTATTTGTCACAGTTAAAATGAGGTACAGAATACACAACAGCATGTAAATATTTATTTCCGTCATTTAATTATCTCCGGTGTAATTTACGATAGTCTGATAACAGAAAACAGTACAAAATGTTTTCTGGAATCAATAGGGAAAAAAGCTACGTGCTACGCGGAAGAACGGGGAAAGCGACGTCAGGTTACGTGGGGGGAGGGGGGGTTCGCAGGCGACCAAAATGTAGCTACGTGGTTTACTGAAGCTCCCGTAGTTAAATGAGTCACAGAAGGATTCCTGTGCCGCGCAGACTCTCGAGCCCACGGACTCAGCTTGTTACAAAGGTACTGTGCTAGCTGGTAATGGCTATATTCTGGTATAGTCTGTACATGGCGTGGACTGGAACCGGTGGTCATTGTGAACCGACTATTCATTGGAAAATTGCTGCGTTCAGCTATTTAAAGACTAATTGCATACATTAATCTCCCTTATGTTCCCAAACAACGATGGACTTTTCCAGAACGACAGTGCGCCATATCACCTTTCCAAAATCGTTCATGATTGCTTTGAAGAACATTCTGCATAGTTTCTTTAGATTTGTAAATTGGTGGATATGTGGAGAGTAGGGGAAAAATCTTGAAGTTCAGTGAATATTTCAGTAATTTTTAATCCAGATTTCTCATTTCTCCTGATTAAAATTGTTTTCCCCCTTTTGAAATCCATGTCTCTTCTCCAAAATGTTTTAATCCAGTTGGTCCAGAAAACTTGCGAAGTGTTCGGCAGTTATTGTTTTACACTTTTCAAGGTATAAATTAAAAGTATCCTTTTGCATCTCAAAAATACTCCTCATGACATTCCTGGCAGATGAAATCATCATTTTTCGTTTCTGACGTGCAGCTGTGTACCTACATTTCTTCAATAGTAACAAATCTGCTCACAAAATTGGTAGGATCATTTTCAAAACGGTTCATTTTCGCATTTATTTTATATAGTCATTTTGACAAATGTAGCACTCATGTTTCCGCAATCTTTCTTATATTTAATTCTTGATGTATAATTGACCGTATAGTTCTTTCTGATATGCCTAAGCCTTCAGTTATGACATCGCCAATCATCCTGTGCTTTATTTTACCTACATCTTCTCTATGTTTTCGTCTGTGTTGCAGTTTATGTTCTGTATTTCATCCAGATAAACAAAAAATCTCTCTCTTAGAAAGCCTTATAAGTGTAATTGTTACTTAGAACAAGTTTAAACTTGACATTTACTATTGTGAAACGTGTATAAAAGCACAAAAATGCATAATACTAATGCCACCTCTGTAACAGGCATATAACATTTCTCTTATCCTTGTACCCAAAATCGAGACAGCGTGGAAAGTAATTTCAAAAAGTTGCTTCCAGCACGAAATACGTGTAATTCACAAGGAAATTGAATATACTTTGCTGATCAGATCAGATCAGGTGAGACACCAAGGTGACTTTATAAAGTAACAATACGGGGAACTAAATATCAAAATATTTCTGTTATACAAATATATATGAAGGTACACGTAAGTGCACGGAAATTAATAATAAACAAAGGACAAGGCGACAAGAACAACGATCAATCAGATACATTTTAAGATTGATTAAATAAAAACATTTAGATTGGTTTTTAAGTATTTATCTATAATATGGTGCAAGTAAAGAGATTATTTCTACCTATCAGCTAGAATTTTTAGGCAATTGGCAAGCAGTTAAAGGATTACTACGTCAGGAGTGAGCACTCAAGCTCGGAGTTGGTGACTTTGGGCAGATAACGAAGACTAGAAAGAGGATAAGGTTGTGCTCCAAGTTGTCAACTGAAGCAGTTCGATAAAATTTTTCCCAAATCCCTAAAAATAATTTTAGGCATCCTTGAGTGGTCAACACCTCTCATCCCACTGAATATTCCGCTACGTCACAGCTATGAATTAAAATGGCTAAAGAGAGCATGCCGAAAGATAGTGAAAGATCGTGTGCTTGAATTGTATAGAAAGCGAGGATGTATTAAAAATTTTGTGGTCCCCATTCCGGAGTAGTTGATTTCCTTTGGAGACTACAAGGAAAGGACTACTTCCTCTGTTCTACGAGACATGTTAGGGAATTCGTCGTTGCTACCTCCTCCTTGATACGTTAGGGAACACATCGGGTTTGATCAGCTCCGAAACGTTCTGCTTGAAGATGTATTAAGAAAGACAACTTGTAGATCTACGACGAGACGTGCCGGGATAGTTTCCTCATGCTACTGTGGAAGCAATGCAAAATTTGGTTTTACATTTCCAAAGTCCAGAAGATCCACGAAGTGATACACCAGTTTGTAACAAGTTCACTTGAGTTTACTAACTTAAGAACGCATCACATCGACGTTAGAGCTTCGTAATCAATATGCGGCCTAAGCCAAACACGTAACAACTGTCGAATACTTCAGACGCTCTGGAATCATCATGCTTTGCTAATGTTATCATCTCAGTTCATCGAAATACCAGCAACCAAATGCTTCTCAAAAGCCTATAACGTCCCTGAGACAGCGCAAGTTTAAAAATTTTGCCCTCATTAAGTGCTTTCTTATTTTAATAAACTTCAGTTTCGCGCTACGGGAGTCTCTAACCGGATTTATAATAAAGAGCCCTTAAAATATTCAATTAGGCAAGCAATTTAGTGTTCCCAATTCATATATTGATGTTGCGTTCTGTCAAGAACAACATAGTATATGTAATTATTTTCATATTCAATTGATGGCGTGTTTTGCCAGAGCGACGTAATTGTTTATGATGGTGCTCAGGAATTAAATTTTATACATTTTAAGTTATTGAATAAATCAGTAATTTGGAAGTTTTCCTGGTAATAAATCATAAATCATCAAATCAAACCAAATAAATAATTTCAGAAGGATGCTGGGAAGTAACTCATGAGCATTACAATACGTAATGGATTACCTGAAGTCTAGCAGCATTCTTTCAGGATACTGACATTTGACCTGGGAGTATACGACATGCAAAAAAAAAATTCAACTACTTAGACGTCATTAGAGGCAGATAAAAAATAAATGCGTTTGAGAGTAAGTTGTTACTATCTGAATAGGTAACTCGCCGTGCATCATGAAATTTTAATTTAATAATATTACAACTAACCTGTACCATCATCCCAAGTTTTACTACATTTCGACGAGATGCGGATGGTAGTTTAGTATTTTCTGGAGTAAATAATAGTTTTCATCTGCAGCCAGCATCAAGCTTGTGGTAATAACGAACGAAGTTAATTCGGCTTGGAAAGAATGCAGTGTTTAACCAGAATGGTGAGATTTACTTCTAACTCAAATAGCATCTCTGTCAGACCTGCCGGCGCAGTGCACTATCTAGGGGTCCGGTGCTGAAGGATCTGTTGACCCAAGAAGCCGGCCGAACGCTGCGGAAATTAAAACACTGTCAATATTTGACGCCATAAATATCTCTCTGGGCGAAGCTGACACAGCTTTTTGCACACTCCCAGATTTCATACCGTTCTTTTTAGCCAAATGCCAGAATTCTTTTCTCGTTTTAGTTTAACTGACAGAAGAAAATACAATTTCAATAGCACAGTAACAATAACGAAAAGAGTGTTCTTCAGAAAGGAAAATTCTTTAGTTTCAAATATCGACTTGAGACTATGAAAGAATTTTATGAAACTGTAAGCATGGAACATAACTTGTACGTAAGGGAATATTGGGTCTTAGTAATAACACAAAGGAAGAGAATTTATGCTTTAGAAATATGGTGCAGGTATTCCACAATGCGAAGCCAGAGCGTTACCGCTCTCCCACAACACTCGGTATGTGTTTCGAAATGATAAGTGAGAAAAAAAGTTGTGTAAGAGTCTCACAGAACGAGGAAACACGATGGTGGGTCACCTTAAAATATATGCGATTGGTTAATTTGTTAGTGGAAGGAACAGTTGAAGGGATTGTAGACTGTAGAGGAAGGCAAAGACTAGAATATAAGAACAAGGTGTGCTTAGCTCAAGAGAGAAAGAGATTGAGTATTTCGCCAAACCGCTGAGAGATTGGACTCAACTGTCAGAGAACTTGTAATTAAAAGCTTAGGTTAAAACATAAAACTCACATAGCCACCGTCCTATCAAAATTGAGTACATGCAGAAACATAAAGTCGGACTTAAATTGCAAACGAAAAAAAAAAAAACAAAAACAAAAACAAAAAAAACAATGAAACGGAAATTTTAAATTTGGCTTTAAATTTAAGATAAAGGCGCCTGAATGAATTATGTCACGAAATTTTTAAGATAATTGGTTAAGTTTCAAAACAGACGGATTATTTAACATCAATATGTAAATGATAACTTCTGTTCAATAGATTTATTATTATTATTACTCTGCGATTCACTAAAAGTGTGTGGCGGAGGGAGCATTGCACCTATCAGAAAGTGTAATAGTTAAGAAGGGATATAGGGGATATGGCAGGAGGCGCCCATGGACTATTTTGAGGAACCATCCCCGCATTCTCCTGGAGCGATGTGGGAAAACTATCACGATACCCGAACTGATTTATCGAGAATTACTCCTGTCGGATTTTAAGTTTACTCGCGCGGTAAATTCTTCTTATGCCAGTCCCTAATATCTCGTGGAAAAAATGAGTACAGAAATGAATCGGTTCTGGCCCTGATTTCTCTTATCTTATTTTCAAAGTCATCCCTAGATATGAATGTTGCTGGTAGTAATATTTGTTTGCTGTCATTCCAAAATAAGTCAGTAGTGAATTTTTCAGTTAGCTTCTGTCGAGAGCAACGCCTTCGGTGTTCCAGGTCTTCCCAACCTAACTTTTTCAACATCGCACTTACGCTTTCCCTCCAACTATATATACCTATCACGAATCGAGAGACTCTTCTTTGGACCTTATCCAATGACTTTAACGAAATTTTAACTAAATCTCTAAAACAAAAGTCTAAATAAGTAGTCTTAAATAAAGATGCCAAAATCTATTCAACTGGAGACTATATAGATACATCCCGATTTTGACGCACATTCGTCGGTTAATGTTCATGTTGATACGTTCATAACAATTCGTTACAAGTGAGAAATACAAATGGAAACTACCATTTTAATACTGGAAATTGCCGCAGGAAGACGGGAACAGTAAAGACCCTTTGAAAATTATAGATAGAAATTTTTTTTTTTATTTTTTCTTTTTATAGAAAGTCAAATATGGAGTAAAATAAAAAGGGTAAGTGAGTTAAACAACTTTAAATGACAAATGCGGCTATTATCCATTAAGTGAGGTCAGTTATTACATTCTGAGCTGGTACTACTTACTAGAACGCTAAATGTTTTTGGACCACCCATGTACCTCCAGTTTCTGAAACAGAGACGAAACAACGAAGGATTTAGTCAGCGTTTCGTTAGATGCGTCAATGTAGAAAGCCATTAATGCTGTAATTCGAAATAATAAACTGTCGTCTAAAGCAGCTGGGATGATAATACTTCGCAGTACTTCATCAGAACGTTCTGGCAACTGTGGAATGTTTGATATAACGAATTTCAACTTAATTCGTTATCAGATAATTAAAAATATTTTTAAATATAAAAGATCTTAATGGTTGTCGGAATGAATGATTTATCTGAGTGTGGAACGGCGGAAAATCTGCTAACAGAGGCAGTGGTATATAAAAAAAATGACTTCTCACATGGTCTCAAATTCTGTACATCTCATTTCACCTCTTTCGGCTCATTATCATGTTAGAAGCTAAAACGAGCTTACTTCAATTAACTTAGAAACTAGTACTAAAGAACTGCATGAAAAAGATAACCATGCATAACGTTATTATTCATAGAAAAGCAACATCAAAGGAAAGGAGAGTTTCAAATACGGTAAGGGTTTCCGTGCGTACAGGTTCCTTCTTAAATCGATTGAAGAACTTTTGATTCATAAAGTATGTGTGTCGTCTATAAAGTAAGTTTGCCAGGGACTGTTTTAAGAAAGTAAAGATATTTTTTATGGATATATTTGTCGCAATGGATACAGCAATTTTAATTTTACAGTTATTTTTTTTGTACCGTGGCACCAGCTTTAGGGTTCCTGTGTGGTAGAATTTTACTGCCTGGGATTGGAATCAGTGTTTGAAAGTCGTCCCCACCTATGCGTTGTTTTGAAAATTTTGACTACATTGGAATTTCTTGAGGTATAAGAAAAGAAGCGACGGCTCTCTAAAATACGTTTCATCACTTTCTCCGCAAGGTCGACAAATGGGCGTTCTGTCGCTCCTCACCATGAACATTTGGTCTACCTTCTGCACCAGCCAAGGACTCTCCGTTTGCTCGTGACATCCCGTCCATACACCAGATAAAGATGACGAATTTCGTTTGGTGCTACGCTTTGCGCCGTTCGAAAACATAACACAGAACTAATCTCGCATTCGCGAGATTAAATAAGAGCAATGAAGCTAGTGGGGGGAATCGGCAAACACTACCTGCCGCACACAATTGTAACGTGCAACTCTCACTCACGCACACTACCTCTTCTGCTGCTTTATGAACTGTCATTTCTGGATGGAAAGGAAGTTATTTCCTGGACGCGCCTCATATAGACTATATTATTTAAAGCTTTACGCGTAACAGGAAGGAATTTGGCCAAGGCCTTCCGAAGGAACCATCCCAATATTTGCCTGGAGTGGTTTCGGGAAACCATTGAAAGTCATCTTAAGGATGTCACAAACGAAGACCGAACTCTCCCCCTCCTCAATTCCACTTGCGATGTTTAATGGCTCACCCACCAGTAGCAAAAGTAACTGGGAAAATAGTTTGATTAAAGTTCGAAATTAATGTTGCACATTTTAATAAATTCCGGTATCTTCTTTTTCCATGCTGTATTACTTCTTAAAAGACTGTATTCTATTCGTTCTTGATTTTTAAGATAACCTGAGAATAGTTTATTGACTCCTTGGAAACATCCTTTGCCTCATCTCTCGGCATACAATTCTTCTTACACACTTTTCTTCCAGAAAAGAATAACAAGAGGAGCTCCGAAAACAGATAAAATGTATCTTCCCTGAATGTTGAATAGAGCAAAATCATAAATCGCGGTAGTATTCTTCTTTGAAAAGTACCTGGGGTTTGAACAGATTGTTTCAGAGTGGTTTAGCTACAAATGTACTGTGTAACCCTACCACTGTGTTGTATTGGTACTTACTTCTAATTTCTCGTACAATTGCGCTCAAACACAGTGCAGTGTGGAGTCTGTTACGTGGCCAGAAGTCAGGTGAGGATGTTATGTTAATGGGCACTGAGGGTACGGAAAGGAGATATTCTCGCTAAACCTATACAGAAATATAACCTTATAGACTGAATATTTTACTGACAATTCAGTTTGCTTTTCTTGGAAGGTGAAGATTCTGCAGTCAATTCGTCCGCTGCAGCTTCAGCTGCTGGCGGGTATTACAAGTCCACTGCACAGCACCTGCTGTTATACAGGTAATCTACCGTCAAAGTACGAAACGGGACACTGTTAATACCGTAAAAATGGCCGGTTTTGACCAGGTGGCAACTAATAACCGTACCCATAGACGCAGCGGTGTACTTGAGAAATGTAGCATTATTGATGCCATCTCGCTGTCTATTTATTTCACAGCTTTGACGAAATGGATTCACATTAGGAAACCAACTGCGTTTGCTACTGTACGGGGGGGAGGGGGGGGGCTCATACATCATACATTGGGAGGCGGTTTTTTGTTTGTTTTTGTTTTATGAAGATTTTAATCATTTATATGCAATGGTCTGAGGCTTGGAACGCCTTTTAGGCCCCTATATAATGGATGTACTTTACTTTCAAATTTATTATCAAATTAAAAGAACACACAGTATAGAGTAAAATTCAGATTTATTAACATTTAAAGATTTTCATTGCACAAACAATTTCATTTACAAGTCAAGATTTCAGTGCAAGTGCCGGCTGGGGTGCTAGGCTAGTCCACCTGCTGCTGCTCGGCCTGCTGGTGAGCCGCGTCGGCAGGCTGTTCCGCCCACTCTCCCGCCCCGTCCGCGTTGTTACGCACGCCTGCCGTCTCGATATTCTCTGGCGGCGCGCTGCAGGAGCGCCTTCGCCTGCGCCGCAGGACCTGCGGCGCCTCCTCCTGGAGCAGCTGCGGCGGCGGCGGCGCCTCCTGCAGCCGGAGCGGCGTCTGCGGCGGCGGCACGAGCGTCGTCTGCGGCGGCGGCACGAGCGGCGTCTGCGGCGGCGGCACGAGCGGCGGCGGCGCCGGCGGCAGGACCTGCGGCGGCGGCGCCTGCACGAGCGCCTTCGCCTGCGCCTGCAGGACCTGCGGCGGCGGCGGCGGCGGCTGCAACTTCTACGCCTCCTGCGGCGGCGGCAGGACTGCTCCTCTGCCTCTCCTGCAGCGGCCGTCAGCTTGTAGCGGCCTCCCTTGTTGTCCAGCAATCCTTTGGTCACAGCCGCCTTCAGCGCCCTAGCAAGCCGTGTCTTCTCCACCTGCCACAAACAGAATCTTGCAGATCTTGTCGATATTGTAAGTATTAATTTGAGGCAATGTAATATTTACTGACCTTTTGGTTGCTGTTGGAGTCTTGTGAAATGTTCTCGCGAATCCAGCGTAGTATCTCGGTCGCTGTGGAGCCGTTCAAGTCGCCCATTTCTTGCATGGCCGAGACTACGCGATCGAGCATCCGCGGCCTGGCACCTCCCAGCCTTTCGGCGGACATGTTGCACGAACACTTTTACTACGTCCCAAAGTTGAAGAAACCCCCCCGTTCCTAGAGGCTGACCATCTCGAAATGACGGAGAGGCCGCCATGGCTCTCCTTTTATACCTTC